>CM049848.1:34280079-34637579 GCA_027422415.1 Schizothorax lantsangensis
ATTTTTGTTATAAAAACAAAAAAAATTCAAACTTTCATTAAAATTAAAATGAAAACAAAGAATACAAAATAAAAATGTAATAGTATCATACTAAAATAACTGTTCTGAAGATACTTTTAAAATAACACAGTAACACTTTATTTTAAGGTGTCCTTGTTACACGTTACACATACTTACTATTATAATAACAATTAACTATGCATGATTACATGAAAGTAACCCTAAACCAAACCCTAATCCTAACTCTAACCATATAGTAAGTACAAACTGAATTCCTGAAATGTTGGGATGTTTTTTAAATTTGAATAAAATAAAAACTAAAAGACTTTCAAATCACACGAGCCAATATTTTATTCACAATAGAACATAGAGAACATAACAAATGTTTAAACTGAGAAATGTAAAACTGTTATGCACAAAATGAGCTCATTTCAAATTTGATGCCTGCTACAGGTCTCAAAATAGTTGGGACGGGGGCATGGTTACCATGGTGTAGCATCTACTCTTCTTTTCAAAACAGTTTGAAGACGTCTGGACATCGAGGTTATGAGTTTCTGGAGTTTTGGTGTTGGAATTTGGTCCCATTCTTGCCTGATATAGGTTTCCAGCTGCTGAAGATTTTGTGGTCATCTTTGACGTATTTTTCGTTTAATGATGTGCCAAATGTTCTCTATAGGTGAAAGATCTGGACTGCAGGCCAATTCAGCACCCGGACTCTTCTACTACGAAGCCATGCTGTTGTAATAGCTGCAGTATGTGGTTTTGCATTGTCCTGCTGAAATACACGTCGTCTGGAAGGGAGCATATGTTGCTCTAAAACCTTTATATACCTTTCAGCATTCATAGTGCCATCCAAAACACGCAAGCTGCCCATAGCGTATGCACTTATGCACCCCCATACCATCAGAGATGCTGGCTTTTGAACTGAACTGAAAAGCTGGAAGGTCTCCCTCCTCTTTAGCCCGGAGGACACGGCGTCCATGATTTTCAACAAGAATGTCAAATTTGGACTCGTCTGACCATAGAACACTTTTCCACTTTGAAACAGTCCATTTTAAATGAGCCTTGGCCCACAGGACACGACGGTGCTTCTGGACCATTTTCACATATGGCTTCCTTTTTGCATGATAGAGCTTTAGTTGGCATCTGCAGATGGCACGGCAGATTGTGTTTACCGTCAGTGGTTTCTGGAAGTATTCCTGGGCCCATTTAGTAATGTCAAATACAGAATCATGACGATGAGTGATGCAGTGTCGTCTGAGGGCCTGAAGACCACGGGCATCCAACAAAGGTCTTCCGCCTCGTCCCTTACGTACAGAGATTTCTCCAGTTTCTCTGAATCTTTTGATGATGTTATGCACTGTAGATGATGAGATTTGCAAAGCCTTTGCAATTTGACATTGAGGAATGTTGTTTTTAAAGTATTCCACAATCTTTTTACGCACTCTTTCACAGATTGGAGAGCCTCTGCCCATCTTTACTTCTGAGAGACTCTGCCTCTCTAAGACATTCCTTTTATGTTACAGACCTGATGTCAATTAACTTAACTAGTTGCTAGATGTTCTCCCAGCTGAATCTTTTCAAAATGTCTTACTTTTTTAGCCCTTTGTTGCCCCCGTGCCAACTTTTTTGAGACCTGTAGCAGGCATCAAATTTGAAATGAGCTCATTTAGTGGATAGAAGTGTAAAATTTCTCAGTTTAAACATTTGTTATGTTATCTATGTTCTATTGTGAATAAAATATTGGCTCGTGTGATTTGAAAGTCTTTTAGTTTTCATTTTATTCAAATTTAAAAAAACGTCCCAACATTTCCGGAATTCGGGTTGTACATGTAGTTAATTAATATTACTCAGTATTTAAATGTATAATTACACTGTAACAAGGACACCTTAAAATAAAGTGTAACCAACAACAGTATTTTCATTTGCTTTTATAAATGCTCTGATATCCGCAGGTTTTCAAAGACCACACAGTTTTACACACGTTCTACACTATTCCTTCAAAACCTTTCTTCAAAAAAATAAAGATGAAGAAGAAGCTCTCAGCACAATGTTGTATTAGTAATGCTGAGCTGGCAATAATCACACATTTATTTTATTCCTGTTATTATTCCAAAGACGTCTGGTGAACGAGAGAGTCTTTCAGTTTGTTTAAACGACTGTAACTCTGCTTATTTTTGCACTACGTGTCTCAGATTTGATATATAATATTCGTAATATTTCCATGTCTGCTTCAAATGAAAGTTTATTTAGTTTAAAATCTTAAGCATGTCCCTAATCTGTGTAAGTTACAAGTCAAAACTGTGCTGTTGTTTCAGTTGACCCCGAAACTGAAGTCACACTAATCAAACATATGAATAATGCATTTTTGTCATTTTACTTGAATAAATGTAATTGTTTATTATATAATTATAATGCATTACCCACTCTAATTTAATTTTAAACATGTTAATTCAAAATGGTAAACACCTACAGAAGAATTTGCATCTGTATGTCGTAGAACAATAAACATTTCTTCTAATGTTTGTTTATTTATTCATTCATTCATTTTGTATGACTTATATTTTCTGTATTTAGTTACTTAACATAGCACATTTAAAAATGATAGTCAAACAAACAATACGAGTCTGATCTCTCTCGGAGGTCAGGCAGGTTGTATCCGCGTGAGCTCTTGTGTTGTTACTGTTGGAGACACTGCTCAGCGCTCAAGTATACACATTCCTGTGGGATTTGATGCTGGGGAGTCTTTAAACTAGTTAACAGTGCCAAAATAATATTTAAAAGCTCATCAGTCATCTCTCTGTGCTTTAATATACAGAAATAAAACTCAATCATGCACAAAGTCTCAGATAACATGTGCACAATACACCACAAAACAAAAACACATCATATATCCTACAACAACAAAGCTGGTTTGCTAGTCAGGCTGGTTTGATAGCTGGTTTCAAAGGGGTTTTCACCTGGGAGACCAGCTAGAACAGTCAAAGACCAGCATGGGTCATCATAGAGGTCATCTTAAACCAGCTAAAACCAACTCAGACTACCACACCAGTTTCTGTTTTTATTTATTTAATTTCCCCGACGTAAAATTTATAATAACTCATTTCAGGTGTAAAAATACTTAATACTTAGTAAATACATATTTATTTATTTAGCCACGCAGTTTCTACTTTACATTTTCTCTTTTTTAGTTATTTAATTTACCCTTCCCTATTTGTCTTCTATATTGTCTATTTGTGTACTGTACATGGTTTATTTGCTTTGAAAATGTCGCCAAATTGAAGTAATGATGAAAATCAAACGTACTTGTTGTCATTGTGTGTGCATGTGACGCGTTGAGCGCGCGCAGCCATTATCTCCGCACTGTGTTGAAAACATGGACTCCAGTTCTCGTCGTTTTACACTGTTTTACATCGTTTTTCTAACTCTTACGTGTCGTGTCGCGCTAGGAGAGGACACTGCCGGTGAGTAGTTTGTTCTAGCGAGTGTTTGGTTTGGTTTGTTTTATAACTGGCGATGCAAACAACAGTGAAGTTCAGCGCGTGCTCGAGTTCATCGCCATGAAAAAAAACAACAACCACAGATTGTTTATTGCAGTTATTTTCAATGATATTTCAAGGTTCTGAAACTAAATGTCAGTTAACTTCTCTTCGTGTCTGCATCACTGTCACGAGCTTTGTCTACTTACTAGTAAGACTGAATGTTAGTCAATGAAAGAGGAAGCTCCACATTTTGTTTTGTTACAATTATCAATACTGTAAAACCATAATGAATTTCTTAAAGAGCTTTTTGAAGTTTTCTGTCACGTTTTATTGTTTTTGGTGACGGGCAGAACTTTCTGGAAATATCAGGGAATTGTTTTTCGAGAAATTGATTTTTCATGCATGCTTTATTTTTGAAGTAATAGACTGCAATCTTTAAATCTTTTTATAGTTATATAAAAAATGAAAACTCTGAAATTATTTCCATTAATTTACTTACGTACACATCCATATGCTGCCATAGACGTTTGCGCTATATTAAGTCTTCTGAACATCATTAGTTCTTGCTTTTCTTGTTACCAAATGTTATTCAAAACTATTGCTTGACACTATATTTGATTTGAGAGATATGAAAGCTATTTTTCTTTTTTCAGAACATTTGGGAAATAGTAAATAACTCATATGGATTACAGTTATGCCTCTGATACTTTAATGAGTTTTTTTTGAGTTTGACAAATGACACCATGAACTGTTGTTTAAGTTCAAAATGTCTTATGCGGTCCATGAAAAAATAATCTGTCTTTGCTGAACTCAAATGTTACATATTTGATGTTCAGTGATTCTGAACCGCTGAAATTTCACTGTGGGCAGAGCTACTCAGCAAGACATGCAAGGAATTGAACCAAAATGTCATCAAAATGTTCTTTCATTTGACAAATTAGCATGGAAGAGAGAGCTTTTACCACTTGTTGCCTTAGGACTCTTGTTGAGATGATAACTTTGAAGTCCTATCTGTTCAGACTGTCCTGCAGATGGACGCACGTGGTTGCCGCTCAACCTCAACTGTTATCACTTCGTCCACGGAGAGGAGGACGTCGCCAAAAGCTACTCCATTCAAGATGCAAAAGACATGTGCA
Source organism: Schizothorax lantsangensis (assembly GCA_027422415.1). Lineage (NCBI taxonomy): Eukaryota > Metazoa > Chordata > Actinopteri > Cypriniformes > Cyprinidae > Schizothorax > Schizothorax lantsangensis. The sequence goes on from CM049848.1 coordinate 34,284,698, forward strand.
GAGGATATGGTGATTACTTTTTTACAATTTGCAAACTATAACACACTGAAATATCTAAACTTGTGTATTATTTTTATGCACAGTTTAACCTTCCCTATTACGTTCTTAGATCTCTTGACAGTAAAAAGTGCTGAGGAGAATGACTTCATCGTTACGTACAGTCCTTCTGTATGGAAAGCTAAAATGAGCGTCTGGCTTGGAATGTTCTACGACAGCGACGGTAAGTTTGATTTCCATCCAAAAACATGCCTGTTTCTCAAAACCTAGTGATGTCCGTCTTTAAACTTCAGAATTGGATATATTTGCTTTTCTAATGCAGTATCTTATTGTGAGCATTTAATCAATACAGATGTTTTTATTTTTTTTTCATATTCTTTCATCAAAATGAACAGTAATCACCTGCTTCACCTCTGAAACAACTTTCCTTTTTGGCTGACGTCACAAATTTTACTTTTAACCCCCGCACTTTCATTCTGGAAAGTAACACCCACATTTCAGGAGCCAATCAATTTCCTGAATAAATTCAAGTCCCGTCTTAAATTTTTCCCTCATTGAATATCCTGTTTCATTCACATCAGAAATACATCAGATTACAAAAGTAAATTGGGCTGCAAATACAATTTCAGTTTGATTTTAAAGTATTGATTTTGCCAACAAAGTAACATTTTGGTGTGAAATTGACTAGTAATTTAAATATAAATTAGAAATTATAACGAGTAAATGTCAGAATTAACAAAAAATCCATAAAAAGATTTTTCTAAAGAATGATGTCCATTTTTACATAGAAATGTTTGTATTTTTCTGTGTACATTATTGCTTTTTTGTTCTTCACTATGTAAATCTTTAATTGTTTGGGAAACACTTTTACTATTTAGTGTGCAAGTTCTGTTTTATTAACTAAAATAGAACTTGCACATTGAATCAAATAGTAAAATGTTCTAAAAATAAGATTTTTTCCCCCCCATTAAAAAAAACAAAAAAAACCGTATCCAGTACATGTTTAAGCAGATTATTGGACGTGGTCCAGCATCTCTACACTGGAATGCAGCTGAACTTGACTAATCTGTTAAAACAGAGGCCTTGGCAAAGAGTTGTTTACCAGACTGTTGCCTAGTCAGTGCTTTTAGTTGAGACCGTTAAAGGAGAAGTGCTCTGGAAAATCTTGACCAGTCTGTTTAGTTATTTTTGAGCATTATGTCTGGAGTTGCTGACAGTTTGTATAACTTCTAATTGAGTGAATCATGCACACTTTAAGTTTTAAGGGGTCAGTTTATGCAAAAAGAAACATTTTGGCACCCATTTCTCATTCTCGTGTTATTCTGAGCTCTTCTTTTGTACATGAAATGCAAAATGAAATTTAAGGCAGAATGCTCAAGCTGTTCTTTTGAGCTTGTTCTCAATTCAAATGGTGCTTTTTAAAAACGCTGTGCAGGTTTGACTGGTGAGTAAATGATGGCCCTTTAAAGTTGCTCTGTATCTTCAGGTTAAATCAGTATTCCATACATAATGTACATGTAAACACACATTAACTTTCTGAGCTGTCTTCCTCTAGTGCAGTTTTCACACATGTTGTCTCACAACACAAGGAAATCCTGTTATTTTAGGGGCTGATGGGGGGGGGGGGGATTCAAAGAATACATCATCCACACCCAGAGCCCAGATGCTTTCAAGTGAAAACTATAGAAACATATTCCAGACGCCACATGTTTGCATCAGTCTGTTTAGGCTTCATGATGAAAGACCTCACTTGGTTATTGAACAATGAACCAGAGGACAATGTGAACTTTGATCATGTGTTCATGGATCAGTAGGAATGACCTGATGTGACAGATTCAGGCCAGTGCTGCATTATGTTTCATTCATCAGGTGTTTACATGTGTTTTTATCCCCTGTCAAGCTTAAACGTTTGGCTTTGTCATTAAGGTAATGTCATCTAGGTGAGGTTTTGTTGAAAGTGCAAGAATGAGTTGTGATTGTATTAAAAGCATCAGTTTAAATGGGTTGAATATGATAAACAAGTCAATCTACGTTGTTTTCCAGCAAAAGCATGTGTATGAGTTATAATTTCCAACTATTATTAAATATTAAAAATGTATCAATTATTATATATATATATATATATATATATATATATATATATATATATGTATATATATATATATATATATATATATATATATATATATATATATATAGTTTTTGTTTATATAAAGAAAATGCCATGTTACGTGAAAAACAATTTGACACAGAAATTGAGTTTTAAATGAAGGTTTGGGAGGAGCTAATCCTGTCAATCATAACGAATATATAAACAGCTGCCTGCATCACTGCCGCTCCAAATCCACTTTTAATTCTTAATTTATTGCTAACTTCATTATTGAGTATCCAGGTTGGCTTTAGTGATCAAGCTGAGTCTTGACATCAAGCTTATGTGTTTACCTTCATTATAACTTGTGCAGGTGAACTTGTGAAATATGTTTTACAGTGAAAATGATAGCAAGGCAAGTACAAATCTGAACTATCCTGAACTGATCCTTATTGTTGAGTGCATAATTTATTTTCATGGAGAATGTCTGTGAAATATGTCTCATTAAAAGCATGTCTCTCTCTGTGTCTTGCAGAAGATGTCTTTAAGTGGCATGATGATAACGGCGTGCTGCGCTATAGTAACTGGGAGGACGGCGGCTCTGATGACACTGATCTGCCTCTCTTGGACACGTGTGTCGTTCTTCACTCTAACACAGGGAAGTGGGAAAACGTCAGCTGCACAGATGAACCTGAGAACGGAGTAGTGTGTAAGACGAGTAAGTTCACAATTCCTGGATTAGGACAACTATACCTTTTTAGTTTTTTATTATGCATTGTGTATTATTTTTTTTAGTTTTTTTTTTAGTTTTCATTCAAATTACTAAAAAGTTTCAGTATTTTATTGTATGTATAATTAGCTATTATTTTTTTACATTTCTATATATTTTTTTATTATTTCAAGTTTAGTTTAGTTATTGTAGTACATCAAGTTAAACTAAATGAAAATGAGAGATGTAGCTTTGGCAGCTTGCTGAAATAAAATAAAAAAGTTTAAATTTTTAAAATAAATTATTAATAAAAATAATTAAGAATAATTAATACAGTAATAAATCATAATAATTCAATCATAATAGTAATTAAAACATTTAAACATGTATTGATTATTAAATGACCAAACAAATTTTAGCATTTGTTTGAATTCAAATTTCAATTTTATTAACAGGGTTACAGTTGTCGGCATGTCACTCGACATAAGTGAACTTCACCTTTCAAATGATTCTTCGGTTTCTTTGGACTTTCTAGTTCTTACATGTGCAAATATTATATAATAAGTACAAAATATTTTTTAGTAATTTGGCCCTCTGTAGTTTTCAGGTGTAGTGTGATATCATAAATGAACATACTTGTGCATGCTTATGGTTTCTAACGTTATGGAACGTAAAATTTCGGTATGTTTTGCCCATAAAAATTTTAGTGTAATTTGACCTTCAATCTTTGTGATTTGTTTTTCAGAGGCAGTCTGGATAAGCCCACCTAGTAAGCATTATTTTTGCAATGTTTTCTTGTGATCTTGCTATTATATATGTACAAAAAAAATTCTAAGAGACATATTGTTCAGAATTGTGTTAAAATTTGTTTGAAGCCATCATGATTGTAAACCATCAGAAACCATCTTGTTTTTGTGTTCATGATTCTATTTCTTCCTTCTCCTCATCTCTAGAGGGCAGTCCTCTTCTGTCAGCTCTGGTCATCATCAGTGTGGTGCTGATACTGGTGGTTTCTGCAGTGGTTTGGTTCTTTCATCAAAGAAACAACCCAGGCTCATCCATCCTGAACCTGATCGAGTACCATCCGCCCTTCAGATCCCCTTCCTCCGATCAGGCCTGCTTGGTAGAAGCTGAAGAAATCGAGGTGGTACCTTAGTGTTTTTCATCCGTGCCCAGGTGAGAATAAGCAGCAGGCGTTCATGGGAGATTGTGAACTCTTCCCTTTTCACTGGTTCCTCAGCGACGGTCCACACAGAACAAAACGAGGCAGTCGTGACTCAAATGATCTCTTTCTCTGGGGTGGAATGGAGGACTGTGTGAGGAAATACAATCTGTCTGAATGCCATGTGTGAAATAAATTGCTGGGCTTTTATTACGCAGGACAGTTAAGCACATTGATCTTTCCTTCTCCTTGAAGACTCAGCCGTTTAGTGACTCTATTTGCTTTACTAATATTTTCTCTGAGCTGCAACGTGTTGCTTCTGTGAAAATAGTTTCATTGAGTCCTTAAAGCTAATCATGTCCACAGGCTGTTCCAAGCCTGAAAATTTAATCAGAAAAAAATCTACATTTTATTATATATTATTTTTATTATTGTTATTAATATTATTATAATTATTGTTGTTGTTATTATTATAAGATAATAATAATAACATTTTATATATATATATATTTTTTTTTTTGCCCTCATCTATATATTTTTTTAATCGTTATTTTCTTCCTGAGGAATAATTGATAATTCATTGATTGCAGCTCTTTTCCATAAAATAATTTTTCATAGAGACCACTATCTAGCACCGAAAAGGCCATATATGCTGCCATATATTTTTGTGCACTATAAGTTGATTTGTGAGATTTGCATGAGAAACAGACTGAAGTTTCAGTCGTAATTCAGTTGAATTTTGTCCTCATCACAAAACTATGAATTGTTTGTTAATGTGTGTGCCAAATTTGTCTCTGTTTCTGTTGTGAGATTCACAAAATGGTAAGTTTTGTCAGATTTCTTCCTTTGCGGTAGGACCAGTATTTATTTTCTGTCTTTCTCCGCTGAAAAGGTTACAAATATGTGTTTGTCACTGCTAGCACTGTATAAGCACCTCAAGTTTGTAGATACAAATACTTCATGATTGCCAATCGCAATATTTTTTTAATGATGTTGTAATTGTTGTTTTTATGATTGGATTTGCCACTAACAGTCGTCTGTATCTATATTGTTATGAATGAATCCAATTGTGTAAACATTAAGGCTTTATTTATCCATGTGAACAACAAGCCATAGAGAAACTAATCAAGTGTTGGTCTTTCAAAATGAATAAAGACTTGTCAAACATTTCAGTTTTCTGTTTTTTAGTGAAACCAAAAACACAACCAAACACAAAAATAATTGATATATGCAGAAATACATGCATGATCCTTTTAATAGCTCAGATTTTAATGCTGCTGTGAGCAAATTCAGGCTCAACTCTCCTGAGACGTGTCTGCAAACACAGACATGCAGAGTGATTAGCAGGCAGTTTCTCCACGTGCAAATAAACAGAAGATGCTGGTTTTGCTGCAGCCGTTTGTGTCCAGATGAGCTGCAGATACATGTGTGTGCTGGCTGTGTAATGAGAGAGCGATCCGGATGAAGTGGGACAGCTATTTGAGGGCAGATGAATTACCCTCTGGGGTTTTTATAGATCACTGTCATTGTTCTACCCTGAAAGTGTCAGTTTCCCTCTGTATCTCCAGCTCCTTCGCATACACATGTTTGGCCATGTTATGCTGCTGCTGCATTATGACTGCCTGTACATACAAATTTGTATTTTAAACCCCCGTGGCATGCAATTTGGGGTTGATAATCGACTTAATAGGTTTTTCCTGTGTCCTCAGTGTCACTTTCCATCCTGCTAGTTATCACTGTCATCAGTTTGGTGGAAAAACACAGTATAAGCTTCAGCAATCAGTATTACGTTATACAAGTTAAAAAATAAGAATTATTTTAGAAGAACACAAGAACTCTTCTCAAAACCTAAAGCTTTCTTAAATTTATTTTACTCTTCTTTTTTTATATTATTATAGTATAGTATAGTAGCATATATATTGTTAGTCTCATTAGAATTTTAATATTTTATTATAAATTAGAATTTAAAATTATTTGAATGCTTTTCATTAACATCTCCAAAGTAGTTGCACTGGTGAAAATAATAAAAATCCTCAAAATATGACTTGTAAGATTCTTTAGGCTTGTTAAATAAATAATACATTTATTTATTCATTCATTCATTTAAATGTATTTGTTTAGTAATTTATTAGTTTTTTAGTATTTTCTATTTATTTAAATGCATTTGTTTATTTATGTAGTTAAATGTATTTGTTTAATAACTTGTATAAATTATTGATTTATTTGATAAATGTATTTATTTATTTATTAAATAGTAAGTATACCCTACACACTAGTGTTAGCAGTAATCAATTTCATTTTCCATCAACATAGGCAGTAATTCACTGACATGATCTGCAGCCATGAAGGTGCTTTCATTAAGGTTCAGTGTTTTTGGTGATCAACCCAGATTTTACTGTCCTCTTCTGATCAGCATATTACAGGTTGTCACTGATGACCACTAGAGGATGCTGTGACTCATGATATCATCCTTGTTGATAGACTGTGCAGACCAGTACACCAATCAGAGAGGAGATTTCAGGCCACTTCTCAAATCTCCTGGAGTTTACAAATTCTAGAATTAGAAATAAATAAAGTTGGTATCACCTGGATTTTTCAGGTTGAGGGATTCACACTAACTGTCCATGTCTGTGTCTAATTTGACTAGATTCTACAAAGAAACAGATGAATTTTGTGCAAAAATATTGTAGACTTTGACTGGACACATGACCTTTGTGTGTTAATATGTGGTTGCCATGGTGGTCTTAATATGTGGTTTCTAAGGTGTTCTTTGTGGTTGTTGGTGTGTTGCTAGGGTGCTCCAATGTGGTTGCTAAAGTGTTCTGAGTGGTTGTTGTCTTGTTGCTGTGTGGTTACTAGGTTTTTCTAGGTGGTTGCCATGGTGTTGATATGTGGTTTCTAAGGTGTTCTGAATGGTTGTTGACAGGTTGCTATGTGCTTGTCAGGGTGTATTTATGTGGTTGCTGAGGTGTTCTGAGTGGTTGTTGGTTTGTTGTTATGTGGTTACTAGGGTGTTCTAGGTGGTTGCCAGGGCGTTGCCATGTGGTTTCTAAGGTATTCTTTGTGGTTGTTGGTGTGATGCTGTGGTCACAATTGCGTTGTTATGTGGTTCTGAGTGGTTGTTGTGTGTTGCTGTGTGGTCACTTGGGTTTTCTGTGCAGTTGCCATATGGTTTCTAAGGTGCTCTTTGCTCTGGGTGGTTGCCAGAGTGTTGCCATATGGTTTCTAATGTGTACTAAGGTGTGGTTGTTGGTGTGATTTTATGTGGTTTTCAGGGCATTGTCATTTCATAATAAGAATGCAGTTCTTATTTGTGAAAGTTACTAAAGTGTTCTGAGTGGTTGGTGTCGTGTTGATATGTGGTTACTTGAGTGTTTTGGGTGGTTGCCAGGGTGTTGCTATGTGGTTTCTAAGATTCTTTGTGGTTGTTGATGTGAATCTATGTGGTTGTCAGGGCTTTGCCATGTGGTTGCCAAAGTGATCTGAGTGGTTCTTGTTGTATTGCTATGTGGTTACTAAGGTATTCTTAGTGGCTGCCGGGTCATTGCCATGTGGTTTATAAGGTGATCTTTGTGATTGTTGGTATGTTACTATGTGGTTACCAGGGCGTTGTTATGTGGTTCTGAGTGGTTGTTGGTGTGTTGCAATGTGGTCGCTTGGGTTTTCTGTGCAGTTGCCAGAGCGTTGCCATATGGTTTCTAAGGTGCTCTTTGTTCTGGGTGGTTGCCAGGGTGTTACCATATGGTTTATAAGGTGTACTTTGTGGTTGTTGGTGTGATTTTATGTGGTTTTCAGGGCATGGTCATTTCATAAAAAGAATGCAGTTATCTGTGAAAGTTCATGTCTTTTAGTCATGTGTGTCCAGTCTGGATCAGGATGTTGAAGTGTAAGGAAGCTGCTGGTGTCATTGTGTCTTTTTTTCCCTAAGTCCACAGTTCTCAGTGCAGGGTAAAAGAGTTCAGAAGACGCCAATGATACGCCTCTTTCACACAAATTCCCACAGATAAAACACTCTGCTGTTGGCAGGAACTGAAAGCGCTCACCTTGCACATATTTCTAGGGTTTTATGTTTATGTTGGGTGAATTAGTAATGACTTGTAGTCACGTCAACAACGCCAAACTCAGCTGCAAGATGGAATGAGGAACTATGACGATTAGAAAGACACAAAGTCTGATTTTTATTGCACTAGTGTTAAATAAGCAAAACATTAATGACTGTAATTAGGCTTCACACTGCACACAAATCTATTTTTCAAATCCAGTCTTTAGGACTGATTCATTTTGTAAGTAATGAAATCTGATTCATCATATTTCATGTGATATTTTGTTGTTCAGACTACAAACAATTAAACTAAATGAAGTCAGCTACACCAAAAACTGGATTGTTCCTCATGGAGAAGGCATGTCCTGCTGTTCTATTATGAATCTATTGTGAACTGATGAGAAAGACTGAATATCTCACTGTGCCTTTGTGCTGATGGGAAACATTGTTCTTATCTCTTGTGTGGTTTAGTGGATCATTTTGCAAGTAACTGTCAGGGCAAAGTCCACCTGAAGACACACATACACACTTTAGTTTGTGCTTCCAGTTCCTACATTTGTATCCAGTCTTATGAAACCTTAGAAAACACTAGACTTGGTGTTTGCATGTGCAAAACTCACCCCATTCACACCAAGAACGATAACTATAAAGATAAAGATATTAGTGTCCACACCAGTGAACGATATCGTCTGTTTATTCTAAGCGCACATTCGTCTGCTGCTTTAAATTCTCGAGCTCGTTACAGCAGGATGGATTCTGACTGGATGTTAATTTTTGTATCGTTCATCAGCTGGAAAAAATCGTTTCTCTGTTCCTTTATCTTTATAGCTGTGGCGTGGACTAAACGATTTTTACAACTATATCTTTATCGTTATCTTTATAGTTATCGTGCTTGGTGTGAACGGAGCTTTACAATGCTGAAGAATTTGCCATGTAGATGCTAGTTGGTGTTAGTATGTTGCTTACGAGCTAGTCCTTGGTGGTTGCCAGGGTGTTGTTATGTGGTTTTTAAGGTGTTCTTTGTAGTTGCTGGTGTTGCTATGCGGTTGTTAGGTTGTTGATACAGTATGTGGCTTTTAAGTTGTTTTTTGTGGTTACTTGAAATTCTGTGTGGTTGCTAAGGTGTTTTAAGTGGTCATTATTGTGTGGCTGTGTGGTTGCCAGGGCATTGTCATGTTGTTGCTAAGGTGTTCTTTGTGGCTGTATGTATATTGCTGTGTGGTTGCCAGGGTGTTGTCATGTGGTTGCTAAGTGTTCTGAGTGGTTGTTAGTATGTTGTTATGTGCTTACTAGTGTGTTCCAGGTGGTTGCCAGGGTGTTGCTATGGGGTTTTTAATGTGTTCTTTGTGGCTGCTTGTGTTGCTATGTGGTTGCCAGAGTGTTGCTATGTGGTTTCTAATGTGTTCTTTATGGTTGTTGTTGGTGTGTTGCTAGGGTGTTCTGAGTGGTTGTAAGTGTGGTGCTATGTGCTTACACAAGGGTGTTCTTGGTGGTTGCCCCAGGGTGTTGCTATGTGGCTTCAAAAGTTTTCTTTGTGGAGGTTGTTGGTGTGTTGCTGAAGTGTTCTGAGTGGTTGCTGGTGTCTTGCTTTGTGGTTGCTAGGGGTTTTGGGGCGGTTGCCAGAGCATTGCCATATGTTGCCAGAGTATTGCCATATTCTAAGGTGTTCTTTGTGGTTGTTTTTGTGTCACTATGTTGTTGCCAGGGTGTTGTCATGTGGTTGCTAAGGTGTTTTAAGTGGTCATTATTGTGTGGCTGTGTGGTTGCCAGGGCATTGTCATGTTGTTGCTAAGGTGTTCTTTGTGGCTGTATGTATATTGCTGTGTGGTTGCCAGGGTGTTGTCATGTGGTTGCTAAGTGTTCTGAGTGGCTGTTAGTGTGTTGCTATGTGGTTGCTAGAGTGTTCTGTTTGGTTTCCAGGAAATTGCCATGTGGTTGCCAGGGTGTTCTGAGTAGTCGTTGGTATGTTACTATGCTGTTGCTAGGGTTTTGTGGGTGTGAAGAGCAGAAATGCTGTCAGACTGCAGGCAGCTGAGGATTGTTTTGTGATTTGTACTGGTTTCTGTTTTTCCCAGGGCTCAGCCTGCTGTCTGGAGCTCTTAGGACATGACAAAAGCCAGGTCAACAAAGCCTAATTTATTAGAGAGGGACACAATAGCTGCTCTCAGAGAAACGGGCAGTGCGGAGGGGAGCCTCCTGCAGAAAGAGACAGAGTCTAATAATAATAATGAAACAATAGACAAACCGAAGTGTTTCCCTTGAGTGACTCGTCTGTTTTTTCTTCCAGATTTCAACTGGGCAGCAATATTCTTACAAGGGTAAATCTCACAAAAGTGAATCTTATTTTACCCCATGATCAAAGGAAAGAATTAAGAAATTAAACTTTGCTTAAATTTTAAAAATTCTAAAATATGTTTTTACTTTAAGAATATAAATCCTTTTTAAGATTTTTTTTGTCTTAATTATTTAAATATTCATATTTCGGTGCTTATTAAATGTAAAACTTAAGTGCATTTTTCAACAATTTTGTGTATGTCCATTTTTCATCATTATATTGTTTTACATGTGTACGGGCATCAGCAATCCTGCTCTCTCTGTATTGGCATTAAGATATTAAAAAAACCATATCAGTCAGCCATTAATTAATTGCATAATAATAAAGCATATTTTAACCCCACAAATTTTCATTACCATAATGTAAAACAATCTAATTCTCATTACTGTAATGTGAAAAAATATGATATAATATTCATAAATCAAATAATATGTACATAATGACAGTGTTTGATGTACTACATTTTATTTATAATGATTAAAATAATTTTGTAACATACGATTACTGTATTATAGAGAATCTCATGGAAAATACAAAAAAACAAAATATGTTTTAATTGTCATAAATAATGCAAAAATGTAACTGTCCTAAAATAGACTTCATTCATGCATTCATTCATTTATTAAATTGACGCGTTTCCAAAGTAAATTGCTGTTTATTTGTGATGATTTACTGCTCATCTGGTGACCATTTGATTAATTTCATACTATCAAAAAATGAATCCCTCCTGCTGCTTAAACAACTATTACAGCATTGCAAATGAATGTATGATGTGTCTCTTGCATTGCATTTCTCAAATTGTATGATTTACATGATTAATTGAACTCTTGGTACAAATGCAGAAAAAGTCAGAGTCCTTTAAAATGATGCCACCAGCTTCCACTTTAATTACACGGTGTCGCACGGCACTTGCTTTTTCAAACAGACCTTTGCTTTTGTCTTCCGTCTCGCTCTTTACTTTGCTGTTGTCCAGGAGATGGATGGTTACAGAGGAGCATATATTATGGCGAGGCTGCCACTATTATGATTATGGCTATAATGACCTGTTTTTGATCAAATAACACAGAAGGCATCTCGTTTGCACATCTCTCGCTTTCTCGTGCTGATGCATGAAGGAGGAAAAGGTTAGCGCTGACCTGACACTGCTAATTAAAAGGGACAGCGTTCAGTGTTAATATGACAAGACACAAACCGACAGCTGGCATGGAAATGTGCATGCCAGACGCTGTGTGCACACCACCAGACATGTGCCGCTTTCTCACGTCCTTTGTTAAGACAGTATGGTGTTTGCACACAGAACGCCATAACAGATTTTACTTGTCTTGAAAAAGGCAGTTGCTAGCAAGTGTCTAAATAAGACTACAGAGGTTGTCGGGGACATTAAACCTCTGGTGCTCTTTGGTCATTTTTGGCTTTTGTTTTTTTTAGAATTTTCTTTCTTCATCGGAATGGTACAAAACTTGGTAAAGGTTGCTAAATGTCCAGGAAACTATCCAAAAATCCATTGCCAAAGTTTCCAAAAATTCTGGAATGTTTCCAGAAATTTACCGGAAATTGGAAAATATATGTTTCATGTAAAATTTGAAAATAGAATTTTTGTGCATTTTTTCATAACAATAAACTTTAAAAAGAGACCAAACTTTAGTCTTTGCCCCAAAGCATTCAAGATTTTTTACAACAATTTTAAGTTGTAAATTTCATTTTCAGGTATATGCTCAAAAAGTAGTAAGTAGTAAAAAAGAAAAAAGGGGAAAATGGATTATAACTACTGCATAAATATAACTTAGTACCATAAAATCCCTTTGAAATACAAAGTATTAAATAAAAAAATATCAAACTAGTTTATTTGTTTCTTTGAAGTAAAAAAAAAAAAAAAGCTGTCATTTTTGACCGCCATGCAAGGAGCACCAGAGACATCACGTCAAACAGGTAAACTTATTTTCAGCAATAATCCTAAAGCCAATGACAAAATACTGGGTTTTTGTTTAAGTAACTTCTGGATTGACCTACAACAAACACCATCACTGCAAAACTATCAAGAGCGTAGAATTTAATAGAGATGCTAGGGACATGTCCATACCAGTGACTGCTAAATTGTCCCTATAGCAATAAATTTGATCAAACAATAGCAATAGTAGGGTCCCGGGCGAGTTTTCTATCAGAATCATCATTGGTCCAATTCATTTTAAATATTAAAATAAAATGATATGCAGCCTAATTAGGATATACAGCCTAATTAAAACACCCATCACTCTGATGCTGATGTAATACTGGTTTACCATAAAAATTTGTAATTATTGTCCGATGAATATGCAAACATAAAAAAGCTCTCTTTATTAATTATGAGCATGTTGGCTACCATAGCTATAAATGTATGTTACCAACTAATCATAAAGCACAATGTTTCCATCTAACATGTATTTTGAGGTGCAGCTTGTCATATTAATGGAGTGTTTTCACTAGTCAGCAACTGGTCACCTCACCTGAATATGTTTGTGGATTTGTGTTTGATATTTGGACATGGAAAGCAGTTATCTTCGGAATGGAAATATGGATATTTTATTTGTAAACATCATACTTTTTTTAAGTAAATGCCATAAAACTAGCAAGCTAAGAGTAGTACTGACAGTATTGTATAAACATGGCTGAAGGTGCAAAAAGCGGAGGAACAGACAAATCGATTCAGTTGAGTGAATCATATACTCTAGAACCGCTCAGATTGATTCAAACTCAAACTCGATTCACTAGCAAAAACCAGATCAAAAGAGCCATTCATTTTCGAATTCCAACATGATAAAAAGCATGTAGTGATGGGTGAAATTGAGCTTTTCAAAACTCTGAATCAGTTATTGTGTTGCAAAATGTTTTGAGTTTTCGGTGCGCATATCGCAAATCATTTGTATTATTTCGGAACTTCGGAGCGTATTCGCTAACCTTTTGAGTCATATCGGAACTTCGGGTCGAGTGGGTTTGCAAATCATTTCGCGAATTAAAAGGTTTGTGATACACGTTCCGAATTCACGATCTAAAATGATGGTTCGCGAATCATTATTCAGGTGGGGACTTCGGAGTGTGGGTCGCAAATCATTTGGTTTAGATCGGAACTTAAAAGCTGGTTCTCTAACTTTTTGATTCAGATCAGAAGTTTAGAAAGAATATCGTGAATCGTTTGATTTAGATCAGAACTTGGGAGTGGGCTCGTGAATCAATTGATTTACATCGAGACTTTGGAGCGCGTATCGTGAATCTTTTGATTCAGATTGGGACTTCGGAGTGCCTATTGCGAATTAATTGATTTAGATCGGAACTTTGGTAGATCGGAAGAATCATTTGATTTAGACCAATATAGATCTAATCCAAAACTTGAAAGGACCATATGCTTTACAAAATGTGTAAGTTTTGTAGGCACATTTGTGGCTTTAGGCCTCTAATGCACAGTTGAGGCTTTAGAGGGACAAATGCACAGCTGCTTTAAGAACAAACAGCTAATCAGGACCAGTTAAAATGTCTAAAACATCATTCAAAGTGAGTTTTCCCTTCACATCTGCTCCTTTTTGTTTTGTTTGTTCGAGCTAAACTGATGATTATTTCTTAACAATAGTGCTTCTCTTTTCTTTTGTTCTGGTCTTGTGCTCTACCATCTCCGGCATGGCCTTCATCTGTGAACATGCTCCAATTAACAGAGCCAAAACAAGCAGCACCATTAAGACAGCCGCCCACTGGAGGAGCCACGGAAGGAACCAAAATACAAGTCCTGTGATCCTGCACTCATTCATCTTGTCAAATCAACACTGTTCTCGCTGTTTGCTGGATGATATGTGTTTCTTAATGGAACATTCCTTCTCGGGTCTTAATGTTGCCTGACAGAAGCTGGGGATTTTCCAGCATCATATGATAACACTTGATGCTCGCAATGGCTTGATTGTTCTCTTGATTTGGAAGATTAAATAAGTCATTTGGTCTCAATAATGTTCAGTTTTGTGTGTGTGTTCCCAGGTAACAGTGAATGTTCTCTGAACTTTGGCTAGGGAACGTTCTCTTAAAGTTATGAACTTCCAGTAACATTAATAGAATGTTTGTTCAAAGATATCTGGTCTTTAATAATGTTCTATAAACGTTACTATAAAAACATTATTTACTGTACTTCGTTTATAGGATGTTTTTTTCTGAAATGTTTTAGTTGGACGTTCATCTAAGTTTTTTTTTTAATCTTACTGCTCATTTCAGAATGTTCAGAGAACATTCAAAAGTAACATTCCCATAATGTTTGCAAAATGGAATGTTCCATTAAAATGGAACCAAGACAAAAAACAGGACGTTGTGAACATTCAGATAAAATTCAGAAATAATGTTTTCATAACTTAATGGGAACGTTAAAAAATGTTCTTAGAAGATTTTTTTTAGCTGGCTTGGTTATTCAAGGCAAAATTAAACCAAACACAGGTTTCCAAAATGGATTCTGTCCTGGATGATATATCTATAAATATCACTACATTCATCACCACCAGTGGTCACTCTGTGTCTATGTCAAAGGTCAGTTATTATGTCATCACTTTTTTTGTTGTTGTTTTTAAAGCAGCCAATGTTTTTACATGTTTTTATTTCTAGATTCACATCTCATGCTTTTTCTTTCACATAATACACTGTAAAAAGTGGCAACCTACAATTGTTACCTATTTCTACCTGATATAACCTATCAAAATTAAGTTAATATATTATGTGATAATGATTCAATGATGTTGAATAATATTTTCAACTTAAATTAAATTAATTAATTTAGATGTTATCATTTGAAGCTTACCATTTTTTTCAGCGTAAGGTCATTTCAACTTCTGATTTTTTTTACATATTTGGTTGCATTTGAGTGCATTGAGGTTCTGATCAACCTTTTAGTTTCTAATATGAGCGGCTGACTGTTCATTCTCTTACAAATCAGTACAATTAGACAGTTATTAGGCTTGTCTGAGAGGTCACTGAACCTGACATCTCTTTTCTGTCAGTTTTGCCAGGTCAGAATCTAGTTTCTCTGTGTTTCACATGATGTTTTAGGTAATATAAATGAGTAATGATTTTATCCATCAAAATAAAAAAATAAAACTTAAATGCTTTTTTCACACTCATCCCTCTGATTCCCAATAAAAAATATACTTTTTTTGTTTGTTTTCAAATGCATTAATTATTAATATGCATATGTAAATTGTGCAGTGAAATAAAAGGGTATTTTTTATTTATAAATACAAACGCAAAACCACCACTGAGAGATGAATTGTTTGAATATTTGAATACATTTTCCATGTCAGCAAGCAGCTGAATAGTCACCCATCTAAATGATACACACGCTACAATCTGACAGTAATTAATTCCTGCCGCTGTCAGATTCATCTGCAATAAAAGAGCAATTACTCTATTTAAGAGAACATTTACCAGAGAGACAAAGCCACAGTTACTCTGTCTTTAATTTAATGCAGGTTAATAGCACAATAGCAAACAAACGGTGTGATTGTGTTCCTTAATTTAGCCTTTTTTAGGTCAAAAATTAAATTAACCGTTTAAATCTTTGGTGACTGCTATGAGGCCTGCTTAAGAAGACTGTATATGGGTCATTCCTTTCTTTCTTTCTCCAATCCAAATAATTTAAACACAACTTGTTTTCTTGAGAATTTTCTTGTGACATCTTAAAGGAGCAGTTCACAGAAAATGAAAATTTGCTAAAAATGTACTCCATTCAATTTGTAAATGAGTTTGTTTCTTCAGATTTGAAGAAATGTAGCCATCACTTGCTCACCAATGGATCCTCTGCAGTGAATGGGTGCCGTCAGAATGAGAGTCCAAACAGCTGATAAAAACATCACAATAATCCACACCACTCCAGTCCATCAGTTAATGTTTTGTGAAACCAAAAGCTGCATGTTTTTAGCTTTAAGTCATCGCTTCCGGCTAAAATACGAGTCCATAATATGAATCCATAATTTTGATTTTCCAGTGAAAAAGTCGTCTCTTCTGAATCAGGTGAGAAATATGCACAGATCAAGCACCGTTTACAAGCAAAAACTGTCCAAAACAGATTTTGATGTCAGAGACAATAGGAGATGACTTTTTCACTGGATGAAGTGTTGTTATGGATTATGGACTCATATTTTGGCCAGAAGCGATGATTTAAAGTTAAAAACGATTTATTGATGGATTTGTTTCTTACAAACACATAGCTTTTGTCTTCTCAAGACATTAACTGATGGACTGGAGTGGTGTGGGTTACTTGTGGATTATTGTGATGTTTTTATCAGCTGTTTGGACTCTCATTCTGACGGCACCCATTCACTACAGAGGATCATTGCATGAGCAAGCGATGGAATGCTACATTTCTCCAAATCTGTTCCCATAAAGAAACAAGCTTATCTACACATCTGGTCTGAGGGTGATTTTTCAGCAAATTTTCATTTTTGGGTGAACTATTCTTTTAAGTAACATCTTGTGTTACACAATATCATCATCCTCCAGGAAATGACAACATATTATCAAAGGATAATATTTTTTATTAATTTTGTGATGTTTGTGGTGTTAGTTGGTTTATGCCTGTTTGATCAAATTGCACTACGTTCAAAAGGTTTGGAACAAGAATGATACATCCCTCCCTTTTGTCTTCTTCCTTTTTTATGCTGGATGGCTCTTGTTTTTTCAGGAAAAAAAGAGATTACTCTCTGCATTCCCTTGATGTGTCTACAGAAAATCAATAACTCTGGCTGCATGGGCTCTGGTGGACAATGATGACAACTCCTCAGGACGCGCCGTAGACTAATGTGGAAAAATAGGAATTAAAACAAAATAGCTACATTAATTTGTTTTCCATCAGCCTCTGGAGATAGTGTGCAGCGTTGCTCTCAGTCTCATTATACTTTCTAATCAAGACTCTTTTAAAAATCCTCTTTAAGGCGACAGGCAGATTTGCCCTTCCCCCCGTTGCGCTGCTGCGCCTTGCTGTCATTGTGCTTCTGCTTATTACTTTACAAATGACCGAGGTGAGGCTGACATTTTCACTGCATGCAGAAAAGCTCGGTATGCACGGCCTCTGCGGTAATGAATTTGCTTTGAGCTTTCACTTCCCCCTCTGCTTTTCCCAATCAAGATTCCCCAATACAATTAAAATCCCAGCATCTCTCCGCTGTGACAAATGCATCTGAAGAAACAGGCGAGCTGGTCCCCGACGCCACTCCACAAGCAACGCACAAACCTCAGTGAAAAGAATACGAGGGTAAAATCAATGAAGTCGCAGGAGTGTGAACAGACACGGAAACCTGCTTTAAATTCTGTGAGCTGAATAAGGATTTTTTCACATCTTTAATTCAGGAGTGACTTTGTCAGTAAATTGGTCTCTTACTGTTAACAGGAGTGATGTGTGAAATCACAGGCCCTGTGGATAAAAACACCATATCAATATTTTAACAGGTAACTTGGTAATTTTCACCTTCTCATAAAAATATATCGACCACATCATTTTGTGCTGGTAAAGCAGTCTAATTGTATAAAGGTGTACTCTCAGCCATGATTTTTTTCTCTCCAAGCAATGGTGCTTTACTGCTTTTAACTGAAATGTCACGTTTATCAAGCTGTAAAATTTTAAATAATAAATTAATTAATTAAAAAGAAAGAAAAAAAAAAAACACGTTTGACGATGGACATGCAAAAAGTGTTTCTGATTGGCTTAAAAAGTGCGGTCCGCTCCACCAACTCCCTCTTTCACCTGATAGCCTTCTATATGTGACCCTATAAGCACAGGTATATTTGTAGCAATAGCCAACAATACATTGGTCAAAATGATCGATTTTTCTTTTATGCCAAAAATCATTGGGATCATGTTCCATGAAGATATTTTTGTAAATGTCCTACCATAAATACATCAAAACTTGATTTTTGATTAGTAATATGCATTGCTAAGAACTTCATTTGGACAACTTTAAAGGCTGAGGATGTAGAAATCTCTTTTTTTTTTTAAAAAATGACCCTTATGACTGGTTTTGTGGTTCAGGGTCACATATTTGTAAGCGTTATTTTTTTAAGTCGGTTAAAATGCTAAGGAATAAACGAATCAAGATTCATAATGATTATTTTTTTTTGCCATTGTTGTTTTCGTCCGTTTCTGAATTGTAATAGGCTAATAATAATAAAAAAATCAAATAGCCTAGTCAATCCTGCAATAGAGAGAAGCAATTAAATTCTGCTAACTCATATAAAACAGTGATATCAATCTGTCAAACGGAAAGAGTTTGGTTTGGTTCTGCATGAAGCCTGAGGGAAGATGCACAAATGAAGCGCTGAAATGATGAACAAGCGCTGTGGTGACGTCACGCCGCTTCCTTCAAGTGCAGTCGAACGTGAAGAGCGTCAGTCTGCCGTTAAAGCTTCACGCGCACTCACGTCAACAGCGCTGCTCTGCTGTGCTACGACTCTCAGAAACCATGGCTGCGTCCGAAATCGCATTGCATCATAGGTACTTTTACACTTCCCGAGTTAAAAAAGTCGCTATATAGTATGAATGGATTGAATAAACTCGGACGTCAAAGTCACGTGAAGCGTCGTCAGAAGGCGAAAATGAGCCCACTCTACTGAACAAACATCAGCAATGTTTATTTGTTATTCACCGCTTATCGGCGTTTTTGCGTCGGTCATCTGACGGAAACCATTTACTAAATATATAGACCTCAAATAAAAGCGCCACAGCTGTGAACTTGCTGATTTTGTTTTATTGTAATAAATGTATAAAATAAATGATGATAGATATATACACACACACACACACACACACCAATACTTAATATAAAACAAAACACGATAGAAGTATCTCACCTATTTATCTAGTAAATTTTACCTCAGTAAAAAAAAAATAAAGTTTGCGCATTACTGAATCAGTTTGATAACGCTAAGCATGTGTCCTAAACTGAAACATTGGTGTCCAAAAGAGTTGCTGCAATTTATGAAAGGAATCAATTAAATTTGTTGTGGGTGTGTGGAAAAAAATTGATGTAACCCCCTTTGTAATTATTAACATTTTCATAAGTAATTTAATTACACATTTTTTATCAGTAGCTGTAACTAAACAATTACATTTATTTTGTAATTAAATAACATAATTTAGTTACATGTAACTCCACAACACTGTATATATACATAATACATTATAGAATGCACACACAGCAGAATATATGGGTGCTGTCACTGGCCTTCGAACCCCAACTTGTCAAAGTGCCCAGAATGAGCGGGGCAGTTCAATTTTGAAAGGCTGACTGCTTTCCCCACGGCTGGAGACTTGGGAAGGTTTTATGTTCTAAGTTCTCCAACTTTCCATGTGGTAGCTGGAACAATATATGTGTCATATCTGAAGTGAACCACCAGCAAATGAACTGAGCCCTGCCTTTGTGCCAGATGTTGTTGTGTGCACAACCTGTCTGTCTTCAGAACAGGAACATTGTTGACGAAGTTGTGAGGATCAAGTGCCAACCTGAATCCTAAAACACAAAGCCAGCGCAGGAGAGAATGTGTGGGACTCTGACCACAGGTTGTGTCCGCAACAACTGTTGCCTGGTCTTCAAGAGCTATTACCTGTAAGACATTTAACAGGTTAAGACCTGTTCATGTTAATGGCTAGTTGACAAGTAAGAAATATATATATATATATATATATAAAATTTATAAACGATGCACACGTTTTCATATTGAAAACCAAAAATAAAATATTCACAGTACACACATATATAAACTAAATTTTAGATTTCCACTTTTTATCCCCCATATTTTTTGTTATGCAAATAAAGTCCTCATCTTATACACATACAGAGGAAGAGAAATTTTTGATAAAGGAAATTTGTTTGTAACTGACAAAATATAGCTACTGTAAACACCTGGCAAATAATTTTAATAAAACTTGCTTTAAAAAAAGCATAAATCAATGAAGATTAACATAAATAAATGTAAAGAGAGTGTGTAGTTAAGGTTAATACTTTTTGTATACGATTGCAGCATATTCTTTCCAGTGAAGAGGGCTTATTAGCCTCTCTCTCTCCTGGAGAGAACACGGTTCATCAGTCCCTGTAACATCAACATTTTCATTCCTGCTATGCTACAATGACAAGCTGAGGCACTTATTAACAGTATTTTGATATCAAACACATTAAAAATATCAGCACTACTTTAATTCCTTTATTTTGTATTTATCTCATTAAATTACTAAACGCGTCTGTTCAAGGAAAGCAGCGTTAACAGTATGTACTGCATTGGTTAAACATCTTTTAACAGCAATTCACAAAATCGATCATCTGTTTACTTGTTTGAACCTAACAAGTACCGTTCACTTTGTAATTTTAAACAAGTAATTAACCACAATGAACGTTTTTCCTTGAGGTACTTAACTTGAAAACAGCCGCGTCGCCGCCTTCCGCCATTTTCGAATATGACGCCTCCTCTCCCGCGGCATATGGGAAGAAAGTCCATCGTTGCCTAAGATGGGCGGATTAGGTCCCGGGTTTTCCTTTTTTTCGAACTATGAATTCGGACATCTTCACCTGATACTGTCGACTGCAGTTAGTAATAGAGGAGAGAAACATGAAATTGTAACGCTCAAAACTACCAAAAGAACAGTTATTGATCTCAATCTGTTGTTAAAGTAATCGGGTATAGAATGTATATGAAACTTGTCAAAGTATTTCAATTAAAACACGGCTTTAAATCGTTCGTAAAGTAGTTTTTCTGTCATGACAGGGACGTAAGTCTGGAGTTCTTTGGTCTTAACTAGCTCACCTGGTTAATGGCTGTACAAGTGTGTTTTCTATGAAAACCAAAAATAAAATGTATATGAAAATCTATATATTTTATAAAGGAAATTTGTAAGTGTGTATCTTAACTGTTTGTTCGCTGTTTAATTTTAGCCATCAATTTGTCTTCGCTAGTTTATTTCAGTGATTTTTGCTATACGACTGAGGATATTTAAGTACAAATATTGCGTCTATCAGTAAAAGTGAGCTTATAATACAAAATAATTAGGCAAAAAGAACTGTAAAGATCGTTAAGATGATTTCCTTTTCCTTTTAACTCGTCTTTGATGTCGACTGCAGTTAGTAATAGAGGAGAGAAACATGCAATTGTTCAATACTCTGCTTTGCTTTCATTCAGAAAGTTGTCTTTATCTGTTGGTCTGCTGCTGTATGTGTTTTCTATGGAGACATTAGCCAAATCATTCAAGTCAAAAGGAAACAGCTGGGTGGGAGAGGTTTGATGTTACAGATGTTGTTCAGGGTTTGATGTTTCAGCCTATGTGGATCTACAATATATGACTGTCCTCCTTAGATGTTGTTTTTTTTGTTTATTATTAGATAATTCAACGTAGCTGATGAAGGTGGTGGTGCATAAAGTCTTGATATTGACAGGCCTATTATTTTCTAATGCGTTTAGAAGTCTTAAAATACATAATTTTGGGAGGAAAAAATACTTAGATTGGGAATAATTAAAACTTGTCTATCTTGAAAATAAATTTTAGTCTTTTGTGATTTATTGATTCATGCATCAGAGAAAGTGCCATGTTTATGTAACCTGAACAGTTTTATAAAGTTTTATTGTGATGCATTTTTTCCGCTTGTTTTGCTTGCTTGTAAGCAATGGGTTGTTGAAACGAGTTTCTATATTGAGCCAGATCACCTTGATCTGTTACATGCCTCCATAATCACTATTTAAATGGGATGAGTTATTGTAATGTTCATTTGACCTCTTGAACTTTGTGTTTGCTTGTATAGAGATTCATCGACAGTGAGAAATGGCACATGTGATCAGACCTTGAGATCTCAAGTCTCACAAGCCAAAGACATGATTCAGATTCAGTCCAGTGACCGAGACTGTTGTCATTGGCCATAAAGATAAAAGTGGATGTTTTATTATTATAAATAAGACTGAGTTAGAGTAAGGAGAATTGCTCTTGAGAATAATAGGAATTACAAAATCTTACAGTAATAAAAATTTGGAGCTGAATTGTCATGAAAATGTCCAAATTCAACTTTTTATCCTTTTGATTTTGGGACTTGGGACCAGTTTGTGAAATCCGCTCTGTGTTTCCCTCCCTCTCCGTTTGTCTTTGCCTTTTTTTCTGCAAATGCTCCGCTCTTTGGTGACAACGGCTGAACGGACGACGCCAGAGATCCGAGCGTCTTCCTAACAGCATGACATTGTGCTGTAAGCCACGAGAGATCCGTGAAATGAGCTTAAATCTCGCCGCATTTGAGCTCTCAATACCAGCTGCATGAAGTCTCGGCACTGCTGCATAAGACTTGTTTCAACACTGAAGATCTAAAATAATCTGTGAATCTTTTTTTTTAATTGATTCTGTCTGAGCAAACTGACTCATTAGAATGCTTGTTTGAAAAGCTGAAAAAGAAACCAGCTGAGATACTGTCACACTTCTGAAATATGTGTTTATGCTACTTTTAGTTAGTCTGAGCAGCATTCAGGATAGTTGTTATTGATGGTAAGTGCTTTTAAAGCACAGTTCTGCATTTGTGTCTTTGATCTAATGCACGGGAGCAGCTGTATTGCTGAGTGTCTGCTGTTCTTTGCATCTCTACTGGGAATGCGCATCTCTTCTCGTCCGCGCTGATGCATCGACCACGCAGCAGCTGCCTGATTGTGTGAAGATGCTTGGAAGCCATTAGTGGAAATGAATTGAAAGGAACAGAAAGACCCTCCTCTTTTCTTTTCTTTTTTTTTTTCTTCCCTTGCTTAGACACACACTCGGAGACATGGATTATACTAATACATTCTCTCAAACTCACGTTTTGTAGTGCAAACAAATGTCTATTGTTGGTTTTTTGTAGAGCTGCAGTTGAACACAAAAGCAGCCTGTGATGTACTTGTTGTATCTCGGCTGCAGGAAGAATCTACAGCTGTCAGGACTTGTTTTGTGGTTGTACCTTTATTTTGCAACTCGAAAGGAAAACACGGTTTCACAAACAAAGCCTTCGGTGATAAAGATTCTTATTCTCACTGCTGAAACCGGTTTCTGAGGCATTTCTCAGAATCATTTGTGAAAAACCCTTGCGTTAGTTTTTTTGTTTGTATATTTATTTTGTAGATAATAAAATCAACATGACCTAATTGCAGAACAGACAAGGTTTATACTGTTGATTTCAGCAACTCTTTTTATGTATCAATTCATGTTTCATGGGAATTTTGTTTTCCTTGATCTTTTGGCCTTTGAAAATGTGCATAGCAATACACATTAGGTTTATTTAAAAAAAAAAATAAGATCCTTCATCATTTCAGCTCAAATCTTTTGCACCCAAAAAAGGGACTTTTTTTGTATTGTGAAATAATTATTTTATGACAATTAAGCACATTTTGATATTATATGAATATAATATCAATTAATATTTGTTTAATAATAAATTATTTGCATTACAGTAATTAACATTTGTAGGCCTATATGCCTAATTGTCATAAAAATTGCATCATTCATCAAAAAGACACACATTATTATTATTTATTTATTTTTTCTCCATTTGGTACCTGGACATGTTCTTGATAGGTTTTGTGAGATTCACCCACACAACCTAATTGACTTGTGAATCTAATTAAATATGTAAAGCACGTAGACACATACACAGATGGATCCTGCTTTTGAAATGCATCACTTAAACAGCTGGAAGACCTACAGCGATGGGGGGAATTAGATTATACTGACAGTTTTGTGAATTCATCTGGTCAAAGATTCAAATAATAAAGCAGAGTTACAGTCAGAAGGTCAGCACAGATTTATTCAAAACTGCCATCCTTGAAAGTACAACAACCACCCATGAATACAAACCGCTCTGCATCATAGTCTGGTGTTTAAGGGGATGAAAAATAGCACGTGCCATTTGAATGTGCTGCATGTTATCAGGCTCCGCTCTCCTGGCAGGCAACAACATTAGCTCAAGGTTACAGTAATACTGCTTGAAACAGCATTTTTAAATGCTAGCAGAATCACTGCTCAGAATCTGATTATTCAAAATGTTACTAACATACTGCACACATGCATGAATTTTCAATGCAGAACGACCACTGTGCAGCTTGTGATTGCAGTGGACAGAGACTATTAGCCTACTTTATAATTTGTTGTTTATCAGCTTTAGTTTAATATAGTGAAAATAAAGCCACAAGAGGTTTATGTTACAGCTATTATTTATTTTGAGCAAGAATTTGAGACCGGCACCTGGTTTATAGCTTTTATACAACAGCAGTATGATAAAATACATCAATTATCAATTAATAGTTACATAAGAGTAATAATTGGGTTTGATTATTTTGGACAGACAGAAATTCTTATAAAGTCTATTCACATTTTACACTATTTTTTCAGAGTGTTGTTGCAACAGAGAGTTTTGTGCTATTTGAATTTATTTTGCATCCCCAGTATATTATTTTGGCACAGTCTAGAGCTGAATAAAACTGAAACAAAGGCTGTGATTTAAATAATAAAAACAATTCTGTCAAAATAAAGGCTTTAAAATAAAGAAATTAAGCCAGCTGTAAATATTTTTTTTTTTACTGTGAAATATTACAATAGTAGGTCTAATATTTTTTTATTTTGGTTTTTAGTAATTTTTAGATATTTATGTTGTAGTGGTGTAATAATAATAAATTATTGTTGTTGTTTTTGATTAACATATAAAAAACGTTGTTGCTGCTGCTGCTGTTGTTGTTGTTGTTTTTTATGGCTATATTGATGTATAATCACAACTTTTTGTCCAAATTGTGCAGCCTTAAAAATGAAGCTCAGAAAAACTTTTTTTTTCTAGCATTTTAAATATTTTATTTTATTTTTATCAGAAAAATCAGTTACATTTTTCCCCAAATCATGCAGCCCTTGTACAGTCAGTTTCAAATAAACCTGGTCATAAACAGCACATAAAACCAAATTGTGATTGGCTGCTTTTCATGTTGGTCAGGTGATGTTCTCCAGCATCAGTTGGCTTTTTTTTTTTTTTTTTGCCAGAGTAAGTTGCAAACTGGACAAGACTTTTTACAAGTCGTCAAAAGTCTTTGTGAGACTAGGTTTTTGGTTGATCTTGAAACAGATCTTTTATTTAACTTCAACATAGTACATGCATTCGTTTTGTCATGTGTACAGGTCTTCTTGGAGGGGAAGTCCATGTAGATGTTTTACTGGTTGGGAATGACTAATCGTTGTGCTGTTGAGAATGAGGTCATTGGATGAGGCTGTAGGGGAGAATCTTCTTCCTGGCTAGAAAAAAAAGGGGGGATATTGTGTGCATTGAAAGCAAATGAACCACAGGGCCGTCAGTAATTAGGGCAGTCTTCCTGATGCGAGTTTGCGTCTGCACTGCACCATCCATCTTTCACTTCTCGCTCTTCCACAATCTTACGCTCATTAATCAGGATGCTGGGCTCCTGCAGGGGGAATCGGGAGGTCTGTCTTCTGCCGAGTCGTTTGGGGGTCTGAAGACAGCAGTTAGGCCCCCAGTGCAGCAGAATAAATGTGACACGGCTTTGAATGCATAATTCAATATCTCCTCTTTGTCTCTGGTTGATGTTTTGGAAGGTTGCAGACATGACATGAGTCTTTTTGTGAGTTAAGTATAGTCTCAGTCTCAGACGGCACACCCACGGCCGCCCATGATCTGTTCACTGATGCGTGATGCACACAACTGAAAAGCACTTGTTAAAACTGCAAGCTCAGATTGTCTGACATTGAGCAACTTCTAGGAGTTGAGTGCACTAGTCACTAGCAGGATTACTGGGGTTTGTCCGGTTAGTGGCTTTTAATCTTCAGAAGATACTTAGTTTTGTTTGAGGTGCTTGGTAGGCATGTGAACACAAAACAAACTGTGTTTGGTCACTTTACCTGTCAGTCAGACTGTTTTTTTCATGTCAGTCAGACTGTCTTTTCATGTACAAGTGGACTGTTCTTGGCCAGAATAAATGGACAAGATGTTAGGGCTGCACAATTTAGGTAAAAAAAAAAGTGGTTATGTTATTGCCATTTAGGGCATAGAAAACTCACACATAGTTATTTATTAAAAGATGAACCACCACCATTATGCCTTCCTTTGTCAAACTACAATGACTGTTAAAAATGTTCTGTACTGTTTTTAACATAATAGACAATGATATTATCCAGAGAGATGTTTAACTGATGTATTTAAAAAGGTATCTCCTGAATGTGTATATATATATTTTTTGTCTAGTATTAACCTTAAGCTTCTTGTTAATTGTATGACTAATGGTATTTATTCTTTTTTTTATCCATGATAGCCCTGCAGCTGACATGGTATTAAAAAAATAGAAATACAAATAAATTAATAAATAATATAATTTATTTTATTTATCTAAATTGTCATAGTGATTAAAGGGGTGGTTGATTGGTTTTTTTTCTAGGCTTGATTGTGTTTATGGGGTGAAGTCTAACATGTGTTGTGTTCATGCTTCATTTTTTAAACATTATTTTTCACATAATTTACCTTTATTCCACACCACTCTGTCCCTTCTCGGACAAATGCCTCGATTTATTTCCTGTTTTTATGAAGACCCTCCCTCGATGGGCTCAGATTGGTTAGCTGGCTCAGTGTGTTGTGATTCGCTAAACCGCCTCTACTGCACGTCTGAACGTCCCGCCCCTCGCCTCAGCAGCATGTGCTCCGGTTGAATTGTAAACAGTGGTGTTGTCTATATTTATCAGTTTGAGCCCGATTGAGACACTGAGGATATTAGTGAAGAGGATCGTGCAGAACCTGTGCAAGCACGACTCTTAATGGTATGTTTGTTTGTTGTTGTCTCATACTTTTAGATACTCTGTTATTTGTAAATGCTACTGCTTCTGTTAGCTTTTAATATACGGTTTTATCCTGATTAAAGCTTTAATACAGCACAGCAACCACACGCGCGTCCATGTATAAGGCTTCTCATAGCTGTGTGAAAATAAGTGTATAATTGGAACAGTTGGAGCTGATCTGACGATCTGAATGAGAGAGAGAGGGAGAGAGTGTGTGTGTGTGTGAGAGAGTGTGTGTGTGTGAGAGAGAGACAGAGAGAGAGAGGGTGTGTGTGTGTGTGTGAGAGAGAGACAGAGAGTGAGTGTGTGTGTGTGTGTGTGTGTGTGAGAGAGACAGAGAGAGAGAGAGAGAGAGTGTGTGTGTGTGTGTGTGTGTGAGAGAGAGAGATGCAGAGCAGGTGACGTGAGGAACAGTATTATGAACCGTTGTTTTAGGACATTGATTTTGAAACTTGTGAATCCATTAGATTCGTTAGAAGACAGAATCGCGATTCATATATGAATAGATTTTTACGTGCACCCCTAGTTTTCTCTGAAGCAGCGCAGCATGGCCTCGCCCCATTCGTTGCGTGTTCCCGGGGGCAGGGTTTATCTGGGTTTGTGACGTAACGGACCCGGGAAGTAACTCGTTGTAGTCCCTTACCAGCCGTTTTTGTAGGCATTAAAATGCCAGAATTTTAAAAGACGATATCTCCGTTTGCATAGAACTTTCAGCGCTGCAACTTTGCAAATATTGTTTATGCTCAAACAGCAACATTACACACTAACTAACGTTAAAAAAGTGAAATCGCAATCAACCACGATGTGGTAAACATACTTTAATGTATGTTTGTTTGTTTTTTAAATCCAGGTTTGCTGTGTTTCATTATAGGTCTACACAATTTGGAAAAATGTTGTGATTATATATGAAGATGGCTTTATAATAATATAACAATTAGCCTAATAATAATATCTGCAAAGGTTAAAATAATAATGGTAATAATATTAATTTTAATGATAATTATTATTTTTATTATTAATATTAACTACATTTTACTAAATATAAATAGATAAATTACTAAAACACAATTTTATTTTGCATTAAATCTGCAAAATTACGATACTAGTATTTATAGCTGTCTTAATTTCTTCATTTTCAAATGTCAAACCATCAAACTTTTATTTTGATGATAAACCGCATGGTGCCCTTAAAGTGCTTCTCATTAGAAGTATAGGAAGATGGTTGGTGCATGTTACATTTACCAAAAAGTGTCTCAAACTCAGTGCAGATGCAGAGATGGAGTTTGTGCGAAGCAGCATTTACTGTGAAACGCTGAAAACACTGGTGGACCATGAGCTGCTCGCGTGTAAATGAACACAGTGCTGCACTTTACTCTGAAACATGCAGCGCATATATATTTATTTAATTAAATCACAGCCCATGTGATTTTGTAATCTCAGAAAGCCATAACATTATTTCAGTTTTATGTTGATTAATTGTGCATCCCTCCCAGATGTTATGCTGTTAGTAACAGGTCTAGCTATGTGATACTAGGTTAAATGTAACCCTTCTCAGCATGAGACATTAAAAACAAGGTCAATGACCGTCTCCCTCTCTCACACTTATTTTTTCCTTCTCTCTTTTTCTCTCAGTCTGTCTGTCACTTAAATATCTGCTGTAAATGGATGTCACATGTCCTTTGCTCAGGGTGTGACTGAGGCTTCCTGTGGTGTTAAGAGCTCATGTTAAAATGCCAGTTCTTTTACCTTTATTACTGCTTAGCACTATTTGTCATAGGCTATCAGTTGCAGTAATGCCTGGTAAGAAAAATAATTGTGATTTCAATGAAGATATTTCATTCTTAATTATATATACTTTATATTGTAATATATAATATACTGTTTATTAGTAGTAGTATATTTAATAAATACATTTTTCAGCCTTCTAATTTATCTGGATGCTTAATGTATAAGATTGTAACTGGTTTAAAAGGGCAATAAACAGTAATAAACAGTAAACTATTAGTTCAAAGAAGCTATTTTTAGTTTTGATGTTTAAACTTGAGATGCTATTGAAACATCTCAGCATTTGGAGTCTAATGACAAATTAAAAAGACATTAAAATATTGTTCATTTATAACTTTGCAATTTTATATCACCTGAAAAATAATTGCAAATCTATTAAGAATTCTTGAAATTCCTCAGCTGCAGAGCACACGTTAAATCATGTCTGATATTGTAATGAAGTGTCAAATATGAGAGATTTCCTTATTTACGATTTGTCTCTGTGCACATGCACAATGTAAAAAATGCATGGAAAAAGATCAGAAATCGATTCTACGCATCTTAAGTGAGTTTGATTCAGTATTTTAAACGACTGTAATTATATTCACACTTTCTCTTCCAGAATATAAATATTTAATAGATTATTAGATCAGATTGACATCTTATGACCATTAAGGTCAGGAAAGAACGGCCAACAAAACAGACCTGCAGAGATTAGATCACTGCATGTGTGAACGTCCCATTATGGAGATTCATGTGAAGGTGACCTGTATGTGAAATGTGCTGCTCTTGTTTTTTTCTTCTCTGAAAGCATGCAGCCCTGTTAATAACCCTTTGCTCACTGTGGATGTATTCTACTCAGTAATTACTGACTTTTAAATCGCAGATCTCCGTGAGCCGTTTACCTCATCCACACACAAACACAGGTCTTTATCCGTAGATTACAGCAGCATGTCATCTGATTTATAACTCACTGACTCTTGAGGGATGAGGCAACACATGCCCAGTAATTTTATATGCTATTAGTTAATGACCGTGGAAATATATCCAGTTCGAAATTAATCAGAAATGATCACTAAAATGTTGTTTTTAGTAGCAATTCATATCCAATCAATTTATACATTTATTTTTTACTTTAAAAGCCACAAAGTATAAAGTGATGTGCAGTTTACAAAAATAAATAAAATAAAAATTATACTAAAATAAATAACATATAATACAATACAGTGAAATGCAAAACGAATATTACGCTGCTTAAAAAAAAAACAACAGAAAATTAATTTTATTGACATTTCATACTGGTAATTTTCTGCCAGTACTTTATCCATTAATTTTACTGACATTTCCATTAACTCTAGAACACAATGCAGTGCACAAGTCAAAATACAGGTAAGACACCTGTAGAAAAATCAATATGTAAAATGCTTATCAATACGTATCAATATCTAAAATTTCAAATTAATGCAGTACATTGTGCCTTATTTTAATTTTAATTTTTTTTCGTGCGTGCGTGAGAAAAATATGATAAATAAAATAAACCCCACTAATGCACCTGAAACCTAATGGTTATACAGAGTAGTGGAGGCCTCATCGAACGAATGTTTGCATTTTTATACATGTAATATGCAAAATATCATGTTTCTCAACACAATCATATTTTCTGTCTAACTCTAGTGCCAGTTATATAGATGGAACTGAAGATCAGTGTAAAATTAGTTTTCTTATTAATAATAATATGCTATATATTTCAAATGACAGGATGTATTATTTTCCTATCTGATGTGTTGACAGGCAAGAATTTTTTTTTTTAATAAAATGGAAGAAGCAGAACAGAATAATCCAAAATAGCAAAATAACACATTTTTGCACATCTGTAGCCCGTTTTCTCTCAAAAATCAATGAAGTGATTATTAGTGTTAATCCAGATGGAAGTACAAGATGACGCACTGCTCATAACCACCAGTTCATCTGCCAGAAATGTCAGATCGGTTGCCAGATTTCAGCATTTGGGAAATGTGTGAAAGCCAGATATCCTCTCAAAATGATCAGCCAGTGACGTGTGGTGGAAAATGAGGGTCCAAAATCCCCTTTCTGGGTTTGTTTCGATGTAGATGTAACTGAAAGTGGAGAAAAATGAGTGTGAGAGTTGTTTACTTTTATAATAATTTGGGTCAAAGATTAAAAGGGATTTTCAAGCATCAAAACGATTCAAGTTTAATACAGCTTTAAATTTAGGCCTAGTTATTTCTTGTACATTAGAATGTGTCCTGTTTAATAAAATTTGAGCAAATATTATTTTTACCATGATTTATAGAAAATAAATATAACTCAGTGTAACATTAGTTTATATAGCCAAAGACTATAGAATACACAAGACATGTCACTCGTATAGTTTTGAATGGGGAAAAATGCAACGCTCAATATGGCCGCTCAATCGCAGGAAGCCCCGCCTTCTGAATGAAAGAGCCAATCGCTAATCGGTAAAGTCAGCGCGTCACTGCAGCTGCCGTTAGAAGTCCCGGTTGCTATAGAAACAGTCAGCTCTCTGAGACGCACGCTCAGGACTGCACATGCGCACTGGCTGATCTAGCCTGAAAAATAAGCTTTTTATAACACTATTTGAGCAAAAGAAACAACATTAATGATACAGTTGTTGTCAGATTTCATTGGTGATTTCAAATATGAAATTTAATCGTAAGCTTAGTGAACAGTTTTGGAGAATTTGATGTTTCCCCATTCAAAGAGATAGGAGCTGCACTTGCATGCCCGAGAGGCGTTTCAAAGATGGCCGCCGAGTGACATGACTTGTCTTAAAGAGACTTTGATATAGCAATAAATCTTGTCAGGCATATTTAGAACAAGAATCATAAGATGGCATTAAAAGACTCTGTTTAAGGATCAGTGCAGCAACATAATACATATTAATTGTGATTTAAAATCTTTACCAGTCTTTGCCACTGCTTTTCAAACCACTTGTTTTTACCCATTTGTCAGCAAGAAGTTTTTGATCTTTTAAAATATAATAAAATTTAGTTTGATCACTTTTTTCTTTTATGTGTTTTAATATACTGGTAAAAATAAATGTTGTTTCATTTTTACATAAATGTCTCTTACACTGATAGAACATTGCAGTATTCACCCATACCTTGACATTTCATTTTTACATAAATTATTTGAAATTTTAATTAGACAATTTACTTTACCAGTTATGAATATGATAGACTATGGTTATTATAGTCAAGTAAACCTAAAATCATAAAAAAAAAGTTAATTGAAATAAATGTTAACTGAAATAAAATTAAATATAAAAATGAAACTTTCATTTAGTTTAACTTCAATAACTAAAAATAAAAAACAAAAAATTAAATTTTTATAAATTAGTAAAAATTAATAAAATAAAGACTATATAGATGTATTTAAAAAAATAACTAGTGACAAACTCACCAATGAATTACTGAATTATTAAAATATTTCAGAATATTAACAAAACCTTTTATAGTGTATACTAAAATAACACTGATAGAGAGGCTTTGAAAGGTTAATCAGCCAGTCTCAGTGCTATGGAGGCACTTCCTCTTATATTTGCCTGTATTTCACTGGTACCCGTCACATTTACATCAAGCTTTAGAAGCTCAGTGTGAACAGAAGAACAAATGAGACACTTAATCTGGTACTGTCACTGTATAACAATGAGTGCATAACGTAATATATTTCATGTTCTCAGTTTTTTTTTTTTTTTTTTTTTTTTTTGATGCACTTCTCTGTGAAAGTGCCACTGAATTCTTGAATTTGAGGTCAATTCAGGTGTGAAGGTGGAGAACTCAAACAGAAAGTCTTGAAATGAAAGGTGTGATATTGTTCCTGTGTCACCAGTAATGGGTATCGTTAAGGTTTTAACGGTATTACTACTCTTACCGATACTGCTTATCGATCCGGTACTTTAACGGTATTCTTAGCGGTACTTTTTGTTATACATACACATATATATATATATATATATATATATATATGACAGATTAGGAGCTGAATTAACATTGCTTAATATTAATAACATTGCTTAATAAATGTAAAATACATTTTCAATTAAATGAATATAGAACATCAATTTGTAAATGCAGGCATTTTTAGTGTTTTACATACATAAGATACAGTAAGAACATGAACAAAGAAACAAAGTAAAACAAACTGACAAATACAATAAAACATATATACAAATGAAATAAACAGTGCTTTCATTTTTCCATGAAGGTCTACTAACATTAATGTTCTGGTAAGTAATAGCTACAAAAGAAATCTAAAACTAATCAAATGTAAATGAACACTGCATAGTTTTCACTGTATGTATTGATAGATTAATGCTTATTAAAGCTATAACGTTATTCAGATTAAGAGCTGTGGGTGATTTTCTCTCACATTTTGTTCTTTGATTAACATTGAAGCGCCAGTCTGTCACTTTAAGACAATATATTGACACACATCGGATTTTCTCCCAACTGTTCTCGTCCACTTAAGACATAAACTGTGTTTAAGTGAATACTCTCTTAGCCAGCCATTTTGACATATTTTGTGTGTATTTGATCGTTTCGACGCGCCCGAAGCTCAAAGTGTACTTTGCTTGTCTGTTTTGGATCACCGATTGAGCTGATTCTGACGTTAAGTTTTGGTTAGGGAGGAACGAATGCGCGCTGCTGTGAAGGGAAGGAAGTTGTGCTAGAACAAACGTGGCTATAATCCTTAGAAGCCAAAATCGAAATAAAAAAAAATAAACTTGGCTTAATATAACATCCACAGGACTAAAGTGTAAGCAGATGTTTGAATAGTTAGTTCTCTCTTCTATCATAATTAAACAGGGCTTTCATGTTGCGCGTGCTGATGCTCCTCCGCGTGTGCGCGATCTTGCTTCTGCATTGCGAATAGCAAAAATGCATCATAGACAAATGTTTGAATATTATTGCACACAAAAACAGCTGGCGAGATAATGTATTTAAAGCAACAATAAATGTATGTGTGTTTTCTTAATTTCTCCAGTACTGACAGCAGAACCGATAACGTCAGAGCTTATCGATACTCCGGTCTTTCATAATTTAGCCCGAGACCGATTTAATACAGAGTTTCGGTACCCATCCCTAGTCACCAGGAAATCATTTAACCTCATAATCTATCACGTCTGTTGAAGTTAAAGGTGGGTGGGGTGTGGATGAACAGGAAAGTCTCTCTTTTCTTAACAGCCGTGCTTTACTATCATTATGAGTCCTGTCTCATGAGAAGACATGTTTTTCTCTTTCTGTTTTAACAATGGCAGCGAGGCGATCTGTAACTCAAGCCATGACTTTAATTCTGCACTTCAAAGAGTTTGTGGAAAGCTTTTCTTTGCAGTGACCTCCAGCACTGGATAAAACATGGCCTTCATAAAAGAAACGGAGTCCTTCCTTCATATTCCGTCAGTAAAGACCTTTCGTAATGTGGAGCTTCTTAACAGGAGACCAGCTGTGTTTTTAAATTTGAAATTTGCATGCTTTATCTTGTGGGAAAATATATTTATAGCTCGTCATGCACACAGCAGCACGAGTTATCCAATGAAATGCTCTGTAGGAAGGAAATATCCCTCCCCCTAATATGCCTCGGACTAGCTGCTTGTGTTTAGCAGAATCCCAAAATAAAAGGGATTCGTAGTTTTGCTTCTGCAAGACTGCTTGTTGTCTATATAATAATATAATTATATTAAATTATAAGTAAAAAAAAATAGAATATTGTATAGAATATAGTTGTAAATATGTAAATAAATAACACAATTAATTAAAAAAATTATGTTTTTCTAATTTAACTTATCATTTTGAAATATTTTTTCCTAAACTTAAATTAAGCTAAGACATGATTTCCACACTACCACACTAAATGAACATAAGGAAGAATATTTATTATTTATGTGTATATGTGTGCATATTAGGGGTGTGACGAGACACTTATCCTACGAGACGTAGACTGGGTTCACGAGAACGAGACGAGATTTTTAGACTTTAAAAAAAAAAATCCTCAATGATGAAATATATAGGGAAAAATAGTATTTTATGTAGTAATAAACATGTAACCTAGAGCTGCACGATTCTGGATAAATTGAGAATCACAATTTTTTTTTAATAAATTGGAGATCACGATTCTCTCACAAAATAACAATTTACTAATGGTTCTGACAAAATGTTCATTGCTTAAGTCTTTTAAAAATATATATATTAATTTGAGCAAAAAAAAATTCAATGAAGGAGTCGGTGTCTCACTTCATAAAGACTTGTTCATTATTGGAATCTCCTGAATGAATGATTCAATGTCAAATACACTTTTTAAATGGGTTGTCGCCACCTCCTGGCGGAAGATAAGCGTTACAATACAAGTGTTAAGATACTTTCGTTTTGATCGCTACTGTAGACAATAAGTGTTTATACCCAAACTATACACTTTTATCCCAGTACTTTTGTTATTTAAATGTCTGTAACACAGAAATAATGATGTGTGGTTGAAAAGACTATTTGTGTTGCTCTTTCTGGATCAGCAGCAGCATGAATGCAGATTTGAATGTCTTTAACACCTGTTTCACATCGCGAGTGTCAGTGGAGCTTGAGCAGCGCATGTTTTGTTGCCGCCCATATCAGTGAATGACAGCGTTCACATCGGAAGCGTGATGATGGCCGACCCTCTGATTCATTTACAGGGGTAATGACAAAGCTTGCTTCTCACGCTCCACTGACACTCACGATGTGAAACGGTCTTAATAGACATAGCTGAATCGTTGTCATTCAGGATTAAGATCACGTGGGTGTTTGAATCAAGATCGCAAGCGCAATTTTTAACCATTAATGGTGCAGCTCTAATGTGAACATTGTAAAAATATTTTGCGAGGATATCGTCACGTTCTCGCGAGACCATTCGGCTCTCGTGAGATCTCGTGCCACGGGATCTCGTCACATCCCAATTGCATGTGTGTGTGTGTGTGTGTGTGTGTGTGTGTGTATATATATATATACACATGTATTTAATTAAAAAATATATTTTTTTAAATGTAAGTAAGTAAATAAATAAATAAATAAATATAATAATGTATATATTTTTTGTTAACTCTTTGAATTTATAATTTTAAGATTTTTTTCCCAAACTTAATCTAAGCTTTATAGGCATGATTTCTATACTAAATGTAAATGTATAAAAATATTCTTCCTTATGTTCATTTAGCAGACGCTTTCATCCAAAGCGACTTACAAATGAGGACAATGGAAGCAATCAAAACAACAAAAGAGCAACAACATGCAAGTGCTATAACACTCATGTCGTCTCAGTTAGCAAGTTTTTTTTTATTATTATTATTATATAATAAATAAAAAGAAAACCAATAGATAGAATACAAAAATATTAGAAAAGCTAGTGTTAGTATTTTTTTTTAAAGAATAGAATTAGAAAAGAGAGTGCTAGAGTTAGAGGGTCAAATAAAGATGGAAGAGATGTTTATAAATAAATTCTATATTATATTATTTATAATATTATTTTATCATTTTCATTTGTACTTTTATGAACTTTTTTTTTTTTAGCAATGTTGGAATGCAGTTTTATTTTTACTTCATTTTAGAACATTTAACCATCAGCAACTCCGATCTTTCTCACTCAATACATGAGCATGTGCTAATCGGATGCCTGTTCTAGATATCTATGAGGATTCTTACCCTTCTTCACATTGATTAATATTGCTCGAAGTGAGTTTCCCAGGCCGCTGGAATTGTTTTTTTCCCTTCAGCTGTTTTGTTCATCTGGTGGTAATTTCCATAAATGTCAGTGTTGAGAGAGACCATACGGAATGACGTGATTTTCATGTAAAGCTCATCTCAGTCAGTCAGTCTCTCTCCAATTTCATTATCTCTGTCTGTCTGTCTGTGTTTCTTTATCTGTCTGTCTCTCTCTGAGTGTTTTATGTAGTCGGTAATTTGAGAGGGTTTCCATGCCTGCAGCTAAATGAAATTAAATTCAGTCCTGTGATGTTAAAGAATAAGGTTATATCTAGTAAAGTTTGACAGGACAGAAACATCAGTGTATTGCAAACAAATACTTGGCTGGCAAAGCATATTTCATAATAGTTTTCAGAATAGAGTGATTTAATACTTGACAATTTAAATAGTAAAAATCTATACTGTTTGACAAAGAATATAAATGCAACTATGAACAAATAACTTAAAAATAATATAATTTTCAAATTATATTATTATATTTTTATATTTTACTTTTGTTATAGTATTCATTTATTTGTTTTATTTATTTATTATTTTATTTAAATTTACTTTTAAGGAAGATATAGCCCTTTTTCCCTTTTCTGGGAAGAGTTTCAAGTGGGTGTTTCTTTGAAGCCTTTTCTGGTTAGCTATACAGCGACTGACTTGTAAACAGGTGATTTCTTGTGCTGCATAAAGATCATGATCTTCTTGAATGCTTTTGACTTCTTGTACCACTGTTTGAAGGACGTGTCTTCCAGAAACGGGCAGATTTAAGTTTATTTGCAACCTGAGAAGGTTCAACTTGCTCAGCTAATCTTTAAAAAAAATCAGTACCAGATTATTTCTTGGCCCATCTTCACTTTTCATCTTGTGACATGGCTTCAACCTTTCTTTCTTGGGAAAGTTGTCTATAAGAGCCTGACACTTTGAACTTCTGGAGAATCCCAGTTTCAGTTCATGAAGATGTTGACACTAGAAACTCGGTCTTTTTGGTTAATTCATCAAGTCTTTTGCAGTTCATTTGCACCTCCTCTCAGCACGTTTTGAAACCCTATTGACTATTATTAACATGAATTTTGTCGCCTGATGGTCACATTTTTTTTTAGTTGTCTGGAGTGTGATTTCTGGTTTGAACTATTCCTTTTAAGGAGCATTGATTCTCTGAAGACGATGGTTGATTTCAGTACGTTGTGATTTACTCTGAAGTTTTGAGATGTAAATGAATGGTGTGTGTAAGAAAGATTAATTGCAGATGTTAAAATACATGTGGCTTCATTTCCTTTAACACTTCCACAAAACACACCCATATGGTAATATTTAATAAGATGAGAAACTGTCAGACTGACCAGAGGATGAGGAGGAAGTTGTATAAATGGTCTGATTTGTAGTGTATGAGAGACACAAACGCACAGCAAAAAATATTATATGTGTCTTGTTAGGCAGTAAAAATTTAAAAATATCGTAAATAAAAAAAGATAAATTTAGATAATGTTGATGCTCAAACAAGCAGAGCAATAATATGGCAGTATTTACGCTTTAACCTGCCAACTAGGGATGTCAATTTTCAATAATTTCCATAATCGATCGTCGTTTAAATTAACGATCAATTGATCGATTAATCGTTAACCATAACTACTGCAAAATGCATTGCAGTGGCATAGTCACCGGCATGACAGGATGTGCAAATGCCACTCAAAACGCCAGCTTCCTCACCCGAATGAAAAGGGTTTTTAGTCTAAATAAAAGGCTAGTGGCAGGATGGTAAAATGAATGGATGTGATTACGATAATTTGATAAAATGAAGCGAGCGCTGTAGTTACACACGGGATCATTATACTTTGTGCTGTTTCATATCCTGTCACGGAGACCGCTGAATGCATCTTTTTAAATGGTTTCATGGTGCTCGTTTTTTATTTTTAAAACATCATAGCAATGTTTGCAATTGACATTATCTGGATTTAAAATAAAATGATCCCAAACGCAAGTACGGCTCGTGGGGCTGTGACGAGCGGTGATCTGCTTCCAGAACCACCGGCGTTGCTACAAACACACTGTTACCCATTTGAAACATTTTAATGTGAGTATTATGACACAAGTGAGGTACAAAGCTTTGTTAATAAGAGAAATAATTGGTTCGCAGGCAAATGTTACATCGCGACCATGCTTTTTGATTCATGCCGAGCGCATAAATTTAAATCAAGTCATATGTGGCTTTGTGTTCTGTTTTTCCGGATGGTCACGAATTTAATAATATTTATTGTTTCTTTTCCCAAATCCTCACTGTCTCACCCTCTAGATTCGCAGGTTTATTTTATTGTTGTTCACTTTTACATCACTGTTTTCGCATCTATTACTGTGGTAAACGTGTGGGGGGAAATGAAAGATTTCGTGGCCATGAATTAAGAATTCGTTACTATGACTTAAATTGTTCCCGCATTTAAGTTAAATCATGGGTTTTCTAGGGCAGGGGTTTTCAAACTGTGGGTCGCACAAAGCCACTTGGCGGCAGCTAAATGACACACACACACACACACACAGTTCCTAGGGCTGGACGATATACAAAGGTTAATTACGAATTGCGATATTGCTCAGTGCGATTTTCGAATCGCAGATTTAAAACATGCGTTGTGTGTTTTGAAGCGCGGACGCGCACGAGTTGTAATAACAGTGAGGGTCTCAGAGCGACGGTTCATTATTAAAATGCTCGGTCCGCATTATTAATCTCTCACTTCACTGCGCTGTGTTCTGCATGAGATTGCATACACCGGAAAATTCAAATGTTGCGAAAACTGTATCAGGTAGGCTGTTCATTCATTTCTATCGTCTGTTTGAACTCTGCACTGTATCTTTCCCAGAGATGTAAAGAGTTTGTTGTTTTCGTTCCTTCATATGCATTTAATCCATAAACTGTCCGTAAAAAGCATTTCACATGTACGGGTTGAGCGGGGCACAAACGCGGGGTTAATTGTAACACTATACAAACATTTCCACATGCTAGCATAACAGAATTTACAAAATGTCCTATTATTTCCTTGCCATATCATCACTATATAGAGAAAAAAAATTTAAAAAATCTTTTGAAGATATAGCTGAACATTTTTTTAACCATTGCAAAAGTAAATTTCTGGCTGAAGTAAATTGTCTTCTCGGTTTTTAGTGTTTATTTAAAATGAGACGCATATGTTTATTATTTTTATAATTATTTCAAAATTATTTTAATCTCTAAACTGTTTGAGAATTCTGCTTCGCTTCTTATGCTTTGCTAAAATAAAAAAAAGTGTTGAGGGCACATTTTTTTATAGCACTCGCAGCGTGGATTACAGTTCATAACCGCACCGGAGTGAGCGCGTTTCCAGGTTTATGGACATATTTCTAGACTCATTAACGTCTGTAAATTAAGAAATTAAAACGTAAATATTAGTAGTGAATGTTTACAGTGGTGCTAGCCTATAAAATAAAATGGTTATTTTTCTTAAATACTTAATTTCTGCCATATTATGCTTTTAATTATGATTAAGCTTATAGTAATGTCAATTGTTTTTTTTATCTCAAATATTTTGGTGGGTCTTGAAATGGATCATACTTGTCTAGGTGGGTCGTGGAATGGAAAAGTTTGGGAACCCCTGTTCTAGGGAACAAATTAATGAAACATGGACAGCTGCCACAAATTAATGTCATAGGAACGAATTAACAAGTTGTATGAATTAGGGGTCGACCGATTATCGGCCTGACCGATTATCGCCGTCGATATTAAGCATTTTTATGATAATCGGTATCGGCCATTTTCAAAATCGATGTGCCGATAAAATAATTTAATTTTGAAACGCGCTATTTGGCTCTGATGCAGCCTGTCGGAGCTCACCACTCTGTGGGCTAGAGCAGTCTCCGCCCACCGCGCATCTGATTTGTTGGGAGTCACGAGTCCGACCAATCAGCGTGGGAGACTAAAGGCACTCTCACACCGAAAGCGCTTGCTAACTGGAGCTGCTTGTTTCAGTGATCACGCATCAGTTGTCTCTCAAAGGGCAGCAGCTGTTGCTCAAGTTGCAATAAATCACAATCCACTACACTGAAGTTGCAAAACACCTCATATTATCTATTTATGGTTTCCGCCATGGGGAAAACCCGGACGGAATCGCGGAATCCAGTCATATAAATTTTACTGTATAACGCGGAGTCACGGAATTTGTCAAATATATTAATAAGAAATCAAGTTAGTACATACTCGCGCTATGGACTAGTATCTGTAAACATACCCCAAGCCACAAAATAAATTTAACTATGAATCTGCATGTTCTGCAATATATGTGAATGGCACACGCGCTGTTTTTAATACACACACCACACACACACACACACACACACACACACACACACACACACACACACACACACACACAAAACACCAACGCAACGCATGTTCTCAACCCCACAATCACCACTGATTTCATCTGCCTACCAACTACATGAAAAAAATCTTAACAACATACCCCACTTATTCCCAATTTACTTAAAACATTACCATACCACGTTTCATTTAAACACAAAAGAGATCCTCAACAACCATAAAAGTCTTAAACCACCAATTACAAATACCTAAAACAAAACTTTACAAAATAAATCCTACAAATCTAAACAACAAATTCAATCTTCCACTTTTCATTTTAACAATAAACATCCAAAATCATACATAAAAAATTTGTTTTCATTTTAAATAACCCACTTTGTTATGCCTAATGAATTAACTCCTTATATTGCAACCAATAAATTAACAATTAAACCAAAACACATAATTTAAATAACTAAAAACTTTATCATATTAGCCTATTAAAAAAAATCAATATAAATAATAACCAATATTAATAATACTATAAGACAACCAATTATTATAACACTTATTTATAACATTGTTGCAAATTTCGTTAAATTATATCAATTAAATACAGAATTAATAATTCAATCCTTATTAGATTTAATACTTTAAATATATAATTAATGATGAATTAATGAAAGGTTATTATTATAATTCATCTCCTTTGTAAAAATTATTCTTCAACATATACTTAAATTCCCCAAGCTGTTTAGTGTAGTACAGTATTCATAGGCTTAATCAGAAGCATAACAGTAGACTCTGGGGCTGGCACGATATATTCCATGCTATAGTCATGTGCATCTCGTCAGTAAAGCCGGTTCTGTGATTAGCAGTAAATCTCCATCACCTGCTTTCAGATGGAGCGGCATTTAATACACAGAGCCGTAGTTCACTGACAAGCTACGCAACATCACGTTCATTATCGAAGGCGATTCATCTGTGATTATGAGCACGAATTGCGTAGCTTGTCAGTGAACTACGGCTCTGTGTATTAACTTCCGATCCATCTACTGGGTTGGAAAACATGTGATGAAGATTTAATACTAACAGAACCGGCTTTACTGAAGAGATGCACATGACAATCGCATGCAATATATCGTGCAGCCTACAGTGGCCCCACTTTTAACTCTCTCTTTATATTACCCTTATTGTAGATGGATGCATGGAGGAAGACAAGAGTAAGAAGTGCAACCAACACCAGGGAAGGCAGTTTTTGTCAGAGCCCTTGTTATTCTAAATTTTGACATTAATTGTCATTTTTACACCAGACATATATCGGTTCAAAATATCGGTTATCGGTCTAGTTGGTCTGTAATAATCGGTATCGGCATCGGCCCTGAAAAACGCATATCGGTCGACCCCTAGTATGAATGAATAGACTGTCCTGCTCGCGTGCGCAGCCCTGTCGAAGCGAAGTGCCTGATATGCAATAATTATCTAGGGAAATTATGATTGAACATGACTTATTACTACATTTCAATACAAAAGAACTTTGTACTGTATCTCTTTTAATGTACTTTTAAAGTTTGTATCATATTAAAATGATTATTTTCGTGTAAGATCCAGCCCTTCACCGTCACTCACAGCCGTTTGCACATGTTTTGCGCACGAGCCGCACACCCCAAAATGAAACTGCTTAATCGACCATCGATAGTAGCTTTTATCGATTACGTCTCTTATCGACAATTAATCGATCGTCGATTAATCGTTGACATCCCTACCACCAACAGATCCCTTATATGCATTTTCCCTGTTGAAAAATCCAGCATATGCTGGTTAGGTATGTTTTGAAGCATGGCTGCTGGTTTGAGCTGGTTCTTAGCTGGTCCTAAGCTGGTCCTAAGCAACTAGCTCCTGCTCAGGACCAGCACATAACCAGCTTAAACTAGCTCAAACCAGCAGCCATGCTTCAAAACATACCTAACCAGCATATGCTGGATTTTTCAGCAGGGTTATCATCATCAAAAAAAAAAAAAAAAACACATTTCACCTTTTAAAAGAGGAGTAATGTTTTTTTTTTTTTTTTATTGGTTATAGTAATTGTTCCTCGTGTTTTATTCCAGGTTCTGGAGCGATGATGTCACAGAGCTGAAGCAGAGGCCGTCATTGACAGTAAGTGAAATACACATACTGAAGTCCACACACAGTTGTGTATGAGTGGTTGCACTTGTAATCCTAAACCCATTTTGAACCCCAAAATCTAATCAGCTGATCATTATGGCAAAATAAACCGTGTTGTGAAGCTGAAGGGATGTCATGTAGATGGTTACGTGTGGATTTCTGCTGCGTCTGTCCTTCAGCGGCGTCTTTGCGAGTGATTGCTGTGATGCGATCAGAGGAGACGGCTCATTAGGTCAGGAATGTGTTGAGCTGTAATGACACACTCATCAGAGAGACCAGATCGCATCTCTAAGGTCAAAGCCAGCGGGAGGCTGCACACAAACTCACAGTAGAGATCAATGCTTTAGCTTAGTCGGTCACTGCCGCTCATGGCTGTGTCCGAAACCAACGGCAGCCAGTGACTTCACAGAAAGCTGAGGAAACTGCTTTCAGACCGTCTTCCAAGACATCGTAATGTCACGTCTAATCATGTAGAGTAGGGACTCCCAAACACATATTTGTTAGCTGAACAGCAAAAATATTTGCTTAAAGTATCCCTGATATTATTTTGAACAACACGTTTGCATTTTCACGGTTCTCGGATAAAGGTCACATGACATGCAGGTAAACAAATAAATTATTTCATAGTTTTTAGTAAGTGTTTTATTTTTGCTTTTATTGCCATATTTTTTAATGATTACTTTATTGCAAATTTCCTGCAGTTCCCTCACAAACCTACCTGTAGAACCAAACTAACATTTTATGAATACTGAATGCTTATTTCTTTGTAGAAAATAATTATAAGTTGGAAAATGTCAACTAATTTATTTCAGGATGCCATTTAGTTTTTTTTGTAAATATTTGTAAGTATTGCAAAAGTAATGTGTTGGAAATAATATTTATTTTTATTAAACAATTATTATGTTTTTAAATATTTGATCATTTTTATTTTATTTATATTTTCTGTTTTCATTTACATTAAGTTTTTAGCATTTGGTGGTCTTTTTTAAATATGCCTGTAAGTGTTTTTTATTTTTATTTTTTGTATTTTTGTTTATTTTAATCATTTTAGCACTTCAACCAAAACTAAACGAAAATGAGAAATGTTGCTTTGGCAACTAGCTGAAGTAAGTTTAAGTTTTTTTTATTTTATTTTTTATATTTAATTTAATTTAATTTAATTTAATGTTTACATTATTTCAAGCAACAATGTATCTAGTAATACCATTACAGTATTTATTAATCTTTTTTTTTTTAATTTAGTTTGTTTTAACAATTTTATATGCTATTTGTCTTTTATATTTCTATTTAGCTTAGATTAAAACTTTTATTATAATTTTAATCATTTTAGTACTTAAACTTTTCTAATTGAAC
Source organism: Schizothorax lantsangensis (assembly GCA_027422415.1). Lineage (NCBI taxonomy): Eukaryota > Metazoa > Chordata > Actinopteri > Cypriniformes > Cyprinidae > Schizothorax > Schizothorax lantsangensis. The sequence goes on from CM049848.1 coordinate 34,329,197, forward strand.
ATTTCTAATTTGAAGTTTTTATTTCAATTATTGAAAACCATTTTTAATAGTTATATTTACCACCAACAACAACATTGAAACAACAAATAAATGAAATGCAAACGCAGAGGGACTGCTGGGTTTTCGGTATGATTGTATCACTGGATGTGTTCAGGGAGGAGGATGAAAACAGAAGGAGTTGTTTTGTAATGTTCTTCTCAAGCACTGCTGGGATGATTGTGGCCTGAGGTCACAGCAGAACGTTATGAGATCCATCTTTGGAAAAATCAATCCCGCCACTAATCAGTGTGTTTTGTGGAGTTGAAATCACGGCGGTGAAGTGGCGATTCATTAGAGGAGAGCGTGTGGTAGCTGTGGGGCTCAGCTGGGATAAACCTACAGCGGGTCAGGTGAGGTCGGCCTCCTTAAGTACCATCACAAACACACAGATAGGGTTGATCTGTCGTCCAAACCTGTTCATCTGAGGCTCCATGGAGGGCAGGGTTACAGCCTCCTCTGGTCCGTTCACCTTCCTTCGTCTTGCTTTTGTTTTTCAATGGGAAACAAGTTTTGAGTTTTAAAAGATACAGTGTGTTTCATAGTGCAGTGAATTCTTATCTGAATAGATCATGGAAAATTTCAGACAGACTGAAAAAAGTGTTGAGAGAGAGCTTTTATTAGTGTCTCAAAACAGCGTTAGAGGTGGAATGTTTGATTCATTTGCACAAATCTGTTCAGACTGTCAGTGAATTGATTCGAGCTCTGATTCAATGATTTGTTTGTCACCACTCAATGTTCACAGAAGTCTCAGATTTTCTTTTTTATATTAAAATGCTGTAGCATAGTTGCATATTGCATTATTATTTTACATATTATTGAGCATTTAATTGAAAATGATTATTGAACTTGATATCGAATTGAAGCTTTTTTTATTTTTTATTAAATGTTAAATGTGAGAAGTAAAATATTAATAAAATGAATAAATTATTAATTTATATATAAAATAATTACATATTATAGATTTATTAATAAAAAAAATAAGTAAAAATAAATAGTTAGTCATTAGGGCTGTGTATTGGCAAGAATCTGGCGATACGATACGCATCACGATACAGGGGTTGCGATACGATATAGTGCGATACATTGCGATACTGTAAGCAAGGCGATATATTGGGATATTTCTTATTTTAGGAATAGGATATATTTTTAGGAAAGCTGTCATTAAGAGCACACCACTATATGCAAACCTTAGCATTAAATAAATAAATAAATTAAAATTGTTTAACCAGAACACACTGGGATCTGCATTTGCAATAATCAGTCCCTGTAACATTCAACATTATTGAACCACTTTTTGTGCAGTACGAGTAAAGGGGGTAAATTTAAGTGCTTGCAGGATTCTTTAGTTAAATGTATGTATAAAATGTATTTTATAAAAAAGACCATATATATATATATATATATAGACCCTTTAAAGGTTCACAGTTTAAGTTTACAATTTAACTAAAGTAATATACAATATACATTTTGATCTGAACAAAAAATTACATCTGCTTAGTATTGAAAAATAAAGTGCTTGCTGGATTCCTAATGAAAACAAAACAAATGTAAAACAATAAAATAAATACAGATGTTGAACATTCTCAGAACATTTCAACTTGGATTTCACAGGTTTTTCAGTTTGTATTTATGCTCTGCGTGAAATCGCCGAGACCGCGACGCAAGCACCGCCCAACTGCACAAAACGCCCCTACACGAGAGAAAGCTGCAGCCGCGCAGCGACCCTATACCGCCCGCCTTTTCACACGGGACGTGGCAAGCGGCGGAACCGAGGTGACGCCCACGCTGCAGTCCCGGGACGGACATTACCACAAAAGCCCAAATGACGCCACACTTCAGCTTTGTACACCGAAACGAGAGCTTGAACAATTCTTTCATCCTCCATTACTGGCAGCGAACTATATTAACGCTAACATTAGTGGTGTGCTCTAATGCTAGTATTTCCTGTCACTGTTTAAGTTCAGAGATGAAGACTGCTCTCTAGCGGTCGGGATATGAACTCAAAACGAAACAACTGCCATGAATCCTGTATGATTTTTTTTTTTTTTAAATATCGATATTCTGTTTTTGAGAATCGATACAGTATCGCCAAACAAAATATCGCGATACTCACGTGTATCGATATTTTCTTACACCCCTATTAGTCAAACTATTATATTATATTAAATATTATGGTGTATATAACTGAACATGGTTACTTGATATTGAATTTTTTTTTTCCAATGAAAGGGGCCCTAATTTCAATGAGATGTTAAATGTAAGAAGTAAAATACATATTAATTTATGAATTAATTCATGAATAAATAAAATAAATGAATATTATTAAAATGTAGTAAAAATTTATAGTTACATACTATTGTATTATTATATTACATATTATGGTGCATATATTGAAAAAAAATATTGAACTTGATTGCATTGAAGGTGTTTTTTCCAATGAAATGTTTAATGTAAGAAGTAAAATATCTTAATAAATATCTTAATAACATTGCCACACTGTTTACCATTTAATGAACAGATAAAAAAGAGTGATCATTAATAATTTTGATTTATAAAAATGAAAGTTCCTCTAATTTGAGAAACAATTAGAGCAAATTCATAAGACCAAAAATATAGTTTTTAGACAAAAAAAAAAATACTGTTTCACGGTGCAATAAACTTATATCTGAAACGATCATGGAAAATTTGATACAAGCTGCTGCAGGAACTGATTCAAGTAGCATTGAGTTGATGTAAGTAGCTTCAACCTTGTTTTCTTTCCTCTGTATTGACTCGAGTAGCCGTTGGAAAATTCTGCTGCTTTAGGGATGTGTGTCTGAAATAACTCCAGTAATATCTGCTCTCCTCTTCGAGCTGTATAAACGGCACTTAGCGGGATGAGAGCGATGCCCGCGGTGCTGAGAGAGAATATCTGTGCCGTCAGCTCTTCTCGCCGCTCGCAGAGGTGACGCCAAGGTGAAGGCAGACTTGCAGAATGGTTGGAAATCATTGATATTCTGACTCACAGGCTGCAAATGGCTCGGTGGCAGATGGAGTCTTTGTCAGTGAAGAAAAATGGCAGCGAGGGAGTAGCGGCGCTGTTTCTCCCCCCCCCGTTGACGAGCGAGTATGGATGACCTTCCTCGCTCGGGGGAATCCAGCGCCACTACTTGATCAATTAGCAGTCTCTCTTTGTTTACCAGGGATGTGGAAGAGGATCAGATTATGCAGTTTTAGGACAGGCTGTGATGGTGAACACTGGTCGTGTCTCTGTGTTTAAGTCCAGAAAGGTTTATTAGAATTGATTACATTTTGTCAGTATTGAAATAGAATTATTTAAAAAATGCAGTAGCAAAAGACAGTTTTAGATTTGGAAAGTTTGATTCACTTGCACAAATCTGTTTGATCTGTCAGTTTCAGTGAATTGATTCAAACTCAGATTCAATGATTTGTTTGACATCACTCAGTGTTCACAGAAGTCTCACATTTATATTCAAATGTTTCAGTTAAAAATATATAGTTACATAGTTGTGTTATTACATATTTTGATGCTCTGCTTGAAATTGATATTGAATTTTCTTTTTTTCCCTTCTTTTTTTCACCTTCAGAGGAAACTAAAGAAGTAAAACACATTAAACATCTATAATCAAGACATGATTTCCACTTTTTTTTATTACTTAATGAACACAAGAAATAGTATTTAATCATTTTGATTTATATAAATGATATTTCTTCTAATTTGGGGGGGGGGGATCTTGAGCCATTTTGGTGCAGATTCAAAAATAAAAAAAAATAAATATTTAAGATATAGAATAAATAAAATAATTTTCAAAATCATCAAAAGCTATACATTAAAGCTATTTTTCTCCTTTTTCCATAATTATAATAAAACTCTTTATGCATTAAATGCGACAGAATTACGTTATGCACAAGGTTACTCTCATTAAAGCAGTGTTAATCTTTAACTCACAATTACCCGCACAATTATGCCTTTTGTATTTGCATGAAAGACAGTACGGTAAACAATGTGCTGTTGAATTTAAAAAGGAAAAAGTGAATTGTTTACAGCTCTTGTTTACCCTGTCTTGTTTAACAATTAGCATAAATAATGGACTAAACTATCCCAATCATTAAACAAGATTTTTAATGGATTACATTTAATGATTTAAAGGCTCTTTTATGGAGTGAAGTAATTACCCAGCATTCACTGTTCAAACACAGAGCACGTTTTTGTGCTGCTGGGTGAAGGAGAGATTAAGCATGCTGTGCATTTGAATTCATTGTTTTTGCTGTGAAACTCTAATGGTGATTTTCCATCTAAACAGATGAAACAGGAAGTTGTTCAGTAACATGATGGTTACGTGACGGTTTCAGGTTTGTAATCATACAAATATTAGTTCAAATTCCTCTGACATCCATATTCCATGTTGAGAATGGGAAATCGATGAACAGAAACAGCCGTGCGGAGTGCTGAATAACATCTAGGCTCTGGTGTAATGTGCATGTATCGCAGGTTGATGGTTGATTTTCATTAGCGGCCTCATTGTCATGCGCGCTGTGTCTTCCTGCACCAGAATGCACATTGTGTCGTACTGCGGCTTGTCATTGTTTGAAAATTTAGTGATTTTTTTTTTTGTTTTTTTGTTGTTCAGGAAAAAATACAAGATTCTGTTAAGCATGCACAGGTTGTGGTATATTTAGGATAGGATAAATGTAATGCTTTTTTCCCCATTTGGGTGAAATTCACAAATATTAAGATCTAGACTATCATCAAAAGTAAAACTAAATGTTTAAGATGGAATACATTTGATAGTTCTTCTAATTTGGACAAATTATATATATATATATATATATATATATATATATATATATATATGCATTAAATGTGAAGTTCTACTTGTTTGTTTGTTTTTTTTTTTTGAGAAAAAAAGAGGATCATATTTTTACTATTTAGGTATATTTATGATTTAATAAATTGCTTGCATTTTTTAACATTAGTTTAAAAAAATGATCTTGTGCAACTGTTGGATTCATAGATTTAATTGTCATATAAGCAGTTTATTGTCACTAAGAATAAACTTGTTTTCTCAATTGCATGAGCGCGAGGCCGCAGGTGACAACAGAGCTGCAAACTAGCCGTCCAATCAGATCGCATCCTTCTGAATAAATCACTTCAGACTAGAATTGGTGATAGATGCCCTGGGAATTTTCTCTCATGCTGTGTTATACTGGAAAATGTTTTGCATAGTTCTGTCGGCACTGGGAATCGGTTGTGCATCTAGGGCATGTAAGATCTTACAGTGACCTGTGCAATGACAGCTTTTCCTGTTGATTTTACATCAAGCAATAGATGAGCTGATTCTATTCATAATTAGTTTTTAAAGGGCTGTATTTTTTAACTATGCATCTTAACGTTTGCAGTCATTTGTGTTAAAGTGGCACTATAATGTGATGAATCCTTCACTGTGTAACAAGCACGCAGCACTCTTGGCAGCGCTCTCTGCTCTTTAGAGATGAATGAGCGTCGGCCAAGGGCAGTGCCAGTGTGTTTGATGGTGTTGATGATTTATGATTGCTTTAACAAGGCAATTTGTTCCTTAGCATTTAAACAGCAGCAGTGCATGCTTTACTGGAATACATCATTGAGCTGTTGACAGAAGATGGGCTTTGTAAAATATATACACGCAATGCAATAGATGGATTACAGTTTGTGCTAGTCAAAATTATGTTAGAGATAGATAAAGTTGTAAAATATAAAATGCATATAATAAAATAGCTTGAGGTATTATGAGCAGGTTATGTTTGTTAAAGGAATAGTTCAACCAAAAATAACAATGTTAATGTGCTCATCCTCAGGTGTTTCTTCATCAGATTTGGAGAAATGTAGCATTGCATCACTTGTTCACCAATGGATCCTCTGCAGTGAATGGGTGCCGTCAGAATGAGAGTCCAAACACCTGATAAAAACATCACAATAATCCACATGTAATCCGAGTCCATAATCTATAATAACACTTCATCCAGTGAAAAAGTCCATCTCCTGTTGTCCTTGACATCAAAATCCACCTGGATATTTGTTTAGAGCTGGTTTGGACTGTTTTGGCTTGTAAACGGTGCTTGATCTGTGCAGATTTCTCTCCTGATTTAGATGAGATGACTTTTTCTTACAAACACACAGCTTTTGGCTTCTCAAGGCGTTAACTGATGGACTGGAGTGGTGTGGATTACTTGTGATGTTTTTATCAGCTGTTTGGACTCTCATTCTGACGGCACCCATTCACTGCAGAGGATCCATTGGTGCACAATTGATGTAATGCTACATTTCTCCAAATTTGTTCCCATGAAGGAATAAACTCATCTACATTGTAACCGTCCCTACTCTCTCAAAGAAGGAGCCGCTACAAAATATTGAGAGAGGGGCCCGCCAACCACACTTAATGTGTGTACCTTTAATTTTTGAACAAGATTGAAACATTAAAGAGTAAGCACAAACTCCAAATAGACAAACTGATGCAGTCCATAAGGTTATTATTGAAGTGTGAAAAAATGACATGAACAAAAAACAGTAGATGATAGAAAAACAAAACAAAGGAATTCAGCAGGCTAAGAAACTTGAATTAATGTAAGCATAACAGTAGACAACATGGCAAAACTGGTCATTGTCCAATGAAAAAACACAATGTCTATTGTACTTATTGCTGATGATGACGATGATGATAAACAATCCAACCAATGTTAAATGGTTGGCACAACAAACACCTTCCACCACATGCTCCCAAAACGCTTCAGTTCTTGAGTGATCAATCCCAAAATGTCCACGTTGTGAGACAAAGTTCTCAGCACAGCAACACAACCCCTTTCATCCAGTGGGTATATTAGTAGCAAATAAACTACCAATATAAAAAAGTCCTTATTGATTGAGCTTGAAACACAAATGTTTAGCAATCCGAAAATTCCACAGTGTAACCTTAAAAGATACAAAGATATAGAAGACCAAGAGGCGAAACTCTGATGCTTTTCAACAGCCACTAGGTGGCGCTTCGGTAGCGCGGCTGCCATTTTTGAAAATTCCAACTGGATAACCTTACAAATATACAGCAAATAGACAGAATAACAGTGAGAAGTCAAAGTGGAATAAAAGACTTTCAATGTTGGGCAATCAAAAAATCAGTGTGACAGTGAAAATCTTGACTTTCATCATTTTCCCAAAGACCCTGACGGGTAATTATTCACAAAAGTGTAAAAATATTGTGTGTTTTGAAGTGGGACGTAGCGCTGTTTTATGCACCTGCTAACTATAACTGTTTTTTGTCTAGTAGTAAACTTAAATCCTTTTAGGAACTGCAGGTCCTATAGCCATAGAAACCATTATAATGATTTATATGGATATGACACTATAGTTATAATGAGCTTATGCAACTTACATTTATTTATTTACATTTATGCATTTAGCAGACGCTTTTATCCAAAGCGACTTACATTGCATTTTATGTTACAGTTTTAAATTTTATCAGCTCTTCCCTTCCCCTTCCCACTTCCCACTTCCACATTTACAATTACATACTATATTATTATTTATTATTACTCCAGTAAGTCTGAAATATATATTGTATGCTTTAATCCCCTGAACACCCTACAAACATGATGAATCTCTAGAACATGATGCATTGCTGTGTCTGTCATAATTAAATAATTAAACAATTTTGGAGAAAGTGGCTGTACTTGTTTTTGTTTTTTTTGTTTACAGTCTTCCTTTAACGGACATTAATATAAGACAATACTGCATAAACAGTTTACTGTCAAGATGTTATTCCTGTTATATATTTATTATCCAACATTTCTAATTTTTCTGTCATTAATTTAATTTCATATGTTGGTATTAATTCAGTGTTTATAATGCTAACACTTGAACTTAAAATATTTGTAACCGAAACTGACATGGTTTCTAGAGAGCAAAAGGTTTTGTTAAAAAAAAAAGGGAAGACTTTAAAATAAAGTCTGTAAAATAAACTGTTAAAAGGATTTGATGATCACTAATCTAGTGATTGTACATTATTGTTGTCATCATTCAGGCTGTATTTCAGGTTTAATGTATGTTTTTTTTTTTTACACATCAGCTGATATTTTCCATAGCGACAGCACGAATCTAGTGGAGTGCCGACAAAGAGTATAGAAGCCCAAGAGGCGAAACTCTACATACATACAGTATATACTTTAAATGTGTTATTGTAAGTTGGTCAAGCGCGACTGGCTCCTATTATTGTGCAGCGTTTTTGTGTAGTTTTCAGTCCAAAATGGCAGCGGCACATGCTGCGTGCCAATTCGCCTACTTATACTATGCCCTAAAAGTATGTACTCTTTTTGTGAAGAAAAAGTACATACTTTTGAGTGTGTAGCAGAATAGTAGGCATGCTTTGGGACATACTACTTCGTCATAGCTGCTTCTTTAATGGACGCTCTGTTGCTTAGTTACGAGCATCCTGTAACTGTTCAAACTGTCCTGTCAATCATCATGTCACAGTTAACATCATCCACATTTCGTTTAATTTGATTTCCTACCGTATTGGAGAGAAATAAAGAGGCACATCGCGGGTCTTTCATGCCGAGAACTCTGCTCATGTGTTGCATAATGATGCATTTCAAAGTTAATGACCAAACGTATCATTATAAAAGTTCACAGTGTTGCTGCAGATGAAATATAACGTGGATAACATTAAATAAATATTTTTTAACCAGGTTAGACATTGATTATTTATCACTCAAATCCCTTTCTCTACCTGTCCGTTGGTCGCGCATATCCGCCATGTTTGTAGTTTTTAAACACTTTTTATGCGTGTTTGTAGTTCTAATCGAATCCTCGTCCACCGCGCAATGTGTTGTGGGCAATATTAGCCGTTAGAGTGTGCATCGATCTGCACTTCGAATTCTAACCGGAAGAAGTAGACCATCCGGGAATCTTTGGCATACTTTTTTAAACATACTATGATTTGGGACATACTAATTCTATTTTCGAATACTATTTAGGATGGATAGTATGCGAATTGGGATGCAGCACAGTCATGTCATGGGTGCAACTGTTGCTATGGAGCGTTCTCAAACAACTATTTTCCTCTACTCTTTCACCTGGCTTAAGTTAGGGAGAGTACACAATTTAGAGCCCCCAGAGGATGGTAGTGGAACTACACTCGACCAAAATCCATAGTAACAAAGCTATGGGCTGTTACAACATCTTGGATGGCCTCAGGGTGAGTCGGTTTTCAGCAAGTCTTTGTTTTTGGGTGAACTATTTCTTTAAGTATGAATAGCAGCAGATTTGCATCGGTTTAGCTGTCAGTGTCCTAAAGAGAGTGACGTCTTTGCATTAACAACTGGATGTTCAGTTCATGTAAACTCAGTTGTCTCTGTCTGAGTCTTTCATGTATGAATGTGTGACTCCTGTGAGTAACTGAAATCTGTGAACAGACTGAGATGAAACTCTCTGAAGAGGAGCGGCGACCGTATTGAACCGCAGCTGCTGTGGTTTCTTGTCTTCCACTGGAGACGCCAAGATGTTTCAGAGGTTAAACTTGATTTACTTTGAACATCTGTCTGAAGCAGGTGTGAGGGGGTGAACATTGAGCTTCACAGTATTTCTGCTTGTGTATCAGGGGAGTTTTCAACCTGATGAAAAATAAATATGGAGGTTTCACAGGGTTCGCTGCTTGGCACTTATGAAACATAATATTTAGGGCCTTTAGCTCAGTAACAGATCCTTGACATTTTACAGATTTATTGCTTGTTTAATTGGAGTTAGATTTACCATTAAAACTTCACACTCACCATACATGTCTCGTGGATTTTGATGGTTTATTTTGGTAGGAAGTAACAGGGTTATTATAGTTAACTAAAACTAAAATCCATAAAAAAATTAGTACTGCAAATACAATAAACATTAACTGAAAAAGATTCCCCATCTTCATTTAGGTTCTTGAACTACTATAATAACTAAAACCAATAAAAACATGAAACTAATACAAATAACAAACACACAACAAAATTACTAAAGCTTTAACTAAAATTAAAGTGAAAAGATAAAATCTAAAAATAATATCTTATTCAAAATATTAACAATTATACTAGAATAACACTCATCAGTGAAACACATTGTTTTCAGCTCAAACCATGTTTATTCTCATATTTAATGTTGTCTGGGTTGTATTTTCTTCGACTTTACGTAGTTTTGATGTCTTGTAAAGATGAGGGCGTCACATATCCTGTCCATGTTTAAGTCAAAGACTATCTATAAAGTGAGAAGTCATTTTTCTGTCCTAGATATCCATGATTTTATATTATTATCCCACCACAGAACTACTAGACTAAATGATAAAGAAGTATTAGATTACTGATTATGTCTTTGTTCATTCCTTTATGAGCTATTTTCTTAGTCAAAGCCCAAATTACTGTCTGAAATGTGCAAATAACCAGCACCACCATTATTTCATTGTCATGGGAGCCTGCTTTATTTGCTGTGGTTTACTGTTGCAATAAACAAATTAATTTTCCAATTTGTGACATTATAAACGTCTGTTCAAGGAATAATAAAGACTGCTAAACTAATAAATATTCCTGCTTTTTTTTCATGCAATAGCAGCTCATTGTGACAATGTCAGTCCAGCTCCAAAAAGAGAAACAAAACAAAAAAATAGCATAATAATAATAATACTGTAGTCCATATGACTTATGCATTATTTTTTAGCCTTCTGAAGACACTGATGATGCCAAACGCCTTTATTTTTGTGCATGTGTCATATCCAAACTTGTCATACAAGTTTAATATGCAGATTGGGGAATGAGAATTTAAATATAGTACACAAGTACTATGGACCTCTAATAATTCTTATGGATAAAAAAAAAAAATCTCCCAAACATGCTTGAAATTGTATAACCTTTTATTTTTTTAACATTCTCTTTTTGAATTATTAATTATTTCTTTTTTTTTTAAATTAGATTTTATTTGTCTGTTTTCTGCTTTCATGTTAACATTAAAGTTTGTTTATTTTGTTTACTTTTTTTTTTTGACTTTCTTTTCAGAGAGACTCTTTTATAATGCAACAAAATGTCAAATAAACACGGAGTTATTTGCTTCTTGTTGGAAATGGGATTACTTTGACTCCATAATGGAGGCCTAGTTACTCTAGGTATTAACCTGACTCCCTCTTTGTCAATAAAGTAGCTTTTTAGAAACCGCTAAAGGCAGATATGGGACAAACCTGAAACCTGGATGCTTATATTATGAACAAACAAGACCAGACCCTCCTTTCATTTCATGGCACCTGAATATAAATGACTCTTCTCACTTTTATCTGTGAACACTATATGTTTTCTCACCCTATGTGCCATTTAAATTGAATTCCTCTACAGATATGGAAAGAAAAGCTGCTTTTTTATCTCTAGTCTAATAAGATCTGTCTGCTTTTCAACCACATACTGTCTGTTGAGCTTGGACTTTTTCCATAACCAATTAGAGACATGTTGAATCTTAACACCAATCACAGTTTGGAATATTTATTGGACTGAAGATGTGTCTGCTTGAGTTTGCATTTGCAGTAATTGCAGACACATGTACGGTACACTAGAGCAGCAGTGCATTTGTAATCATGTTGATGGGAGAAAAGGGGCGTTTTTAGGTGCTCATGGGAGAATGTACCATTGTGGTTGTTTTTGCATGTGACTGTTTCATCAGAACTAATTTCTGCAGATCAAGCTCCTATTCTTCTAGGATTTGAATCTGTTGCAGAATGTAAATTAATACCGTCTTCATGAGGTTCTGAGCTTCGCTCTTTATTGGCAACACGAAATCATTGCAATAAATACATTTAAATCAAGAGTCACACAGGATGCTATAACATATTTTACCTTCAAGATTATCCTAAGCCTTTACTCCAAAAAAAATTATATTTGGATTTTAGTCAGTTAGATTTGAGCCTATCCATATGTAAATATGTATTTATTTAAAAAAATAAATATGTTTTAATATTTTTATGTATAATATCTTAATTATTTATGGGTTTTATGTTTGAAAATGTTAATACTACTACTACTACTACTACTACTACTACTACTACTAATAATAATAATTTTAATGTTGTTTATTGTATGTTTATTATATTTAGATATTTATTATATGATATTATATATGAAAATTGCACTAAATAATTATAAAATTAAGGTAAATAATTAAAAACATTGTATCTGTTTCAGAACTTATTTATCGTTCTACATAATAAGCCTTGACTCCAAAAAAGATCATTTGACTTGTTGATTTTAGTCTGTTACATTTGAGCCAAATATGTATATATTTAAATATACTTAATAAATATTTTAATGATTTCATATGATCAATTTTTTATTATTATTAATAATATTAATATAATATTAATTTATTATTTATTATTTGTTTATTTAAATTAAATTTATGCATATTTTACTATATATGTGATATATTTGATTATATATCAGAATGGTATGCGAAATTGTTAAATAATTATAAAAATAAATTTAAAAATTACAAATATTATCTCTGTTCTAGAACTTATTTATTTGTCTACATAAGTCTTGACTCCAAAAAAATAAAATAAAATTGTTTGTCTAATTTTTGTTTACATTTGAGCCTATCCGTACGCACGTTAGTCTTATTTAACTTTTCATTTTAATAATCTAATAGTAAATGTTGAAACGAACAAGAAAACTTCTAAAGCATTTATTAATCTTAGTTAATGTTTGTTCATGTTAAATAATGAAACCGTAATGTAAAGTGTTGTAGTTATTGGTTGAATTTCATGACATATAGTATTTTAACAGTATTTGTCTCTTCGGCCACCCTTGGGTTAATTCAGAAGTCATTTTTATTTAGCATTTCATATTTGATCCTATTTTTTCTAAAGCCTTACTCAACATGCTTGGCTTCCACATTTCAACGGAAGTATTAATGTAAACTTGACCATTCTCTTGCTGAATCAAGAGCTTTTCAGTATCGCTCTGTTCTCTCCGTTTCTCTCTCCTTCCATGAGATTCGCTCCAGTACTCACAATAACTCAATAACTCATTTCAACAGTCGTCCACATAAAACACGCATCCATTTTTCATCCGAGTCCTTGTATGAGAGCCGAGGCAGAAAATTCCTTCAGATTCGCTCTATGCGCACCTCATTCTCAAACTACTGAATGAAGTAAATGAGTTTTAATTGAATTGAGATTATAATTTTAGAGTTTTGTCAGTGAAAGAAGTGGGTGTGAAAAGAGAAGGGGTGACTGAATATATATTTATGCACTTTTTTTATTTATATTTAGTTTATTACATAGCCTATTATATATTCATGTAAATATTACATAAATATTTTTATATGTTTGAATTCTGTATTATTTTGTATGATTGAAAATGTTGTTGTTTATTATTATTATTATTATTATTATTATTATTATTAATAATAATAATAATACTTAATTTATATTTTATGTATTGGTTTATATTACCAATATTGTTTATATTAATAATTTATTAGGTTATATATTTTATTATTTATGAAAATGTTTAACAATTGAGTGTGCAAAATTGGATTAAATAAAATAATGAAAAAAATTAGAAGTAGAAGTAGAAAATAAACGCAAAATTAAATACAAAAATAAAATTATCAATAATTAAATGCATGTTAATTCTATTATTATTATTGTTACGGAGCCGACGAGATGTGAGACATGCGGATCCATTTGCTGAGCTTTATTAAGAAACAGTCAATAAACAGGCAGGGTCAAACAACGGCAAACAGGTATGGTAAGGGCAAGACACAGAGTAGTCCTAAGGCAAGCGTGGGTCGACGATCGGCGAACAATATCCAACAGGGACAAGGCAAAGAGAGATAATCCAGGTACACAGCAATAATCCAAACGAGGTGCAAACAGAGTCCGAACGGTAAGGCGAAGGGTTAATCCTTATTTTAACCGTTTGAGCAGGTATCAAACACGGGAAAACTAACAAGGCAAGACTTATAAACTACTGAGAGGGCTCCGTAGAGTAGCTATCGCTATGATATACGCTAAACAATACTCTGCGATCACAGAGAGGAAGTCCAAGGCTTATAAAGCCTGTGATTGAGTGATCAGTGAAATCAGCTGTGTGTCGTTAGTGCAATGGATGATGGGAAATGCAGTCCAATGTGAAGTGCTAGTAGTGTAGTGCAAGAGTCAATGTGGTGAGCGAGTGACTTCTGGTGGTGAGTAAACAGAAGTTCATGGCCAGGATTCGTGACTATTATTATTATGCAATTATATATATATATTGATTGATTGATTTATTACTTTACTGAAATGGCATTTAAGACATTTAAGACCTGCACAAATAAAATATCATATGAGCGTAGTAGGGCAATGACTATGGTAACATATTAAACTGTAAAATGCATGACTTACAGGTTTTCACAAAACAAAAAGTTTTATATAATTCTTTAAGAAAATGGATGTTGTATCAATTATTATATTAGTTTAAGCAATTATTAATCAATTATTAGCCTACATTAATTAAATAACAATATAAATGTATGCCTTAATTGTTTATATTTTTATAATGCATCGTCTTATTGTCGATCCACCTGTTCTCATTTACTACTCTGCATGTTTGCAGCGTCAAAACATGGGTTAATTTTCACATTTATTAATTTCCGTCATTAGTCAGCAGGAGGCGCTTTCACTATAGAAACAAAGCGGTTTCCTCTGTAACAACTGTACACAAAGCAGCGCAGAAATGGGCAGCGCTCGTTTATTTGTTCGTGTTTTAGTTGGTTAGGTTTATCTATGTTTATTGTGAGATGTTGTAACTATAGCAACAGTGGCATCCATTGCCGTATGTTGCCAGAAACTACCGTGAAACGCTTAGTATAAACACTTAAGGTAAGGGTGACAGTTAAAGGGATACTCCACCCCAAAATGAAAATTTTGTCATTAATCACTTACCCCCATGTCGTTCCGAACCCGTAAAAGCTTCGTTAGTCTTCAGAACACAATTTAAGATATTTTGGATGAAAACCGGGAGGCTTGTGACTGTCCCATTGACTGTCAAGTAAATTGCACTGTCAAGGTCCATAAAAGTATGAAAAGCATCGCCAGAATACTTCATCTGCCATCAGTGGTTCAATCATAATGTTATGAAGCGACGAGAATACTTTTTGTACGGAAATAAAACAAAAATAACGACTTTATTCAACAATTAGGCACCGTAACGTCTCCTCTGTGTCAGCGTAGCGCCATTTTGGAGATTATCCCCTGGACGCAAAATGCATACACTCCTCTGTATCAGCCGGGCCACAAGGGTGCGCTGTTTGCATTCAAATCAGAGCGTAAATTGACGAAGAAGATGCATCCCTGTGTCGAGGCTGACACAGAGGAGACGTTACGGTGCCTAATTTTTGATTTTTTTTTTTAAATATTCAAAAATTGATTTTTTTTTAATGCACATCATCATTACACACACCTGAAAAACACTTTCCTAAAATTGTCTTCCTTTCTTTTGTCTTTCTTTCCAGCTGTGTTTTCAAAACACATTCAGAAATGTAATGAAACTTGTTAAAGCAGCCTTGTACTTCATTGATCAGTTGCCTTTTTAAGAACTTCGTGGGCTTCAGTTCTCAATTTGACATAAATGCCTGTAATTTAGGCTAATTACTCTAATGATCTTTAGGAAAAGGCTGTAATCTCACAAAAGAAATGCTAATATTCAGCGCGTAGTAATTTCTCATCCATTGAATTCAGCAGAGGCCGAGTTGAGCTGAATTCTCCTCCATTTTCTTGCTTTTGATTAAAAATAAATTGGATGTTTGCGCTGGTGTTTCATGACCCTAATTTGGATCTTCATATTGTCTTATCAGACACGTATGATGGTGTGATGTCACCAGAGGCAGGAATGATTTGAGCCGGCTGTAAACAAGCGTTTGTGTAATCAGGTGTAATAACCCTGGAGTAATTGTGTCTCACAAGTGTTATCTGCAATTTTCTCTTTTTCGGTGAATCTTATGAAAACGGCTTTAGGTCATGTTTCATCTCAACATTAACAGAGAGAAAATATGAAGAAAATGAGTTCCATGACAACTAGGCATGTTTTTAAAGTCTTATACCCATATCTAAATGCATCGTGACAAAAACAAAATTTCTGTAAATTTCTATAAAATCTATATATTCATCATCCATAATATACTGTATATTTTGTATAATGGAAATTATTTTTTTTCTAAATATATAAATATAAATATAAATAAAAATAATATCATTAAAATGGTTAGACTTAATAATTTTACAAAAATTATTAAAATATTAAAATTAGACATGATTACAATAAAATATTATAAAATGCATATAATTATCAATACTTATGTTTTTAATTTCTGTTATGTACAAAAAATATTGCTTATTCCTTTTACATTGTCATGTTTTTATTTTAATGTATTTTTTTATCTTCTATTTTCTCTTTTTTTAAATTCTTTCCTGGTTTGAATTCCATTTTAAATGAGATTATTTCAGTGTGATGTCAGACATTTGGAGCTCACTGTAATCATTCTTTAGATTTTGGGTTGAAGTATGAGCCAGATATGTTCTTGTCAGATGTTATGAAATTCTGACTTTCATCTATCTGCAAAATGTCTCACTGTTTGTAGGTTTGAGCTGGTCTTATACCAACATTAGGAGTGTGTTCTCAAAGTTCCCCTAAATTTCCTGCTCTTTGTGAAATGCGAGCGATAATAAATGGAATGAAAGCGTCAGTGCTTTTAGACTGAGGAGTAATATCACTTTAGAGCAGAGAGCTGATATTGAGTCAGGAGGAGCTAATGTAATGAAACTTCAGCATCACAGCTGGGTCACATCCCTTTAACCTGCTCTTTTCTTCATAAATGAAACCAATTTTGAATAAGAACTTTCTTTATGATTCTCAACCATATTTGTCATTGTCCAGAATTGTTTTCATGTCTCAAGTGAAGTGGTTTAAAGTCTGTGTCATTGCTGTGACGAGGGGCTCCAGCAGACTTCACGGAGTAATTCTGATCTTGCAAAATTATCTCTTATAAAAACAAATAGTTCAAACGAAAAATTCTGATTGGTCATGCCATGTTCATTGTTATTACGTTTATTAATTTAGCAGATGCTTCTATCCAAAGTGACTTACAAATGAGGAGTACAACAAAGCGATTCATCCTAAAGAGGCAATAACATGAGAAGTGCTAATAATGCTAAAAATGTATTTATTTTAAAGTCAACATCAGAAGGATGTTTTAAAAATTGTTCTATTAGTAATCATTTAATCATAATCATATTATTATATTGTTGTTAATATTATTGTTTATAGTCATAAATCATTAAATAATAAAAAAAAAAATTATAATTACTATTTTTTTGTATTGTAATTAGGGATGTCAATTTTCAATAATTTCCATAATCGATCGTCGTTTAAATTAACGATCAATTAATCGATTAATCGTTAACCATAACTACTGCAAAATGCGTCTATTGCAGTGGCATAGTCACCGGCATGACAGGATGTGCAAATGCCACTCAAAACGCCAGCTTCCTCACCCGAATGAAAAGGGTTTTTAGTCTAAATAAAAGGCTAGTGGCAGGATGGTAAAATTAATAGATGTGTTTATGATCATTTGATAAAAGGAAGAGAGCGCGCTGTAGTTACGCACGGGATCATTATACTTTGTGTGCTGTTTCATATCCTGTCACGGAGACCGCTGAATGCGCCTTTTTAAATGGTTTCATGGTGATCGTTTTTTTATTTTTAAAACATCATAGCAATGTTTGCAATTGACATTATCGGGATTTAAAATAAAATGATCCCAAACACAAGTACGGTGCGTGGGGCTGTGACGCGCGGTCAGTGATCTGCTTCCAGAACCACCGGCGATGCTACAAACACACTGTTACCCATTTGAAACATTTTAATGTGAGTTTTATGACACAAGTGAGGTACAAAGCTTTGTTAATAAGAGAAATAATTGGTTAGCAGGCAAATGTTACATCGCGACCATGCTTTTTGATTCATGCCGAGCGCATACATTTAAATCAAGCCAAACACGGCTTGTGTTCTGTTTTTCCGGATGGTCACGAATTTAATAATATTTATTGTTTCTTTTCCCAAATCCTCACTGTCTCACCCTCTATTCGCAGGTTTATTTTATTGTTGTTCACTTTTAATCACTGTTTTCGCATCTCTTACTGTGGTAAACGTGTGGGGGGAAATGAAAGATTTCGTGGCCATGAATTAAGAATTCGTTACTATGACTTAAATTGTTCCCGCATTTAAGTTAAATCATGGGTTTTCTAGGGCAGGGGTTTTCAAACTGTGGGTCGCACAAAGCCACTTGGCGGCAGCTAAATGACACACAGTTCCTAGGGCTGGACGATATACAAAGATTAATTACGAATTGCGATATTGCTCAGTGTGATTTTCGAATCCCAAAGGCCGGGATTTAAAACATGCGTTGCGTGTTTTGAAGCGCGGACGCGCACGAGTTGTAATAACAGTGAGGGTCTCAGAGCGACGGTTCATTATTAAAATGCTCGGTCCGCATTATTAATGAGAAGAAACTCTCTCACTTCACTGCGCTGTGTTCTGCATACACCGGAAAATTCAAATGTTGAGAAAACTGTATCAGGTAGGCTGTTCATTAATTTCTATCGTCTGTTTGAACTCTGCACTGTATCTTTCTGAGAGATGTAAAGAGTTTGTTGTTTTCGTTCCTTCATATGCATTTAATCCATAAACTGTCCATAAAAAGCATTTCACATGTACGGGTTGAGCGGGGCACAAATGCGGGGTTAATTGTAACACTATACAAACATTTCCACATGCTAGCATAACAGAATTTACAAAATGTCCTATTATTTCCTTGCCATATCATCACTATACAGAGAAAATTTAAAAAAAAAATCTTTTGAAGATATAGCTGAACATTTATTTAACCATTGCAAAAGTACATTTCTGGCTGAAGTAAATTTGTCTTCTCGGTTTTTAGTGTTTATTTAAAATGAGACGCATATGTTTATTATTTTTACAATTATTTCAAAATTATTTTAATCTCTAAACTGTTTGAGAATTCTGCTTCGCTTCTTATGCTTTGCTAAAATAAAATAAAAAAGTGTTGGGTTGTGAGGGCACTTTTTTTTTTATAGCACTCGCAGCGGATTACAGTTCATAACCGCACCGGAGTGAGCGCGTTTCTAGACTCATTAACGTCTGTAAATTTAAGAAATTAAAACGTAAATATTAGTAGTGAATGTTTACAGTGGTACTAGCCTATAAAATAAAATGGTTATTTTTCTTAAATACTTAATTTCTGCCATATTATGCTTTTAATTATGATTAAGCTTTTTTTTATCTCAAATATTTTGGTGGGTCTTGAAATAGATTGTACTTGTCTAGGTGGGTCGTGGAATGGAAAAGTTTGGGAACCCCTGTTCTAGGGAACAAATTAATGAAACATGGACAGCTGCCACAAATTAATATGTCATAGGAACGAATTAACCAGTTGTATGAATGAATAGACTGTCCTGCTCGCGTGCGCAGCCCTGTCAAAGCGAAGTGCCCGATATGCAATAATTATCTAGAGAAATTATGATTGAACATGACTTATTACTACATTTCAATACAAAAGAACTTTGTACTGTATCTCTTTTAATGTACTTTTAAAGTTTGTATCATATTAAAATAATTATTTTCTTGTAAGATCCAGCCCTTCACCGTCATAAGCCGTAATGATGAAACTAATCGACCATCGATAGCTTTTATCGATTACGTCTCTTATCGACAATTAATCGATCGTCGATTAATCGTTGACATCCCTAATTGTAATAATTATTATTATTGTTATTTTATTGTTTATGCTTTAAAATAAATACATTTTTAGCATTATTATGGCTATAAATATGTATAATATTTATGTCAACATCAGAAGGATGTTTAAATTGTTCTATTAATAATCATCTTAATCATAATCATATTATTATATTGTTGTTAATATTAGTGTTTGTAGTCATAAATCATTAAATAATAACAATTGTTATAATTACTATTTTTTATAATTATTGTAATAATTATAATTATTATTATTATTATTATTATTATTATTATTATTTTATTGTTTATGCTTATAAATATTATACATATTTATAGCCATAATAATACTAATAATTATTAAAGTTATTGTAATGCTTAAAAACAGTATACATATTTATAACTATTAATAATTATAACTACTATAATTATTAATCATATTCATAATATCATTATCATCATTGTATTATTATTATTATAGTCATTAATCATACAATAATTATAATCATTTTTATAATTACTCATTGTCATAATAATAATATTAATAATAAAAATAATAATTATTTGTATTCTATTGTTGTTTATGCTTATAAATATTATACATTTATAAATATTCATAACTATAACTATTTTAATTATTAATCCTATTAATATCATCATCATTTTTACTGCTATTGTTATTATTGTTATTATTTTTTGTTGTTGTCTGTTGTTGTTAATGTTATTATCATAACTATATAATAACTATTATATATATATATATATTATATATATATTATATATATATATATATATATATATATATATATATATATATATATATATATATATATATATATATATATATATATATATATATATTAAATTGATATTTAAATAATAATAATAACTTATTATTATTATTATTATTATTTATAAATATTTATCATTATTGTTGTAGTAGTAATAGAAAATAATAGTAATAGTAATAAATGAAAGCCCTGCAGTCTCAGATGATCGGTGTCTGTTTTTGATTAGATATCTCCAGGCTTTCTTGTGAATTGTAGTGGTTTAGCTTTATGGCTGGGTTGGTTTTTAGAACACGGTGTTATTTGGTCTCTTTATTTCCTGTTTTCCTCAGGCTTGACGTAAAAGCCAGCAGTAAGTGTCAGAGACGTGTGAGCGTAAAGAGTGCGGCCTGACGTTCCGAAACCGCTATAACAGCCTAGTCACTTTTCTTTATTCAGCTCTTCTTTATTAGTCCGTCTTTTATAGATTTTGGCCTGTAGCTCATCTGTCTTTAACGTGACTCGATTGTTACGCTCTTAGCTTTTGTGCTTTGATCATTCTGCAGCGGTAGATGTTTACAAACAGATAAGAATAGAGAAAAGCCTCTTTTAACTTGTTTGTTATGCTAAAATATTATTATTTATGAAATGTCTCTTCGATATCAGGTTCAGGGTGTTTCAGATCCTGTGTGTCAGTACCAAAGCAAAACACAGAAATATATGATTTTTATTAATAAAGTTAAACAAAAATGCCAAAAACCAATGGGTTTTTCCACAAGTTTATGTAAACAAGTTCCACCCAAAAGTTTTTGTCATATTTCTGAAAAACAACTGTAGTGTGTGATGCTCACGGGAAAATTGATGATGTTTTCCTCCTTTTGTCACGTCTCAAAACCGAAGATTCGACAGAAACCTAATATTCATACCGAATCTTAAAACTAAAAGATTGGGTAATTATATGGTTCACTTAGGGATGCAATGATACCATTTTTTCAAAACGTCATCAAAGTAAAGAAAACGATTTGGATCCGAAAATTCTGTTTTGTTAGTATGATTTAAGTTAAATATATTTCTGCTGATACCGATCTGTTTTCAATCAGATAATCTGATAAACGGTGTATTGCAGTTTTTTTCACAGCTTTTTTGGAGGCGTCAACATCAATATAGATACTACTTGTTTGTGATTGAAGCAAATTTCTATACTAAAATCTGTGTGTTGACCTGGTTCTGTTCCTGTCATCGTCACTCTTTTGTGTATCAGAGTCACTGCTCTTCTTTAAACACAATCTACTACATATAGATAACTTAACTTAATTTTAATGAAAAACAACAAATGAAAAAATATATAATCATAATCCAGGACAAAAAATACTATTATAAACTAGGTCAGTGGATAATTCAGCAGCAAACGATACTCATAGAAAAATCATGGGTGCACAATAATTTTATAAAACCTAGTGAAACATTTTTATTTACAAATAAAAGTGAACTAAATCTGGTAAAATGGTACACATTGCTCTTTGTATTGTTGTAAAATACATTCATGAAAAAAACAAGCAAATACATTTATATATAAATATATAATATAAAATTAAAATACATTTCTTTTAAATCTATAGCACAGTAATGAAGGCAGCAACATATGATAGATAGGACAGAACAAGAAAGACTATTAATAATCTTATATTGTGCAAAAGTATTATAATACGAAAGGCTTCAATACAGAGCGGCACAAAGCGCTTATGTGCATCCCGTGCGCAGAATGATGCGCATGAAGCGAAACAGAGTCACAGCTCGCAGGCTGCGCAGCCCTCCGAGTCCGCACGGAAAAGTAGTACAAAAGAAGTACAAAGGGAAAAGATATTGATGCGTAGTGTATTAAATCTGTGCGTTCTTTTATTAAGCCTTTTCTTTTATTAAGCCTTTTCTTTTAACACTTTTAAACCTCAGTTACTGTGCGCTCTTGAAGAGAGTTTGACTGTAGTAACCGAACGTGACACGCAGTTTGAATGCTGAATGGAGGATGACAGACAGACGCAGCCGAGAGAAGAGTTTACCTGAACTTGAATTTAACGACTTAAATATTCATCTGTACATCAGATTAAACTTTGGAACAGCTTCAGAACACTTGAAATATAGTGCATGAAAACTTTATGGTGCTTTATAATGCTTTTGTGCTTTCGTGGGGCTCAACAATAACACAGAATAGTATACGTACAATATCTGATTTGGATCGGTCTCGTCTGACCGATACCCGATCCGCAGAAAATGGCCGTATCTGAGCCGATACCGATACAGAGTATCGGATCGATGCATAGTAACACTTTACAATACAATAACGTTCCATTAGTTAACATTGGTTAATGCATTAACTTACATTAACTAGCAATGAGCAATAAATTCATTACAGTATGTATATAACTGTTAACATTGTATTAAAATGAACTGACATTAATAAATACTTTAGCAGTATTTTCCATGTTTAGTTAATGTTAACTAATGTAGCGAACTGTTAACTGACATTATATATTTTATATATATATTAAACATGTTTTTACATATGAAAGGTGTGAAAAAAATGTAAAAAAACTAATTAATAAAATTTAAAATGTATTTAAAAATCTAACAAGAATCACCAATAATATATGTATTTATTAAAATTAATTGTCATGGAAATACTGTCACAATGCAAAAAAACAACAACAAAAAAAACACATCTTAAAATTGGCTTCATGTGCATGAAACGAAATAGATTTTCTTTCTTTTGATTTTGGGGTGACATATGGACATGCTTTTGTAAGTTCACCCAGTGGCATTTCAGTGATCAGTGACATTTTGAGCCGTGCAACATTTTCACATCGACTCTTGTTAACAAACACAAGCAGCTGCCGGTCACTCAAGCCACACATTTGTTCTGGATGTTTTCTCTTCCATCACTTTGACTCTATTGTGTTGTTCTTCACTAGCAGCGTGTGCTTCATCAACTGTGTGTCAATATCTGCTGCACTCCATGTCAGATTAATTCAGCAGTTCCTGCTCATTAAAGCTGTCGTCAATTTAAACGAATAGGACATCTCTCCGTTTAGGGCTGAACGATTTTGGAAAATCTAATTGGGATTTTTTTTTTTTTTTTTTACCAATATTGCGATTACGATTTAATATGCAATTATTTTTTAAAGCTCTTTATGTTCTGTATTATTCAACAAAGACAAGCAATAAATCATTGTATAGTATTACCAACACAATATAAGATAGATTAAACATAAATATTATTTTCTGTAGGCCAGGCCTATATGTTATGATGAAATTAGGTGATGCATGAGTTGATATGAATGGCATTTTTATTTAACAACTACAATCACAGTATATTGACTGATTTGTTGAACTTCCAGCCTTGTAAGAATGTAATAATTATGACAACATAACGCACTGACAAACAAGCCTGGTGTAATCATTAATATGAAAGTCAGTAACAAAATCACACAAACTAAAGTAGATTGCAGAAATATAAAAACAAATCTGTTGCTTCACCACTAGGGCTGCAACGATTAGTCGACATTATCGACAACGTCGACAATAAAAAATTGTCGACAAATATTTTTGTTGTCGAGTAGTCGTTTGATCTCATATGACCTAATGTAAGAGCCTGCAATACTGCGGTTTGACCAGTGTGGCGCTGTAGCGCAAGACTCTAGTTCAGCCCTCCTGGATGCAGATCAAGAAGAACACACACAGCACAGCAAATGCATCCAAACTGCGGCGTTTGGATGAATATGTAAATATATATTGCTTTCCTCTCAGTAACGAAATAAACAACAAAAACTGACAGCAGTGTGAAAGCAACAGTTAAAAATGCATCTGATTACAACGATGTGGATGTTTGCATGAGCTCTGCAGTTCAGTAACGTAACATTACTCCAGTAGAGTTCGGTCACATTATGTTTAATATAGTACTTTATGCAATAGATAGCCTTAATTGAAGCAGCTTTACAGTATTAAACATGAAAAACATGAAAGTCAGTGTCGCTTTCATTTAGAATTACAACTTGATTTTCTGTTATAAAGCAGCTCTCCAGTGTGAGCTAGCTAATGATAAAATATTTTTATTAGTGGGAAAAATAATAATTTCATTAAAGTGACAGTTTGGTTTGCAGAGATCAAAGCTTGATCTAGCTCAGGGCTGTTTTGATTATCATAACCCTATAAGGTATTTTAAGACATTATGTTGTGAATAAAATAGTTTATCCAAAGCATCTTATCACTTACCTTTATTTTGTTTCTTATCTATGACTTACAAAACGAGATGTTAGGCAGAATGTGCAAAATGTGTCATTCAGTTACTTTTTCATGTAGCTAATTAAATGGTGAGAGAGTGTCTCTGTCTGTCATCTCATTTTGTGTGCCATCTATTTTTATAATGAATTGGTAACATTACAATAAGGTATCATTTGTTAACATTAGTTAATGTATTAATTAACATGAATGAACAATACATTTATTACATTTAAGTATTAATCTTTGTTAATGTCGGTTAATAAAAATACAGTTGTTCATGTTAGTTCACAATGCATTTATCAATGTAAAAAAAACATCTTGTGATTTTAATAATGCATTAGTAAATGCTGAAATTAACATTAAGATTAACAAATGTATAGAAGTATTGTTCATTATTAATTCATGTTAGGCAAGGCAAGTTTATTTATATAGCACATTTCATACACAAAAAAAATTCAAAAACACAAAAGTGCTTTACATAAAAGGAAGTGAAATAGACATTAAAAATAATAATCACAACAATAAAAACAAGTTATTAAAAAAAATAATAATCACAACAATAAAAACAAGGAAATTATATAAAAATGTATTTAAAATGAATTTAAAACCGTTACGAATAGAAAATGATTATACATAAAATACAGTGCAGTCATGTTAACTAATGTTAACTAATGAACCTTAATGTAAAGTGTTACCAATTAATTGTGTAATAATTGTAATTACAGAATATGCTTTTCTAAAGCTGAAGTGACCTTTATTTATGTTAGAATATGTATAACTTAATATTCTAACTAATTGCAAAAACTGAATAATCAATCAAAGTCTACTGATTAACCAGTGAAATAATCGACGATTAGTCGCTTAATCGGTCTAATAATCGTTAGATTAATCGATTATCAAAATAATCGTTTGTTGCAGCCTTCTTCACCACACTCAGTATTTATGTAATTAATTCAAAGTCACTGTAATAAACACATGTGGATTGCACTTTTTAAACACTGTCTGTTAACTTTAGACAGACTTTAAATAAGAATATATATTACCTTATTATATAGCCTATATTATCTTAAGGTTGAAATCTTCAGTAATGAAATGCACCGTAACACTGTTACTGCTTGAGTAATTTCCATGTGCCGTTCTCAAGTACATTCATATATACGCTTTCAAACATTTCCACATGTAACGTGTAAGGGTTGCCAGGTTTTCACAACAAAACCTGCCCAATTGCTACTCAAAACTAGCCCAATCGCGTTTTGAGAGGGGTCCACCAGTAAAAATCGCATTCCAGGGGGTAAAATACATGTTTTTAGGAGGGGTTCCCCTGGTAAGATTTGCATTTCAGGGGCTAAATATCGTTTTTGGAGGCAAACCGCGGACTTGGCAACACTGTGGCGTGCCAACTTGATGCTTCCTCTGAAGACTGCTTAGATGCGTTCGACTTGAAGCAGCGCTGCTAGACCGATCAGTGTGTGTCGTCAAAGTACTGCGAGAGCTATAAGAGAGCGGACGTCTCCTTATGCTTTCTCTTGCCGTACTTTTGATGACACACAGCGATCGGTCTTCAAGTCAAACACACCTCTTAACTCTCACGTGACAGTGTAATCGCAGCCTCTGCGGTTGAAAAATCGTGTTTTTTCATATCGCAATATTATCGCAAATGCAATTAATCGTTCAGCCCTATCTCCGTTGTTCATTTGCAGTCAAGCCACCCTTTTGTTTGTAGTCTAATATCTCGTTATTATTCCTAGAAATTCACTGTTATCGTTTTAATGACTGAGACTGATTTTTGCATACATTCAAGAAATGTTATGCATATTGTTTTGTCATTTTAGTTTTGTTTTAAATGCATCTTAGAATACAAAGATGTAATATGCATTACAAGTAAAAATTGAGTAATTATGCCAAAAAATATAAGATAATTTACCTGTGCAATGTGAGCCTGTTGAAATGTAAAACAAATATTAATTTTTGCATATTTATGCGTATGTTGTCATTTTATTTTTGCTTTTAATACATTAGTATCTATATTATGTCTGCAAAGACATAATATGCATAACATGTAAAAACTTTATGTAATTATGTAAAAAATTATGCAAAAAAAAGTTAATTTACCCATGCACACCAAATAAGTAGCTAATTAAAAATGGAAACATCATTATCTCTGTTTGTGCTTATTGAAAAATTTCTTATATCTTATCAGTTTAGTGAAATGTGAACACAACTTTTGCTCTTATTTGCTGTGTTCAGTTTTCTTTCGAATAAATGATGAGATGTAAATTGGCTCAAAAGGGAATCATGTTTAAGATTTCACTGAGGAAGAAAAAGCATTATGGAATAATTATGGACTGGTTTTAAATATGCATGCACATTTCATTAGATCGTTTAGATGGAGTCTCTTTTATTTGTGTGTGTCAGCGCCGCCCACAGAAGACCCGTATCACTTTTCTTTTGCGGTCCGTGAAAAATCACAAATTATTTTGCTTGTCAGTCGGTGTGATTTGCTGTAATGCAGATGCACCCTAAGCGATAATGATGCTGACATTTATATTCTGTGCACTGCTACAAGAATGAAACGCTTACTGTGAGTTTGTTTTCATGCTTTTCTTTTTATCTCTCCCGTTCTCAGTATTGAAGAAGCTTTGTTAAATTACATTATGGCCATAGCATTAAAGAAAAATCTGTAGTATACAGGGCTGCTGGCAAAAAAAAAAAAAAGATAGATAGATATATAGAAAATCAGACAGGAGTTTAAATCAATCAAAAATATTTTCAATACACAAATATCAACAAATATGAAGGAAGGAATTTTATTTCACTATTTACAGGGTATCTGCAGAATTTTAAAAAATTAAATTTAGGGCAATTTATGACCCATTTTAAGAGCTGCACAAGTAAAATGAACACAGTGTGAGCGGGGTTGGACAATGTCTATGTAACAGAGTATTGAGCCATAAAATTACATGATTTACAGTTCAGAAACAGGTTTTCACAAAAATAAAAAATCTTATACAACAGCATTTCAGCCTTTAGAGCATTTTTATGAAAAGGGATAAATCAAGCATATAAATTGTTAATTTAAAACGTATAAATATTACTGTCTTAATTGTTTAGATTTTTTAGAAGGCACATTAACTTCTTTCTCATTTAGAACTCTGTGTTTGCGGAGTTGATATTTGCATTGATCTGACCATAAATGGCATTCATTCTCTGCCATGAGGTGGCGCTTTAGGAGCGCTGAAATATTGTTTCCCCGGTAACGATTGGACACAAAGCAGCTCTGCGCTCATAAAAGCTGCTTAATCAGGAATTATAGCTAAAATGAAATTAAATTGCCAACGACACATTTCTGAGGACAGTCGGTTCCCTTCAGATACATTCAAATAAAGACATCCGTGCTGCGTTTTGACTTGAAAAGTGCAGCTCATATTTATTCAATGACATCATTGCCTTTTGAAGTTGAATGCAGTATGTGACTCTTGTCTTTCCGTCCCCAACTGTAGAACTCTTGAAAATATAATTACATTTCTTATACCATTTAACGTATTTAAAACTTTTTATGGCCTTAAAGGGATAGTTCACCCAAAAATGAAAATTCTGTCATCATTTACTCTCCCTCAAGTAGTTCCAAACCTGTATGAATGTCTTTGTTCTGCTGAACACAAAGGAAGATATTCTGAAGAATGTGGGAAACAGAGCAGTTCTGGATCATAGTATTTTTTTTCCCTACTATGGAAGTCAATGGTGCCCCAAAACAGCCTGGTTACAAACTTTCTTCAAAATATCTTCCTTTGTGTTCAGCAGAACAAAGACATTCATACAGGTTTGGAACTAATTGAGGGTGAGTAAATGATGACAGAATTTTCATTTTTGGGTGAACTATCCCTTTAAGTTTGATACAACTCACTTTAGGAGTTTTTAAGAACCTGCGGGGAGGTAGCCCGTCGGGCAGGGCAGTGATATATTTTGGTAGCCCGACTGGAAAACACAATAGCCCCAGGACGTTGGGCTAGCGATTTTGCGAGCCCTGGTATATATTTTAAACGCATACATTTATTTATTTATTTATTTATTTATTTGACATTTTAATCATATCCTTTTTATTTTTTGGATTACAGCATCTTATAACCGATATGTAGAATACATTTTAAATTGTTAAACAAAAACCATTATGATGTATAAATATTTGAAAACTTGAATCATATCTTTGTTTTGGTTAATTGTTTTGTGAAAGTAAAGCATGTTTTAATTTCAGGAGCAATAAATTGTGTATTTAATTTAAAATAATACATTTAAAAGTGTAAATCAAAAACCATCATGATGTATAAACTTTGAAATGTATATATTTCTTTGTTTGTTTTTTGGCATTGTCACAATGCAAAAAGAGGGAAAGGTTTTATTTTCTTTTAAGAAAAATGTTTTCTTATAAATGCATGAAGTTTTATAGTAAAATATGATTGCCACATTGCTTTATTTAGAGTGTACATGCACTTTTATTTGCTCACTGATGGCCATATGAATTAGAGATGGATTAGATTAGACTAAATGAATGATGTTTGTGTGATTCTGGTGATTGTACTCAGGCCCCGGGGCCGCTGCTGGTCAAATGAGTGCCCTAAGCAGAATTGTATTGTTGAGCCCCCTCTGTCAAATATTATGGAAGTAAAAAAAAAAAAAGCATATAGGGATCAAAATACAACTTTAATAAAATATAACAGTAAATAAATAAATAAATTGTAATTAAATTATATTATTTACAATTTTAGCTCTAGACAGTTACCTACGGCTACGATTTACAGTTGTCTGATTGATTTTATAGTCTCGAGCATTCAGAAATCACACAAAAGGAAATTAAGCAGTTTTATACGATAAAACCATGGTTAATTTTTTTTAAGGGTTGTGATATCCACATATATTTGTTGAAGAAATTATAGAGGCTGTAGCATTTCTATCGCAGAAAAGGTGGCCAAAAATTAAAGATTACATGGATATTTGAATTAGCCTAAATGTTTGGTCAATATTAAACATGGATTTGATCATCCTTTATGTGTAACAGCAGCAATTACCAGGAATTTGGCTCCCTTTACAGGCATTTGTAATAATATGTAATGTACATAAATTGTTTATTTTGTATTACATTATGTATTTTACCAGTGTTATTCAATGAAACCATATAATTATTAATTAATCAATCATTATTGCCTCATTGTTTTTATATAATGCATTTTAAGTCATTTTAAAGGCTGTTGTTGGCTTAGGTCTGTTTTTACAACCACAAAAAAGTATTATCCTAACACTTCTTTGTAAACTATTATTTGAAGTAACAAAACCATGGTTAATTTGTTGGTTACCATGGCTACAAGAACCATGATTTTTGGTTTTATTCGTAGTAAAACCATGGCAAATTTCGTAAGGGAACATGGAAACTCAGAGAGAATATTAGATGCGTTGTTGGTGGTTAAATTATTACCGACATTAAAACGCATTAACGTCAACAGCCAAAAAAGTTTCACAGGATTATGAATGTAGCCTACCTGAAAATGATGCACGGTCTTCATCTTTTTTCTTTGTCTTTTCTCGGCGCCGTATTGCTGATGTCTTTTCACGGGTATAGTTGTCCATAAATTATGATTATTTGCATTCCGCCACAAACATGAGGTGCGAGCGGTCGCGGATGCGGGAATGGCGCGTCACGTGTGCTTAGCCTGCCTACTGCGTTCACCGTAAAATGCATTTTTTTTATTTATGAGATGTATATGTTAATTTTAATATTAATATAGAATATTAATATATATATTTAAAAAAAAAAAAATTTAGCAACTAGAATGGTGCCCCCCCTGGAAGTTGGTGCCCTACGCAAACTGTATACTCTGCGTATAGGGAGCGGCGGTACTGATTGTACTGATTGTTGTTCATGTTGTTTGTCAGATATGGAGTCAGCGGAGAGGCTGGTTTCCCCGACCTCCAGTCAGACCTCTATAAGAGCTGCAGCAAACCCAGAAACCTCACCGACAACAACACACAGCAAGAGCGGTAAGAAACACACAGCCATATCAAACACACAATCACCTAATTCAGTCCATCAGATTAAAAGTGACAGAAATACTTTGCTATTCTACAGTGAAATGTACTCATAGTACTCACTTTTTTTAAGAAATGTAACACAATTTCTTTTGTGTTGTTGTGCAGCACTTTGTTTGCCAAAAAAAGGTTAAATATTCACTTGATTACATTTTAAAATAATAGTGTTAAAGTTTTACGCCTTCATTTGATTATCACCACAAATAAATTTGTATTAAATCACAAATCCAGAAAAATCAAAACAGAAAAAAACTGAATATATCTATTTGAAGTTTTATTGAATTCAATTGATATACATACCTTTTGATTATTAAAATGTAATTAAACCATTTAAAAATGGAATCAATTAAAATTTAAAACAGTAAACATAGAATTTTAAAACAACTTAAAAAGATTTCACGTGAAAGTATATACATTTCATTTAATTAAACATGCTTTTTGATTGCCAAAATTTCATTTATCTATTAAAATGGACTCCAGAAAAATTAAAAAAAATAATAATAATAATAATTTGGGCAAAAAATGAAACATAGGGCCGTATGTCATTTTTGTTAATAACTGTTAATAAATTGTTGTTAAATTGTGTACGTTTCATGATTTCAGTTATTTAGACATGCTTTTTCATTAACAACATTTAGTTTAACCATTAAAACCAAATAAAAAAAAAAGTATGAAAAAATAATAATTTGGTAAAAAAAAAAAACAGAATTTAAGAAAAAATGGAGCAGAGTCATATGAAGAGCTACTTTATTAATGAACACCAACTTGAGGCCTCTTGCTCTCGTTTAGCCTGTATGAAATGATCCAATCAGAGACAAGTTTGTCCTTTTTCTAAACACATTTTATGCCGCCGGGTGAATATCTGCTGTTGATGTAGACGCTGTCAGATTAGCCTGACCACAAAATATGCAAATTTATAAATTGTGATTTGTGCATTTTTTTTTTTTTTTTTGTTTTTTTTGTGCTGTCTCCTTGCCTCTTTGTTCTCGCTCATGATAAGAAATGCCAAGAGAGAAACCATCGGTTTGTTCCATGCAATTACTAGAGCTTTTCTCTCTCACTGATGAATAATGTATTTGAATTGCTCTTTTAACACACACACAAAACAATCATACACAAAGATATTTAGCCTCGGATAACCTGTTTTGACCAGAGTAATGAATTCAAAGCAAAAGTCAGGTGTGTGTGTCATTTTTACGGTGGTAAATTTCACTCATATTACAGATTTTTTAGTTTATATTGTTAAAGTTTATATTTCTCTCGGTTCATATTTAATATGAAAATTGCAAAAAAACGTTTCAATTTTTTTCTTATTTTTTTTATTTTTGAAAATTAAGAGCACGGTCTATATATGTATATGTATGTATATGTATATATGTATGTATGTGTTTTTCTAGTTTTTTTTTTTTTTTTTACAAAAATAAAATAATGTGATTTGGTTAATTTATAATATTTAATTTAGATCTGCAACATAGTATTTATTTTCTAATGTTCGCATTTAATGTGCTTTATATTGGTGTACAAAACCCCTTATTAAAGGTTATTACAAACAGCCCACCTCATTTTTTTTGTTTGTTTTTTTAACCCGATGGGTAAAATCATCTCTTTAGATATTAATTCATAAATCGACTGAGGTAAATCTCATGAGCCTGACAAAATAGTAAAAGTTACACTTGTGCAGGTCATATTTATGAACTTCAACTTTTTTGTTTAACAAGAAAATAATACAGGGTTGGAACGACATTTGGTGAAATAAATTATGGCAAAATGTTCATTTCTGGCTGAATTATTGAAAGAGCAAAAATAGTGAGTGGTAAAGCAAATCAATTTCACATAGGTTTTCTTTTCTTTCTTTTTTACTTCTTTCCTCTTGGCCAGCAGTTTTGATTATTCCGCCGCTTGACTGCATTAATATTTAAATGCATCTTGCAGTGCAGATGAGTGGGGACAGCAGGAGGGGACGGAGACCAGGCTTCGGACGTTTCTTCCAGCCATTTATTTTCTCCGTCTCGTCCTGTATCGACGGCCGGGCCTCAAAGGAGCTGACACTAAATATGCAGCTCATTAGAATGAGACTCAAAGCAAAGATGTGTCTTTTTTTTTTTTCCTGTAAACGGCCATCACAGCAGCTCGGGGAACGAGGTTTTTTTTTTTGTCTCTCTTGAAGGGGATTTTTCCTGTGTCCAGCTTTTGTGCTCTTACTCTATTATTTGCGAATCCCTCAGGAGTTTTAGCAGTAAATTACTTCAGGAAAAAGAAAAGCCTTCAGCCCACTTGAGCAACCAAGAAAAAGGGGAATTCATTGGTTTAGTAAACGTATGAGTGTATTGACTTTTTTTTTTTTTTTAGTAAATATATGGTTTTTAATTTATGCATGTGGTTTATAGAAACTGTGAACATTACTGAAATAAAGTGACGTTAATTGACAATGTTATGGGTTATATCTTAAAAACAAACCCTCAAACCAGTATTACTGTGCATTTCATACAAATCATGCATGTAGTAGGGTTTTACGATTAATGAAAGTAAAGCTAAAACTGATATGGGTTGGTGCGATTATCAAACCGCAAATTCTGAAAATTAATAATAATAATAAAATGCTGTTTGTTTCAAAGTAATGTGCAGGTCTGTTCATTTACATGTGAACAGCAGAATATTACTAAACAAAGGAATATTCCTTTTTTATATTTTAATTATTATTCATTATTAGAATATTAAATATTATATAATATTATATATTAAATATAATACTAATATTTTAATATTTTTGTAATAATAATAATAGTAATAATACTTTTTTTTGTATTTTATAGTAATGGGTTTTATTATTATTGTTATTATTATTATTATTATTATTAAAATACTTAACATAATAATACAAAATAATAAATCATTATTATAAAACAATAATAATAATAATAATAATTATTATTATTATTACTATTATATAGCCGTATTGATATATAATCACACAATTTTGGCCAAGTTATGGAGGCCTACAAGCAATCACAGCAAATCTAGAATGTTTAAATCGCATTTATTTTTATTGCTTTATGTATCAGACTGTTACACGTGCATGAGTGATATTTTATGATTTCTCTTTCTCAGGTCATTTGTTCCAAATGGTTGGCAATCAGGGTTTGGGAATTTCTTCAGTTTCCGGTGTCTTTCCCATGATCACTCACCCAGTCTTCAGTCTGCACTCCTCTTCACCTGTCCGCTCTGAATTCGGAGGTCTGGGAACTCTGGGATTGTCGGCCGCTCTGGCTGCCCGCTCTCAGATCGGAGCTTTTCCAGGTATGTTGAGCAGAAGTAGTCATTAGCTTCAGGTGTTTTTTCAGAGGTACAATCCATACAACATATTTACAGTGTTTAAATGTTATGAAACCTGTCAGAAACATGTCTTTGTAACAAAATTGCTGTAAATGGTGAAGAATTGCAAGAAAATGTTTTGAGATCATTTTCTGCATTATTTTTCCTGAACATTAAGCACATTTTAACCCCAAATTCTTCTTATCATAATGCTAAATAAATAAATAAAAATAATTTGCATTACAGGTGCCATCTCAATAAATTAGAATGTCGTGAAAGAGTTCATTTTTTCTTGTAAGTTATTTCAAAAAGTGAAACTTTCATATATTTTAGATTCATTGCATGTAAAGTAAAACATTTCAAAAGTTTTTTTTGTTTTAATTTTGATGATTAGAGCTTACAGCTCATGAAAGTCAAAAATCAGTATCTCAATATGTTAGAATATTTATATTTGAGTTTCAATTAATGACTATCCATACAGTATAAATTCTGGGTATCTCTTGTTCTTTGAAACCACAATAATGGAGAAGACTGCTGACTTGGCAATGATCCAGAAGACGAACATTGACGCCCTCCACAAAGAGCGTAAGTCACAGAGGGTCATTACTGAAAAGTGTGGCTGTTTACAGAGTGCTGTATCAAAGCATATTAAATGCAAAGTTGACTGGAAGGAAGAATTTGGGTAGGAAAAGGTGCACAAGCAACAGGGATGACCGCAAGCTTGAGAATACAGTCAAGCAAAGCTGATTCAAACACTTGGGAGAGCTTCACAAGGAGTGGACTGAAGCTGGAGTCAGTGCATCAAGAGTCACCACGCTCAGACGTCTTCAGGAAAAGGGCTACCAAGCCACTTCTGAACCAGAGACCACGTCAGAAGCGTCTTACCTGGGCTGTGGAGAAAACGAACTCAGTGGTCCAAAGTCCTCTTTTCAGATAAAAGTAAATTTTGCATTTCATTTGGAAACAAGGTCCCAGAGTCTGGAGGAAGAGTGGAGAGGCACAGAATCCATGTTGCTTGAAGTCCAGTGTGAAGTTTCCACAGTCAGTGATGATTTGGGCTGCCATGTCATCTGCTGGTGTTGGTCCACTGTGTTTTCTGAAGTCCACAGTCAACGCAGCCATCTACCAGGAACTTTAGAGCACTTCATGCTTCCTTCTGCTGACAAGCTTTATGGAGATGCTGATTTCATTTTCCAGCAGGACTTGGCACCTGCCCACACTGCCAAAGGTACCAAAAGCTGGTTCAATGACCATGGTGTTACTGTGCTTGATTGGCCAGCAAACTCGCCTGACCTGAACCCCATAGAGAATCTATCGGGTATTGTCAAGAGGAAGATTGGGCTTCCATACCACCTCAGCAGTGCCACAAACTGATCACCTCCATGCCACGCCGAATTGAGGCAGTAATTAAAGCAAATGGAGCCCCTACCAAGTATTGAGTACATATACAGTAAATGAACATACTTTCCAGAAGGCCAACAATTCACTAAAAATGTTTTTTTTATTGGTCTTATGAAGTATTCTAATTTGTTGAGATAGTGGTTTTTGTTAAATGTGAGCCTAAATCATCACAATTAAAAGAACCAAAGACTTAAACTACTTCAGTCTGTGTGCATTGAATTTATTTAATACACGAGTTTCACAATTTGAGTTGAATTACTGAAATAAATGAACTTTTCCACGACATTCTAATTTGAGATGCACCTGTACAATAAAGTGACATTAAAATAACATTTACATTTTGAAATATTAATTCTTCATGGTAGATTGTGTATCTTGATTTAAATTAAATAACAAAAATGTTTATTGTATAATTATAATTTATATGCATATAAAAATAGAATTATGCATTTATTCATACATATAATAAATATAATATAATTTATTTAAAATTATATATTTTATATGTATATAATGTCATGTTTATAATATTTATAATTATTTAAAAATCTAATATTTATAATTTAAATTTATATAATTGTACATTTTGAATTTGAATTATATTATTAAACACATCCTGTTGGACTGTAATTTTTATAATACTGCCAGAAAATGTTTTTTTTAAAAAAAAATATATATTTTATTTTCTTTTTTTCTTATTTTAGGTTCAAATGTTTTTAAAATAAGTTTAAATTCCATGGATTATGACCTTGTCTTTTCCATGTGAATAATTTTGATGCTAACATGGCATTAAAAAAATTAATAAATATAAGTTTACACTTCATTTTAAGGTGTCCTTGTTACAGAGTAATTATACATTTAAGAACTGAATAATAATAATTAACTACGTGTACTTAATATATGATTAGGTTAGGATTAGGGTTATATATATTGATAGATATATATATATATATATATATATATATATATATATATATATATATATATATATATATATATATATATATATATATATATATATATATATATATATATATATATATATATATATATATATATATCATCAATCATTGAGAATATTGGCAGAATTATCTCAGCAATGAAACATCTGGATCCGTTAAAGTAAAGAAAATGCAGGGAAAACATAAAATAATATAACAATGTGTTCTTTATTTTTAATTTTTTTAGGAGGGGGGTTGAAATGTGACCTGGACATGTTTTTGTGGGCACATAGGCAGCATGTTTCACCTTTATAGTGCTTTCCATCAGTCCGGCGGTCCACGCTGTGGCCATGACATTTATAAGACCTGAATGCTTCGGGTTAGAGCTCTGCTTTAACCTCCTGCAGCGTCTTCAGCCCCTCACAGACTTACACTCTTCATGACACACAATGATTATTTTCTGAACAAGATTGTTGCTGTAAAAGAGATGGGATTGCGCAAATCTCAGCCCTTGTCCTGAAGGACAATCAGACACTGAAACTGTAATGCTTTTAAGGTTGTTTCTTGTGTTCATACGATGTAGGACATGCTTTACTATTTGTCATAAGTGGTTGTTTACAGTACTGAGTGTTTTCAGCCGGATCTGTAAGCCATGTGTGAGCCAGCTATTGGAGAAAATGGTGTGTGTTGTCTGTTTTAGATTTACCATCTTTAGTGTGTTTATAGTGAGGGACTGAAATGAGTGGATGGAGTAAAGCGCCGCTCTTAGGAGATCTGAGGAGTTGGTGTGAAAGCAGACGCCTGTAATCACAAGATGGATTTTCTCTAGCTCTGGATCATTTAGCATCACTCACTGACTGTTTGTATAGATTTGTTTGCTCGCTGAGGATTTATGAGCTAGTTTTGTTGTGGTTATGGCACAGTTGAGGATAAATTAAAGAGGTTTTTGTGCTGTTTATGGACACTTCAAGCAAAGGTGAAGTTGATTTTGATGTCCTTTGTTTTTGATAAGGAGAGAACAATATGCAGAAACAGCACTTTTTGGTTTTAACATTATGCAATATGTTGCATGTCTCTTTATTTTTCATGTAAATATCATTTAAAATACCTTTTTAGCATAGCTCTCTATATAAAGTTGTATGTTATATCTAATTTTAACATACATACAGTACACTCACGTAAAGAAATATATACTACGTAGCCAGTGTTGGGGGGTAACGCATTACAAGTAACTCGAGTTATGTAATCAGATTACTTTTTAATTTACAAGAAAATATCTGAGTTACTTGTCCCCATGTTGAGAGAAATCAGGAGTAAATGCAAAGGTGTTCTGTGCGCTGTGTGAACATGTTACTGTAGTTCTAGACTAAATGTCAACATGCATTTACTCATCTCACTTGCACAAAAACAGATTCAGTATTCCTCAAAATTAATAAAAACACTGAAATGCAAACTCAGAATATGATGCAAACACAAATGTAATTTATGCATTTAATCCCATTTTATTAATTAACAAAAAGTTTTTAGATAAAAGCTTTAGATAAAACATTTGATTCATTTTAATTTTTTTTTACTGCTGAAGAGTGTTGAACTTTCTTCTCCTGCTTATTATTCTTCATGCAATCCAGAATAGCAGCACAGCTGAAAGGTTTGGTTGAGCTGCGTCCTCTACTGTACAGACGTGAATTTACGTTTCCTTCAGCCTGGTGCTTATTCATTTCACTTTTGGTGTGCAAGGGCTTCTTTTACGTTTGCCAGAAATAGAGCCCAGTAATGTAACCCATTACTTTCCATACAAAGTAACAAAGTAGGTTACTTTTTAGGGAGTAACGTAATATTGTAATGCATTACTTTTTAATGTAACTTTGCCCAACACTGTGCATAGCAAATCTCAACTGCTTAATGATTTGGAGTCATTTGGCACCAAAGAAAAGTCTTTAATGGAGACTTCATCCAGTTTGAGACTTTTGAAGAATGAGACTCATCCTAGGAAATCTTAAAGGGATAGTTCACCCAAAAATGAAAATTCTGTCATTTACTTACCCTAAAGTTGTTCCAAACCTCTATGAGTTCCTTTTTTCTGCTGAACACAAAATAAGACATTTTGAAGAATGTTGGTAACCAAACACTTGATGGTAGCCATTTACTTTAATTGATTTTTTTCATTACTGTGGAAGTCAACTGTTTGGTAGCCCACATTCTTCAAAATATCATCTTTGTTCTCAAAAGATGAAAGAAACTCATACAGATTTGTAATGAGATGAGGGTGAGTAAACAGTAGCTGCGTTTACATGGACCCTAATAATCCGATCGTAATAGGACTAAATCGCAATCGGAATAAAAAAGTCACATGTAAACACGTTAATCTGGCCAGATCTGATTAAAATTTCGATCGGATTGTAAGGGGTGGTTTATTCCTTTTGTAATCCGAAAGAGAGGACATGTAAACCGAAACTGGAAAGAACTGCGCATGTGCAGTGACGTAAAAATAGCGTAATGACGTATGACGCACGGAACAAGCTGTTCTTCCCAGTGAATAAAAGTGTTATAAATGAGTGTCCAGTCATTCTAAAACACTGCTTTCACTCAGCGTATGTGAAGTGGAGCAGGACAACATCCCACCAGTCCTTGTTTAAGACTC
Organism: Schizothorax lantsangensis; assembly: GCA_027422415.1. NCBI lineage: Eukaryota > Metazoa > Chordata > Actinopteri > Cypriniformes > Cyprinidae > Schizothorax > Schizothorax lantsangensis. The sequence continues at coordinate 34,368,484 of CM049848.1, forward strand.
TCATCCACGGACGACTGGTTTTGGGCACTTTTACTGCTTTCTAAAGTGAGCAGCACTGCACAATAGTTAATGTGCTGGTCGTCGACTAATTAGGACCCGAAGTAAATAAATATCAAGTGTGCTTTTTAAAACAATACGTGACAACAGCGGGAAACTCTGAATATTCATGCGGTGTACGCATGTCAAACGATTAAATCCGATCAGAAGCTTGTGACATATAAACGATCACATCAACCCGATCACTTTATTTAGCGTTTATGTAAACACTACGTTTGGATTCGTCAATCAGAATGAATTAATTCCGATGGAAGCAAAAAGTGTCCATGTAAACGTAGCTAGTGACACAATTTTTATTTCTGGTGAACTATCCCTTTAAACTTGATCCGTTTCCACAGATTGGTGGCGTTTTGCAGATGCTCAGGGTCAAGGGTCGATGGCCTTTTTCCCTCATCTTCTGGGTCTGCCGGCATTATTCAGCGCACCAGCCCTGAACCAAGAGCAAACCCTCCTTCAGTCTCATGCAGCCAGACGCGCTCCGGTGAAAGGTGCTACATTACCTCTCATATGCTCTGTGTGTATTTTTATTCCTAAAGGTAGTGAGATGTTTACACAGACAGCATATTTAGATATCATTGTGCTCCAAACATGAAGACTGATCCATAGTATAAGCAATATAAATAGCATTTGACCCAAATACTGAGGAAGCATTGCTTTTATCCTTTTAAAATAATATTTCATTTAACAGACAAGTATCTATGAAAATAATGTCAAAACTGTGATTTAACAAATGTGGTATTAATAAATGTCAGGAAAATGACTTATTCCACTAAAATACAGCAGAACGCTACTCTTTTATTCAGACATATTCTGTGTGGGGAAAACCAGCCTCTGAATTTAGTACTTCAAATAAAATCAATGAAGTCATTATGCATTCATTTTCCTGAAAATTGAGCACACATTATTTTGTGAAAATTTACCCCCAAATTATTGTTACTGCAATGCAAAAAAAAATATATAATTCTTATTCCTATAAAGTGACATATTTAAATAACATTTAAATTTTGAATGTTTATACATCACGGGAGTATTTGTTGTGCTACCTTTAATGTATCTGGATTGAAATAAAAAAAGTGAATTGTATAATTTTATTATGCATTTTATTTGATGTTTTGGGGGTGTATATTAATATAAAAATCGCATTATTTTTCACATAATTTACATTATTACAATACCTTTCTCCCCAGCCTGACACAAACAGCTCGATTATTCAAGGTTTGATGAAGGCCCGCCTTCCGTGTTGTGATTGGTTACTGTCCCATGCGTTGTGATTGGAAACAGCTTGACAAAACAGCAAGTTCCTCAATATTGCCATTCAATTCAACCTCGAAATATTGAACAAGAGGATAGGCAGAACCTTTGCACGCACGGATATTGCAAGACATATTAAAGTGGTAACATTGTTGTTGTTTTTTGGGGGCTAAATCACGTTTTAGATTAGGATGTCAAAACAGCTTAAAAATAACTGATTTACTATGTACAGATAAGTCAACGGTATTGTGAATTATGTTTATTGTTCTTTAATTCTAAATAAACATGAATTGCAGTGAAACTGTTATACAGTTGAATTTATTTATACCATGTCCCACAGACTTACACTATTTGTGGCGGCAATATATGCAAATTCATTCTCTGCCATGGGAAGAGATCGAGGTTTCCCCGGTAACATGTACACAAAGAAGCTCCGCTCACAAACGCTGTTTATCAGACATTACATGAGATGAAATTAATATGACATCCAAAATTTGAAAACAACTTTGTATCAAACGAGCCGTTCGTTGTATTCTTGAAAAGGAATTAAAAAAAAATAATGATGGACTTCAGATTTGAACTTTGAGATCTTTTTATGCCCAAACATACTCTACACACTGACTAAAATTCAAAAAGTGAAAAAGATAATACGACCCCTTTAATATAAAATTGTTTACAGTGTAGTAATGATGCTGAAAATTCAGCTTTACATCACAGGAATAAATTACAGTTTAAAATAAATTACAATAGAAAACTATTTTAAATTGCAATAATATTTCACAATATTACTGATTTTACTGTATTTTTGATCACATAAATGCTTAAGAGACTTCATTAAAAACATTGAAAAATTATGAACTTTTGACAATTTCTACATATTATATTATGATATATGTATATATTACTATATATTTATTACATTTCTCAGTATATGACGAGTGCGTCTGCGGTCAGATATTTACCGTGAAACTGTCTAGCCTCAGGACTGGAACAGCCTGCTGATGTTTACAGTGTTTAACTCACACTGTCACTTCAACATGTTAATAAACACATTTGAGATTTTATTTTATCTATTACATTTACATGGCATCTATTGTACTCGTGATGAAAACAATCCTCACTGATTTCACAGGCATCTCTCATTCACTGCTTTTAGATGATTTGGAATATGATCCTAAAGTTTAAAACCTAGTGAGTTTCCTTGCTGTCTACTTATGTAAACAAAAATGATTTGCTCATTCATTTTCAGTTTATTCACGTTTACAGTACAGAGTCATGCTGTAACTAAAGATGAGTTTATGTTTCATACTTGATGTCTTCTGAAGCAGGGCTGAATGGCTCCATCAATGGAAAGGTGAAATCAAGCTCAGCCTCCTCCACACCCTCTCCAGTCCTCATCCCTCCAAATCAGACCAAGAGCCTGAAAACCAGCCCCAAACCAGCTCTAAACCAGCTAGAGGAGAAAACTAGACCCAAAACAAAAGACGAGGTAAAGACTCTTGCTCTTATAAATTTAATTAAACATGACATTTGGTCATTATTTACTCACTCTCATGTCATTATAATAAACCCACATGTTGTTATATTTTCTAGTGAAACTCAAATGTGAGTCAGTTAATTAGTTGACTTGTTTATTGTAAATAAGCAGAGCATTGAAAGGGGTTTAATGTTTTCCATATTTATGCAGCATTCATATCAGTATGCGTTATAAATGCTGCTGTTGACACTTTGTGTCAGAAAATATCATCCACCTTTTTTTGGGACTATGTTTAGTCTGTCATGTCAGCTGGATGGGTGGCAGAAAGGGGTTGTTTGTGTAAACAAAGCGGCTGCTGCTGTCGACTGACATTGCTCTTCCTGATAGAAGCCACGTAGCAAAGTGCCAGACGTCGCCATCAACAGCGACAGCCAATCAGCATCCAGCTCTGACAGCTCGAGCGATGCTCTTAGCAGCTCTGACTCAGACGACCTGGAGGATGTTGACGACGACGATGATGATGATGATGATGATGATGATCAGAGTGATGATAGTGTGGACTCAGAAAAGTGCAGAAAAGATCAGAAGAATATCTGTAAGGTATGTGTCAAAATGGTTTTAATTAGCTGAATTAAAATAAAATAGATTTTTAAATCTAGAAATTAGAAATTTTAAAATGAAATAAAATAAGTTGAAATGCTAAAATGACTAAAACTAAAACTGATTCACACACACTGTAAATATTATAACAGTATAAACACAGATGAACTTTTTTAAATCTTTAATCTTTTTAAAATTTAACAAGTGCCAAGAGATTAAAAATGTCATCTTTGTATTTAGGTTTATTTAAAAAAAAAAAAAAACGTATTTATTATTTATACCATTTTAACCTTTTCTATCATAGAAAATATGGTAGTATGCTATTCTAAATGTAGCCTTTGACTGGATGGACAGCATTAAAAAAATATTATTTTTTAATGTTATTGTGAAATACATTGTTGTTGTTGTTATTATTATTATTATTATTATTATTACTACTACTACTAAAATATAACAACAATAATAATAATAATAATTAAAAGATTACATTAAATCCACATTAAAGTCATGGCCTAATGGTTAGAGAGTCGGACTCGTAATCGAAAGGTTGTGAGTTCGAGTCTCGGGCCGGCGGGGATTGTAGGTGGGGGAGTGAATGTCCAGTGCTCTCTCCACCCTCAATACCACGACTGAGGTGCCCTTGAGCAAGGCACCGAACCCCCAACTGCTCCCCGGGTGCCGCAGCATAAATGGCTGCCCACTGCTCCGGGTGTGTGTTCACAGTGGGTGTGTGTTCACAGTGTGTGTGTGTTCACTGCTGTGTGTGTGCACTTTGGATGGGTTAAATGCAGAGCACAAATTCAGAGTATGGGTCACCATGCTTGGTCGTATGTCATGTCACTTTCACTTTCACTTAAAAGTAATGCAACATTTAAATATTTAAAAAACTATGTTGAACAAAGATGTTACATTTATTTTATGTTAGTATAATTTGTAATTGTGCTTTTCCAGGAGGAAATGCACCCAGACAGGAAGAAGAGCCGTCACACTGTAGGACAGGATAATCTGGACGTCCAGGGTTTACTTTTGTCCCAGCTGCCATTGCACATCCAGTCCTTCAGGCCGACAGAGGAGCCCAGCAAACATGCCAGTGTCATCCAGGCCACAGGTCTAGCATCCAGCGCAAAACCTCTTGCACTAGTCACGCAGCGGCGCAGGGACAGAGACGCACCGTCCCCTAAAGACCTTCCTGTCTCCCACTCATCCTCTCCAAAACCACCTTCCCTCACCCCATCAGCCAAGCCTCTGTCTCTGTCTTCCTCTCCCACACCGCCCTCCTCCAGATCCACTCCTCTGCAGTCAGACCGTCTGAAGACGTGCAAGAATTACCTCGACGAGACCCTGCTGACCACTAACAACTTCAGCAAACTCAAACAGGTGACTTTCTCTGAAACACAACGAGATAAAAAGCATGCATGTGCACATGATATTTGCTGATCAATGTTGGGGATGAACCTCGTTTCCGAAACTAAACTACAGTTCAAAAGTTTGGGATCGGTAAGATTTTTTTAAATGTTCTCTTCTGTTCACCAAGGCAGGCAGCATTAAAATAGTAAAAACATTACAAATTGTGAAATATTATTACAATTTAAAATAACTTTTTTTTAATGTTTTTATAAGATGTAATTAATTGCTGTGATCAAAATTTTCAGCATTATTACTCTAGTCTTCAGTGTCACATGATCCTTCAGAAATCATTCTAATATGCTGATTTGCTGCTCAGAAACATTTCTGATTATCAATGTTGAAAACAGTTGTGCTGCTTCATATTTTTGAGGAGACCATGACACTTTTTTGAGGATTTAGAAGATTAAAATAAATCTTATCATTTATCATATTATTGAAAGAAATTATAACTTTTATTCAGAAAGCACACATTAAATTGATTAAAAGGGACAGTAAAGACATTTGTAATATTTCAAATGCTGTTCTTTTGGAGAAAAATTCAACATAGATAGTAAGAACCATAATTATTAATTGAGCACTGATAATAATTGAGCAGCAAATCAGCATATTAGAATGATTGCTGAAGGATCATGTGACACTGAAGATACAGCTTTGCATCAGATAAATAAATTACATTTTAAAATGTATTGAAATAGAGAACACTTATTTTGAATTGTAATATTATTTCACATTATTACTGTTTTGCTGTATTTTTTAATCAGATAAATGCAGCTTTGGTGTGCACTTCTTTCAAAAACATAAAAAAATGTTACCAAAGCCACATTGGATCAGTAGTGTATATTGTGCATAATTCAGTTCTCAGCTTGACTGTTTTCATCATAAATAATCTTCTGCATTACAATAAAAACAATAAATTCTAAATTCTGTTTTGAATATATTAGTTGCATATTTGTTTCAATATTTGTGCATATGAAGAGGCAGCATTCATTTCAATGAGTCAATGAATCACAATGAATGGCAGATGAAGTAATAGCAATATCTCTGTCCCGTCAGTCATCTCTACCTCAGGCCTTTCCTCCACCGTTGAGAGGTGCACAGGAATCACAGAGCAGCCTGAAACTTCCGTTCAGAAGTCCGTTCCTCCCTTCACTTCCCACTGAGAACCACCATCCCGGCGCGCTGCAGGACGCTCCTCTGGCCCTCATCACCAAACCTCGCTCCCAGAGCACACGCACCCCTGATAAACCACTGCTGGCTGCTACCAGCCCCGCGTTCAACACTCCCATCAACCTCACCACCACGGGCCGCACCTCTACCTCGCCCGGTCTGACTCCCCGAGCAGGCCGAGGGAAGGCCTGTCAAACCGGGCAGAGGACGCTGAAGAGAGAGAGACCGTCATTGGTGGAGCACTTCAGGGGGGCGGAGTCTGAACTGCCTGACAGTAAAGACTCTGAGGACTCAATGGAGGACGAGGATGAAAATGATGCTTCAAATGACAGTCTCTCAGGTCAGCATGATGTAACAATTCAGATCAAATATTATTATTTAACATTAGTTAACTACAATAATTAGCGTGAACTAATAATGAAAAATACTTGCATGTAGTAAATCTAGTTATTGTTAACATTTACTAATACATTATTTAGGATTTACCTTATGATTAAATTTAAAGCTTTTGTAATTTTGTTTTGATTGACATTATTGTTATTATTATTTTAAACATGTCTACTCAGTATTTTTATTTTATTTATTAGGTTTAGTTTATTTAGTTGTAGTTATTTTACCAGTTAAACTAAACAAAAATGAGAAATGTTGCTCAAATAAAATGTTTACTTTTTTTAAAAAGCATTTAAATTTTGCATTTCATTTTGTATTTTATTTCAAATTATTTCAAGGCATTAATGTTTGCCTACAAAACCACCACTGGCTCTGCTCCCCTTTACCTAAATTCATTACTTCAGACTTATATGCCTCTAGAAGCTTGCGTTCTGCAAGTGAACGACACTTTATTGTTCATCCCAGAGAGGCACAAAATCACTTTCACAGACTTTTAAATGAAATGTTCCCTCCTGGTGGAATGACCTGCCCTCAATCCAGCAGCTGAGTCCTTAGCCATCTTCAAGAATCAGCTAAAAACACATCTCTTCCATCTTTATTTGACCCTCTAACTCTAGCTCTCTCTATTCTAATTCTAACTCTAGCTTTTCTAATGTTTTTGTATTATATCTATTTGTTTTCTTTTTCTTTATTATACAATTAACAAAAGCAAAAAAAAGGCCTCTAACACTAGCTTGCTCTATTCTTTTTGTATTCTATCTGTTTTCTTTTTATTTATTATATAATTAAAAAAAAACCTTGCTACGTGTACTGCGTTAAGCTAGCTGAGACTTATAGCACTTGCATATCATTGATCTTTTGTTGGTTTTGATTGCTTCTATTATCCTCATTGGTAAGTCGCATCGGATAAAAGCGTCTGATAAATGACTAAATGTAATGTAAATAAATATACACACACACACACACACACACACAGTTATGTTCACACATACAGTGTTTTTGGCAAAAAAGTATTTAGTCATTGTGCAAGTATTAAAAAGATAGAGAGGCCTGTAATTTTCATCATAGGTATACCTCAACTATGAGTGACAAATTTATAAGGCAAAATGTTGTAAAATCCAGAAAATACATTGTAGGATTTTTAAAAAGTGAATTTATTTGCAAATTATGGTGGAAAATAAGTATTTGGTCAATAACAAAATTTCATCTCAATACTTTGTTATATACCCAAAATGTTGGCAATGACAGAGGTCAAACGTTTTCTGTAAGTCTTCACAAGTTTTCACACTGTTACTGGTAACATTCATGCAGATCTCCTCTAGAGCAGTGATGAAGAGGTTTTGGCTGCGCTGGGCAACACGGACTTTCAACTCCCTCCAAAGATTTTCTATTTGGGTTGAGATCTGGAGACTGGCTAGGCCACAGTACCTTGAAATGCTTCTTACGAAGCCACTCCTTCATTGCCCGGGCGGTGTGTTTGGGATCATTGTCATGCTGAAAGACCCAGCCATGTTCATCTTCAATGCCCTTGCTGATGGAAGGAGGTTTTCACTCAAAATGTGATACATGGGTTTCCTTTACACGATCAGTCGTCCTGGTCCCTTTGCAGAAAAACAGCCCCAAAGCATGATGTTTCCACCCCCATGCTTCACAGTAGGTATGGTGTTCTTTGGATGCAACTCAGCAGTTGAGTTTTTACCAAAAAGTTCTATTTTGGTTTCATCTGTATATGGGATCATCCAAATGCTCTCTAGCAAACTTCAGACGGGCCTGGAATGTACTGGCTTAAGCAACACGTCTGGCACTGAATACAGGATTTGAATTGTCCCTGGCGGCGCAGTGTGTTTACTGATGGTAGCCTTTCTTACTTTGTTCTCTGCAGGTCATTCACTAGGTGTGTGGTTCTGGGAAAAGTTCTTGTGATCATTTTGGGGGTGAGATCTTTGCGTGGAGCCAGATCGAGGGAGATGTCAGTAGTCTTGTAATCCATTTTCTAATAATTGCTCCCACAGTTGATTTCTTCACACCAAGCTGCTTACCTATTGCAGATTCAGTCTTCCCAGCCTGGTGCACTACAATTTTGTTTCTGGTGTCCTTTGACAGCTCTTTGGTCTTGGCCATAGTGGAGTTTGGAGTTGGACTGTTTGAGGTTAAAGGTGTCTTTTATACTGATAACGAGTTCAAACAGATGCCATTAATACAGGTAACGAGTGGAGGACAGTCTTAAAGAAGAAGTTACAGGTCTGTGAGAGCCAGAAATCTTACTTGTTTGTAGGTGACCAAATACTTATTTTACCGAGGATTTACCAATTAATTCATTAAAAATCCTACAATGTGATTTTTTTTTTTGACTTATTTTGTCTCTCTCATAGTTGAGGTATACCTATGATGAAAATTACAGGCCTTTCATCTTTTTAAGTGATAACTTGCACAATTGGTGGCTGACTAAATACTTTTTTGACTGTATATATGTATATATATATATATATTACGTGTGTGTATAATGTAAATGTTAAGTAGACATACTGTAACATAAACATCAGGGCTCGCAAAATCGCTAGCCCGACGTCCCGGGGCTATTGTGTTTTCCAGTTGGGCTACCAAAATGTACCACTGCCCTGCCCGATGGGCTACCTTAAATACAGGGCAGGGAGTTTTTAAGGCCTTAAAAAGTTTTAAATACGTTAAATGGTGTAAGAAAAGTCTTAATTGTAATTTCAAGAGGTCTTACAGTTGGGGTTGGAAAGGCAAGAATCGCGATATGGCTGGATTAAACTTCAAAAGGCAATTATGTCATTGAATAAATATGAGCGCTGCACGTTTAAGTCAAAACACGGCACGGATGTCTTTATGTGAATGTTTCTCTGAAGGGAACCGACTGTCCTCAGAAACGTATCGTTGGCATTTTCATTTCATCTTGCCTATAAAATGCCTGATGAAGCAGCGTTTATGAGCCCGGTGCTGCTTTGTGTACAGCCGTTACTGGGGGAACGGACCGCTTTATTTCAGCGGCCGCTCTTAAAGCGCCACCTCGTGGCAGAGAATGAATTTGCATTTCCAAAAAGCCTATCTTATGTTTAGATCAATGCCCAATTGTGCATATCGAGCCATGTTTTTAAGCAGCAAACACATAGTTGTAAATGTGAAAGAAGTTAACGTGCCCTCTAAAAATCTAAACAATTTAGACAGTAATATTTGTTTTAATTAATATAATTAATATGTTTGACTTGTCCCTTTTCATAAAAATGATTTAAAGGCTGAAATACCTTTTTATAAGATTTTTGTTTTTGTGAAAACCTGTATCTGAATTGTAAATCAGGTCATTTTATGGCTTAATATTTTACCATAGATATTGTCCAACCCCACTCATACGTTGTTCGTTTTACTTGTGCAGCTCAGTCATAAATTGCCTTAAATTGATTTTTTTTAATTCTGCAGATACCCTGTAAATAGTAAAATAAAACTTTCCTTAAAATATCCGTTGATATTTGTGTATTGAAAATGTTTTTGATTGACATTTATGGTCTTTTTTTATTTGGGCTAGTTCAATTAATTTTCGGGATACCAAAATCTGAAGAGTACCTTCCCTGGGCTACCAGGGATTTTGAAATTTTGCGAGCCCTGAACATCAAAATTGTTATTTTTTTGTCCAGCTTCAATCATATTTAATCATCACACATTTTGCAACACATCAGTGTGTCAAAACTTGCATGCATGTTCATGATCCTAAACAAGTAAAAAGTCATATGCCACATAATATAAGTGTATTTTTCACATTCAGACATGAGCAAACACACTCTCATATTGTTTTTTCTCCTGCAGACTCTGACAGCAATTTAGACACTGATTCTGATGATGATGATGATGATGATGATGGTAAAGATGAAGAGATGGACACGGATTCAGAAATGGACAGAACGCCACTCAAACTCACCAAATCCTCAGCGTCTATACTTGACTCCTCCCACAGCACTAGCCCCGCCCCTCTCAATCTACAGGTTCATAAAACACCTGCCACAGCCATTGTGACCAACTCTGGGAATTCAGCCAATCACAGCCCAGCTTTGTCGTCTTACAGTGTGGCCACACCCCCAGGTATTTCAGCAATTGTTATGCATGTGTTTTTACTATATACTACTATCTTTAAATTAAATAATGTGGTATCATGTATATCGGCATTATATCGGCCATAAAACATCCATATCGGTCGACCAGACCATTTTTACTAAAACAGCAAGTGTATGTTTCCTGTGTTTATATATTTGTGTATCTGCCATGTTTCTAGGGAAAAAGAGAAGAGTCACAGATGAATGTGCACTGCAGAAACCTCTAGAATATGGGTGAGTCTTGAACTTTCCAGCCGTTTCATGTTACATGAACTCTTATTGTCTTTTTTTTGGTGATATCAAACATTTGCATGCATTTTAATATCCTTTTAGGCCCAGAACATACACATTTTCTTCTAACTATGCAACTGTATGTCAGAGCAGTGCACTATACAGTCTTCTACAGTTTGAAGAGAATCTTTGAGAAAGTTAGTAATAGTCATGTTATTAGCTTCCATTAACAAAAATGCATCTGGTTTAATGACACAGACATTTGAAGGACACTCTATCGCCCTCTTAAGTACAGAGGTTTGTTATTGCATTAGTAATGCAAGAATACATGAAGTACATACAACAGGACTGAATAAAGGTGAAGTAGTGAGTAGTGCCATTTTTTACTTTACTTAGTAACTTTTTACTTGTTGCCAGGTATGCTAAAGTTACTTATCAAAAACACAAAGCAGCCATCTCAGGGAGCAATATATTTAGAAATATAATCAGATTTATTTGGATTTCTTTTTTTATTTCTTTTAGCATATCAGTATTTATCTGGCATAAAAACAATGAGATTCTGAAATGGATTGGCTAGTTTAGTTTAGTTTTTAGTTTAGTTTAGTTTAGTTTAGTTACAAAGCACATTTAAAAACAACAGAAGGTAGTATAAAACATACAATAATATAAATATTAGAATATTATTAATATAAATATTTAAAAATGGATTTAAATGTATTTTCTTTAATTTTACTTATTATTATTATTATTATTATTATTATTATTATTATATGATATTTAAATATTAAACATTAAATTTAATATTTGAATTGCTAAATTTATGCTAAAAGACACTAAAAGATATTAGAATACACTTAATATTCAGTAGTATATTCATGAGAACAAACTTGAACTGAATTGAGCTGAATTGAATCAACACTGAACTGACTTGAGCTGAATAATAACACTATAGTTTTCTGTAGAGCTGCTTTTTTTAGTTAAATTAAATTTCATAATTTGATGAACTTTGCACTATTATTTATCTAAACTTAATAAACACTGAACTGAATGTGACTTGATTTGACTAAATGCAAATAGTAAAACACCCTAATTTGTTTACCTGTGTTGAAAACAGTGATGGACAGCAGCATTTAAAGCTAAATGTCTTTGGAATAGAAAAAATAAAGAATGGTTGGACAAACTTGGCCAGTTTTAGTGGAAATCAGCCTACAAATGGCTTACTTACAGTTGTCTCATTTATACATGAATTCACTTTGAGTCTTGAGCATGAAATGAAACTCTTTCTGTTCTCAGATGGCAGAGGGAGACGCGGATCACGAACATGTCTGGGCGCTTGCGTGGAGAGGTGGCGTATTACACTCCATGCGGCAGAAAGCTCAGACAGTATCCTGATGTCGTCAAGGTAAGAAATGATCACTTTAAAACTTGTGTTGCTATTTAATGACTGATGCTGCTGCCGTTCTGTTGATCTTACGCTCTCACTCCTCACAGTATCTGACCAGAAACGGGATAAGAGACATTACACGTGATCATTTTAGCTTCAGTGCTAAAATAAAGCTTGGTGACTTCTATGAAGCCAGAGATGGACCGCAGGTAATTTCTTCAGTTGTACTGGTCTCTTATTCATGTCTGTCAAGTCAAACAGGCCCTGTACAGGCTGAACAAATGTGATTTAATTTGCTGTGTGGGAAGTAACATTCTAGTGTATATCTGTGGTGTTTTTTGTTTTAAAATATTAAATGATCATATAATAATAATAATAATAATAATGATGATGATCATTTTAGATATTATTATTATTATTATTATTATTATTTTGTTACTACTACTACTAATGATAATATAATAAAATAATATAATCATAAAAATAATATAAAAAATATTATAATATAATAATAATAATAATAATATTATTTTGTTTTACTAAAATTAATATTATTTACTAAAAATGTTGTTGTGCAGTGTTAGTGTTTTGATTAAATTAAATATTGAATTATTTAATAAAATAACACATTGAAGCAGCAACAACAATAATAACAAATAATTTTAGATATTATTATTGTTATTATGCTGTTACTGCTACTCGTACTACTACTAATGATAATAATAATAAGAATTTAGTTTTGACTAAAATTAATATTTATTTACTAAACAATGGTGTTAGTGTTTTGTTTAAATATTAAATTATCTAATAAACCCATTTAAGCAATAACAATAACAAATATTTTTTATTATTATTATTATTATAAACTATTATTAATATTACTACTTCTAGTACTACTACTACTACTAATAATAATAATAATAATAATTATTATTATTATTATAATTATTATTATTTTACTTTTTGTGAAAAATAATAATTTATTCTCTAAACACTGTTGTTGTCTTCTTCAGGGGTTACAGTGGTGCTTACTGAAGGAAGAGGAAGTCGTTCCTCGTATCTTAGCGATGGAAGGTCGTCGGGGTCGTCTCAAGAATCTTGACCCCGCTCGCTCTCGCAGGAAAAGCAGAGCACCTGACGAGAGTGAAGCTGATGCTGTCAGCAGCTCTGAGGCCAAAGTACTGCGCAGACTGGAGGCCCAGGGTACCAAAACAAGACACATATGCACATGTATCTTATCCGTTTTAGCAAAGATGTGAAACTAATACATTACAAATTGGAATGAAGATTTTAGTGTTTTAAAAGATTGTTCACCCAAAATGACAAATTCTGTCTTTTTTGAAGAATCTTCACATTAGATGTTTTCATTTCTTCTCTATATGAGGTTTCTGTAGGTCTTAAAAAGTATTAATTTGCTCTTTCACAAATTAAGAGTCTTAAATTGATAAAGTCATGGTGTTAAATGTTGCATGCATTGCCAAAACTATAATAAAAAAATAACTGAATATTTGAATATAATTGAAAAATGTAATTGAATATCTTTGTCAGTATTTTTGTTTTGTTTTACAATAAAAAAATTAAACATCCTTAAATTTACTTGCAAAATGAAGACACAACGTCTTGTTTTTTGGGGGGAAATTGAACAAAATTAAGTTAATTTATGCTTAAACCGAGAGTAAATATCTGTCAATGGGGAATGAACTTGTTTCCCCTTTGAATTAACGTGATTTGTTTTTTGTGAGCCCATTGGCAGATATGTGTCAGTTTTTATCATAAATTCACTTCTTTTTGATAACTTTCTCTTGCATTTATCTTGATTTAAGAATCGTTAGACATTTGCACTGCAAAACAAGACAGAAATACTGAGGAAGAACATCAGTTTTGAGCAGTGTGTTTAGAAGCTACAGTAAAAGTTATTTCCATTTTCTCGTTAAACTATTTGTTGGTAAAAAAAAAAAAGTAGGTGTATTTTCAAACTTTGAAGTGCTGCAAATGCAACTCATTGTTTTCTCCTCAGACATTTACATTTAGAGAACATATTGATGTATTGTCAATATTGCCTTCTATTTGTTCCTTAGTATATGAAACCATGATCCGCACTCACAAAAACAGTCTTTACATTTTATTATTCATTTATCACCAATACAAAAAAAAGTTGTTGTTTTTTTCCCCTATTGGTGTTAAATGTATAATAAAATGTAAAAAGACTGCTTTTGTGAGTGCGGATCATGGTTTCATATACTAAGTAATTTAATAGACTGACGCACCAAAATAAAAGCTCAAGTGACAGAAGAGCGCGGTGCAAACGGCTTTGTGGAACTTCTATTTGTTCCTGAAATTTTCATTAATCTGTTTTAAAAAGGTCTTAAATTTACCTTCATAAAACTTGCAGAAAGCCTGTCAGTAGTTGGACTTGCTGTACATTAAATGAGCTCTAAAGCTCTTGTTTATCTGTCAGAAATCGCACGGCAGGCGGCTCAGATGAAGCTGATGCGTAAGCTGGAGAGGCAGGCACTGACACGAGCAGCTAAAGAGGCCAGGAGACAGCAAGGTGAGCTGGAGTTTCATTTTGTTTTTGATTTCTAATACGCTTGCTAAACCTGCTCACCATTTCCTATGAACTTTCAGCAATCATGGCGGCTGAAGAGCGGCGGAAACACAAGGAACAGATGAAGATTCTGAAACAGCAGGTCAGAAACGTCCATGTTTTCTCATGACATTTCCTGTTGACCTGTAGTTTGCATTGCTGCTTTTGACACTTCAGATCAGCCTTTACCTTTATGGGTTTTTGCATAAGATGCTTGTTGCTTCACATGTCATCAGTGAAAACCCAGACCGCAGCTCATTCTTTCTCTTTCCTGCTTTCTTTCACAGGAGAAGTTCAAGAGAATCCAGCAGGTCCGTTTGGAGAAGGAACTCCGTGCTCGGCAGATTTTGGAGGTACTTGTATGTAAAAATTGAAAAGCTTATACACTGTACAGTGAAAATAATATAAATATAATACAAGTGTAAAATTGTCTACATGCAGCAATAGTTTAATAAAAATGAATGGAAATTCTACAAGCTTTGTCATCAGTTTTGATAACTGTACTGTTATTTTGAAGTGTGGGAAGTTTTGGAGGTACTTATAAATGAATGAATGAAAGAATAAATACATAAATCAAATAAATATTTATATTACTTTTTAAACCTTAAATACAGTAAAATCAAATACTTGAAAATAGTACAAGAATAAATGATAAATTATTTACATGCAAAACTGAGTTTAATTTAAGAAAATATTTGAAATGTAGCGGAAAGTGATGGAAAAGCTGCCAACTTTTAATAAGACCCTTACGATTATTTTGAAGTGTGGGAAATTTTTTGTATAAATCAGTTTGAAAATAGTACAAATTAGTTTTGATGACTTTACTATTATTTTAAAGTTTGGGAAATGGCATTAATTAAAAAAGAAGCGTGTCTGACTCTAAAGACGCCCTGGTCACTCCTGGAATGACACAGTTTTGTCTTCAGTCACAGACAATCACTCTGAAATTGAACAAATATTCCTCTTTCAGTGTCCATATTAATCTTTAACATGTGAGGACAAACAGTTAGCATTATGACCATATTTCAAATTGACACGGTTACTTAATCAACCCTAACTGCTTTTTTTTTATTATTATTGTATATTACATCTTATTTTAAATCTGCTTCTTTACAATGTCTGTTTGGTTTGAATGATGTTTTCTCTACTTGGGGAAAAAAATCAAGTTTTATTAAAACACCCCTTTTAATAAAAAATAAATATGGAACATCCATCAAATATTATTAGAAATCTGAAAAGTATATGTTTATCACATCTGAAGAGATATACATTTATCACATCTTTAATTCATACTGTACTAAGCATTCAAATATTTACTGGTCAAGTTAAATAACTTGCGTCAAATATTTTATGTTATGTTATAATAATGTATTCAATTATCTGTCAAATATGTTTATGCCAACAGGCTAAAAGAAAAAAGAAAGAAGAGGCTGCGAATGCCAAAATACTTGAAGCTGAAAAACGAATAAAGGTTTGTTTGTCTTTTTTTGTAGCATTTGATTTACTGAATTATTTACTATGTGCAGTTTATCTCAATGTCTGATTCACCGTCTCTTCTTGCTAAATATTACATGTTTACTAAAAACAATGAACCCACTAAGAGTAAAGTCAGACATTGGGACAGAAATACACCATGTGAGTGATTTGATTTGACAGATTACAGCAATAATTGTTACAATTGAGCTATTATTCAGGTTAAATGATTCAGGTGAAATATTTGATGACACATTGTGTGTTTTATATGATTAGAAACATTATAGGATGCAAAAAATATGCCCTAATAAAAAAAAAAATCAGAAACTGGACTAGTGCACATTTTTATACATTTTCTGTGAGAGATTGAGTGAGACCTGAGACGGCAGCGGTACTCCATTTCTCATTTTACATTAACACTCTTGTGCCCCTCGACTATACGCCTGTCAATCAAAACCCAGGCATTTCAATATACCGTGGAAATAAATGGAGAAAATCCTATCTGTTTATGACATCCCTCCATCTGCATCTCTTTCTCTCTCCCATCTCAGTAATGGAAAGAAGGGAATATTTGCTGGTTTTAATTTATTTTTATCTTTGTCTGAAGGAGAAGGAGCTGCGCAGACAGCAGGCCATCATCCTGAAGCACCAGGTATGAGCAGATGTCTTCAAATCTCCTTCACAAACAGTATTTCACTGAATAATGCCTCAGATCTGCTGCTTTTGTTCTTTTATGTGATTACTTCAAAGAAATAGTTTAGCCAAAAATGAATTCTGTCATTATTATTGTAAGAATTATCTTTTTTTTGGCTCAGCTATTCCTCTAAATGTATTGTGGGTAATCATCTACTGGGGAGTTGCTGAATAAGGATGTATGCATTGATTTATTTACTCATTTTTGTTCTTGCCTTTGCCAACTCTCACTGGCAGGAGTTGGAGATACATAGACTAGATATGGTATGGGTATGTTTACTTTTCTACATCTAACACATTGTAAAATGCTTGTGATTTGGGTGTTTTGCTCTGACTGCTTTGACTGCGCTCGCATTTCTCCTGCATGACGCCCTGCATCTGCTTTCATCTTCCTGCCGAAGGAGACAGAAATGGGCTCTTTTCTGAAACCTAGTGAGCTGCCTCTGTGGGAAGCATGTTTAGGCATCATAGAGACAGTCCTGAAAAATATTCCTTTTAAGATATCTACTGGCCAAATTCTAAGACCGCAATATTGTTTATAGAGAAAGCAATCCCATAATGCATTGCAAGAAGAATGCATTGAAAAATCCATCAAAGATGGCAGACAAAATGAGAGAAATTATAGTAAATTATAAGTGAATTATAAATATAATTCATACAGCAGTGTTGTTTTAGTATAATTTATATGCTATTTTAGTATTTATTGATATTGAATTGGCTTTTATTTTTATATTTCCAGTTTAAATTTTATTTTTAGTAATTTTATGTGAATTTGTCATTTTATTATTTTTATTTTTTATTATTTTATTATTATTTTTTAAATATTATTCATTTATTGTTTTTGTTTTGATATTTTATAAGCAAATTAGAGAGCCATTTGTTTATTGACATGCAGGACTTGTATGAAGGACTTGATTGCGATGTAGAGGATTTAATTTAGGGTGCTCCCTTAAAAGGCAGCTCACTGTTTGGGAACAGAGCTGGAATCTGTTAACAGATATCAGTCACAATATTTCCATCTGTGTTGGTGGAAACTTGATTGTGTCCACGCAGCTTCATATCATCAAGCCTTCAATGCAATATCATAAACATTCATTCTGATTCTTGCTTGTTTTTCATTTGCGTGACCTCTAGTGTTTGTGATCTTTGAGAACATCCAGCCCCTGAAGTGTACATGTTGTTTTAGATGATTTAAAACGGGCAATAAAATAATTTCCTACAAAGCTTTAAAATGCCTCTCAGCAGCTGAAACAGTTTTCTAATTGGATCATTGTTTGTGTTTTAAAGTCTGTTTCTTGCATCATGTTTAATACTGAAGAAGTTTAGAGATTTCTGTGGACTCGTTCACATCTCCTTCGTCTCCTCATGTCTGTCCTGCACTAAAGACCCGTAGAAACCTGAAAGCTTGATATGTAACCCCTGGAATAACTCGCGCTTCATCCAGATGTTTAGGAAGTGGAGCACTGAGCCGCGCTGGTTAACAGATCTGTTGTAGTTCTGCAGACTCTCAGCTAGGGCTGGGCGATAATTCGATAACGATAATTATCACGATATAATTTTCCTCGATAAAACGATATGAAGAGTTCGATAAATATTCGATATAATGTTTATGCGCCAAAAGCGGAACAAAACAGTGCGACTCATTTGAATCGCGCCACACGGACCGTTTATCTGTTCGAATCAAAGTTCAAAGTGCCGCACAGCACGAGCTCACTAGAGCAGATGCACTCGGTCACGCGAGCATTAAACAGCGCTGTGAGATCCAGTGTGAAGCGCTTGAATTCAGCGATGAACACACGTGACTCGGTGATTTAAACTAGTTTAAAGCCCGAAACACTGTGTGCAACGAGACAGTAAGAAGGCTTTTCAATCTACACATCGCCATCATTTACCATGGATTTACTGTAGGAACACTCACTGCACCATGGTATTGTGGCAGAAATGTGGGATATTCACACTGAATTTTATTACAGGAGTAATGGTATATAATTATGGTATGTATTTGTGATTAAGCTATAGCATGTGTGCATTTATACTGAATGTTTTTAGACTACTGTTTTTCATACAAATAGGCTACCTAAAAACCATAGTTATATTTTTACCATGGTATTGAGGTGCTATATGTGTGGTTTTAACTGTGTTTATCATGATTTAAATGTATGCTACTATGGGAGACCAATGCTTAAAAAAAAAAAAAAAGAAAAAAAAACTTGATCAGAATAAATTTATCCATATAAAATATAAAAAAAAGAATAATAAAAAAAAAAATATGTAAAACTGAGGTTGCTACAATTTTTACAGATGTTACCGATTTTGATAATGAACCAAATTTAACCTCTGCATCCTAACTCAAGCTACTATCAACTGTGCATTTCTAAGAGACAAAAAAAAGTTATAATATTAATATTATCAGGCAACCCAAACCTGTTTCTTGATTTGAAACAATATCACTCATTAGAACATGCAGAAACTAAGAATTTTTTTATTTTTTTATTTAGATATTTATTTTAAGGAAAATTAATTAGTTTTTCACTTTGGAGCAAAAATCTGGCTTTAAACTTGAAATAAATAAAGATTTGACATTTATCGTGATAATTATCGATATTGACTGATATGAAAAATTTTATCGTGATAATTTTTTGGGCCATATCGCCCAGCCCTACTCTCAGCTCTTAACCTGCTGAAGCTTCACTAAATCTTCATGCTTCTGCAATTTTGTCATTTTGCAGTATATAATGCATGTTGTGATTTTAGTTTTTGTTCTTTCTTTTATTCTGTCTAAAATTTAGTTTGATTCTCATTTGCTTTATTTCATTCTTTGTTCAGTTTCATAATTTTCTTTCTCTTCTTTTATTTAATGTTTTGCTAATTTTTTGCTTATTTAGTTTCTTTCATTCGTTTTTTTCTTAAAGGGGTCCTATTATGCTCTTACAATGCTGATTTTGTTTGTGGGGGTGTTTGAAGAACATGTTCTGTGCTAGAACATGTTCTCATGCTTGGTGGTTCGAAAATCGCATTATTTTTCACATAATTTCCATTATTACAATACCTTTCTCCCCAGCCTGACACAAACAGCTCGATTAGTTCCGGGTTTGATGAAGGCCCGCCTTCCAAAAAACTAAATGTGTTGTGATTGGTTAGCTGTCCCAGTGCGTTGTGATTGGAGAACAGCTTAGACAGTGTTTCAGTACTGCCCCGCCCCTTGCCAGAACAGCAAGTTCGTCAATATTGCCATGTCAATTCAGACCTCGAGAATATTGAACAAGAGGATCACGCAGAACCTTTGCACGCACGGATATTGCAAGACATATTAAAGTGGTAACGTTATTGTTTTTTGTTTTTTTGCTAAATCACGTTTTAGATTAGGATGTCAACAACAGCTTAAAAATAACTGCATTTACTATGTACAGATAAGTGCAACGGTAATGTGAATTGTTTATTGTTCTTTAATTCTAACATTATAACATGAATTGCAGTGAAACTGTTATACAGTTGAATTTATTTATACCATAGTCCCACAGACTTACACTATTTGTGGCGGCATATATATGCAAATTCATTCTCTGCCAGCAGGAGGCGCTGTTGGAGCGGGAGAGATCGAGGTTTCCCCGGTAACACTGTACACAAAGCAGAGCTCCGCTCACAAATGCTGCTTTATCAGACATTACATGCAAGATGAAATGAAAATGACATCCAAAATTTTCTGAAAACAGTTGGTTTCCATCAGAAATACAGTGATATAAAAACACCCACACCGGGTTTTGATTTTGAAACGTGCAGTGCTCAACCAAGCGTTCTCCCCACCCGCCAACCATTCAAATTTCCATAGGCGGGATTTATCTTTGTGATGTCACAAATACAGGAAAACAACTTTGTAGTCCAAACGAGCCGTTCGTTGTAGTTCTTGAAAAGGGATTTTTAAAAACGAAATATCTCCCTTTGGAGTGGACTTTGAGATTTGTAACTTTGTAGATCTTTTTATGCCCAAACATACACACTACACACTGACTAAAATACAAAAAGTGAAAAGCATAATAGGACCCTTTTAAGTGTTTTTTTTCTTCTTTTTTTGTATTCATTCTGTCTTTTATTTTCATTTTCTGTTTGTTTTCTTTTTCCTTTCTTTTTTCTTGCTTTGCTTGTTTTTTTGTTTGTTTTTCCTATTTGTTCTGTCTTTTGTTTTCATTTTTTTTTTCATTCTTTTTGCTTTCTTGTTTCTTTCATTCATTGTTTAATGTTTTTAATCGTTTTGTTTTCTTTTGTCTTTTTATTTATTGTATTTTTTTGTCCACGTTTTCTTTCATAAATGTTTTAATTCTTTCTTTCTTTCTTGTATTTGCTTTCTCTCTTTTCTCTTTTATTTTTGTGTTCTCTAGACATTAAATTTTTTAAAAATGTTTTTTTTTTTTCCTTTTATTTGTTTTTGTTTACTTTTCTCATTGTTTTGTTTATTCTTGCTTTCATATGTTTTTTTTATTATTATTATTATTCATTATGTTTGTTAATTTGCTCTTTTGTTCTCCTCTTTTGCGTGTTCTTTCGTTCTTTCCTGTGTAGTTTTGTTTCTTTCATTCTCTCCGTTCTGTCTCTGATGTCAGATGTTTGTTGTTGTAGGAGCAGGAGAGACGTCGGCAGCATGTGATGTTGATGAAGGCGATAGAGGCCAGGAAGAAAGCTGAGGTGTGTTATACAGCTTCTTTTATCATTTCATCATTCTCTTTCCCTCCTTTTATCTCCTCTTATTCTCCGTCTCCTCATCTCTCCTTTAGTGTGTCTGTCCTCCTCTGATCCTTCATCTATTCAGTCATAGAGACTATGAATGAGTAGATCAGTCTTATTGGCACACAAGGTTTGTCAAATCTTCTTAAATGTTTCCTCAGGAGAAAGAGCGACTGAAACAGGAGAAACGAGATGAGAAACGACTGAACAAGGAGCGCAAACTGGAGCTCAGACGGCTAGAGCTAGAGATGGTCAAAGAGCTGAACAAACCCAATGAAGACATGTGTCTGTCAGACCACAAGGTGAATCACAGCAGCCACTGAATCCTTTTTACACAGAACCAATATAAAGATTAAGTGCATCATTTCTGCGCAATTAGTGGCACCAAAAGAAATTGCAAAATTTTCTAATCAATCTGACTTAGGGCTTTCCTGTATACAACCAATCAAATGTTTTGAATAATTACGTGTTTTTTTTTTTTTTTTTTGCTGCATTTTATTTGTTCAAAAATGAAATATTCACATAGAAAAGTTATTTTCAAATTAATATATGTTAAAATGTAATTTATTCTTATGATCAAAGCTGAATTTTCAGCATCATTACTCCAGTCTTCAGTGTCACATGATCCTTCAGAAATCATTCTAATATGCTGATTTGCTGCTCAACAAACATTTCTGATAGTTATCGGTGTTGAAAACAGTTGTGCTGCTTCATATTTTTGTGAATATCGTGATACCTTTTTATTTCAACAGAAATTAGTACTTTTGTTCATTAAGGATGTATTAAATGAATCAAAAGTGACATAAAGACATTATAATGTTACAAAAGATTTCTATTGTAAGCAGCAAAAAGGTTTTCAACATTGATAATAAGAACCATTATCAGTAATTTAGCACCAATAATGATTAATTCAAATCAAATCAGATCAAATTCAATCAGCATTATAGATTGATTTCTGAAGGATCATGTGACACTGAAGACTGGAATGATAATGCTGGAAATTCAGCTTTGCATCACAGAAATAAATTACATTTTAAAATATATTCACATAGAAAACAGCTATTTTAAATTATAATATTTCACAATTTTTGCTGTAATTTTAATCAAATAAATGCAGCCTCGGTGAGCAGTAGAGACTTCTTTTAAAAACATTTTAAAAATCTTAATTATCCCAAACTTTTGACCGGCAGTGTATATGACAATCAAATATCCCAAAAATCACCCGCCTAGCAACGTAAAAACCACCTAGACATAGTAGCAACTAGGGATATGCCGGTATCAAATTTTCATGTTGCGATTAATTGCTAATGCTTTTATCACGGTATACGGTATTATCACGATATTGAAATTTAGTTGCAAAAAAGTGCAGCATACAGCAGTGTTGTGCATTGTGACCAGTTGATGGGAAAAGTATTCTATTAAAATGCATTCAAAATTCGGAATAATTTGTAATGAATAAATTATTCTCGGTATTTTGAAGTGCCCACGATAACAATATCGTGCATATTCATTATCGTGATATTGCATTACCGAATACATGTCTAGTAGCAACCATCCAGAACACCGTAGCAACCACATACACATAATAGCCACATAACCATCCGATAGTAAACTGCTCTTCTTGAATGAATTCAGTGTGTAAGTGTGTTTCTCTCTATGTGCAGCCTCTACCAGAGCTGTCACGGATAGCGGGTCTGCTGTTGCCGGGAGGATGTTTCTCAGACTGTCTTATGGTCATGCAGTTCCTGCGCTGTTTTGGAAAGGTCCTGGGGTTTGATCTCAGCGCTGACGTGCCGTCACTCGGCGTGCTGCAGGCAGGGCTGCTGAATGTGGGCGACAGCATGGGCTTCATCCAGGACCTGCTGGTGCGCATGCTGTCTGCTGCGGTTTGTGACCCAGGACTCCCTGCAGGACACAGGGTGAGACCCTGATAATTTGAACATTCACTTCAGTGGTATGAGATGACTGGATGCTTTCAACTGATTTCCTACTGAACTCTCACCAACCAACGATTCTGGATAAATTGTGAAATACGATTTTTTTTGTCTCAAATAGAGATCACGATTCTCCCATGATTCTGAACTAACCAAAATAATGCGTGACAAAATATTATTGCTGCAGTCTATTTGAAAGTGTTTAATTAATTTGAATGAATTATTAAACATTTTAATATATATGTATTTAAAATGCAATATATTTAATACACAATATTATGAAAAAGTGGTTTGAATGAATGATTCAATGGCTCAATCAAAACTGCTTCACTTGTTTCATTACTGGATGAATCAGCGTTATTGAACAAATCTCTTGAATTAATGATTCAGTGACATACATTTTTTAACAGTCTCACTTTTCGCCAACTATGCAATCGACACAAACGTTATTTGAAGCGCCAGTTACTTTCAAAAGGGGATTTGATCTTGATCGCCACCAGACATCAATGTTTATATCTGAACTATAAATCCTCACTTTTTCGCGCCGCGACTGCTCGGGCCTGGTGTGAATAGCCCCATAGGGATCTATTGTTTTGATTCAAGAGCCTCATCGCGGAAAATTTTAGCATTCAGTGTAAAAAGGCCTTAACTTTCATCCCAGTATTTCTGTGATAATATGAATGACTGTAAGACAGAAATAATACTGTGTAGTTGAAAAGCTGTTTGTTACCCAAACATGGTAACTGGTCTCTGTGTCAGCGGCAGCGCGAACACAGATTTGAATGTTCAAAGAATGTTTTTCAAAGGTTTAATAGACACGAGCGAATCGTTGTCATTAAAAAATGGGATCGCATGGGTTTTTGAATCGAGATTGCAATCTTTTAACGATTAATTGTGCAGCTCTAGTCAAATCATTTCAAATATAGTGAATTAAGCTACAAACTCGATCATAATGCACAATGTTTCCATCTAACATGTATTTTGAGCTGCAGCTCGTCATATTAATGGAGTGTTTCACTAGTTAGCAGTAAACCGGTTACCTCACCTGATTGTTCTTAGATTTGTGTTGGATGTTATCTTTGGAATGGAAATATTTATATTGTATTTGTAAAACATCATACTTTTTTCACTTATTTCAGTTAATCTCATAAAACTAACTAGCTACGCCAGTAGTAGTACTGACAGAGTCGTATAAACATGCCTGAGTAACAGACAAACCTATTCAATTGAGTGAATAATTTACACTGGAACCACTCCGATTGATTCAAACTTGTGACTCCAATCATTCATTTTAAGCTATTCAAAAGAGACATTCATTTAAGAACAACATCGCTTGTACGTTTAGTGATGTGTGAAGCAGAGCTTTTCGAAACTCTGAATCAGTTTGCGTCACAAAAGTTTGAAACGCTCCAACCGGATCGTGAATCATTTAGATCGGGACTTTGATTTTGATTCAGAACAGGACTTCAGAGTGCTTTTTTAATTTATTTATTTGATTCAGATCATCGCGCATCATTTTGATTTAGATCAGAAGTCCCGATCTGAAATGTTGGTTCGTGAATCATTATTCAGATCAGGACTACGGAGCACAGAGCATGGATCATTTGGTGCGGGTTTGCGAATCATTTGTTTTAGATCGGGACTTTTGTGTAGGGCTCGCGGATCTTTTGATTCGGATCGGGACTTCGGAGCGTGGATCTTTTTTTTTCTAATTTTTTATTTTTATTTTTTAAACCGTACAAAACATCAAACCATTAAGGCAGTAAGGCAAGGCAAGGCACAAGTTTATTTATATAGCACATTTCATACACAGTGGTAATTCAAAGTGCTTTACATAAAAGAAAGTGAAAAATCATTCACAGCAATAAAAACAAAGAATAAAAATAATAAAACAAGGAATTTTTAAATGATATAGAAATTGATTTAAAATGAAATTTAAAACAGTTAAAATAGAAAAGGATTATACATAAAATACAATGCAGTCAGTTCGGACGTAGCACAGTGCTCATTCAACAAATGCACAGCTAAATAGATGAGTTTTAGACTGGATTTAAATGTGACTAGTTTTAGCACATCTGATCTCTTCTGGAAGCTGGTTCCAACTGCGGGCGGCATAATAGCTAAAAGTGGACTCCCCTTGTTTTGTGTGAACCCTCCTAATGTAACTTTCTAACTGACTCGATCCTAATGATCTGAGTGGTCTGTTAGGTATAATATATTTAGGTCAGTGAGCATATCAATATATTTAGGTCCTAGACCATTGAGTGACTTATAAACGAGTAAAAGTACTTTAAAATCATCCTAAATGTAACTGGAAGCCAGTGATAAACTGAGGACTGGTGTGATATGCTCAGCTGGTTCTAGTCAAAGGCAGCAGCGTGGATGAGCTGCACTGTCTTTGACTGGAAGGCCGGTGAGGAGACCATTACAATAATCCACCCTGCTGGTGATAAAGGCATGAACAAGTTTCTCCAAGTCTTGACTGGAAACAAAACATCTAATTCTTGCAATGTTTTTGAGATGATAGTATGCTGATTTAGTTACTGCTTTGACATGACTACTAAAACTAAGGTCTGTCTCCAGAATCACCCCAAGATTTCTGACTTGATTTTTAGTTGTTTGACCCCTAGAGTCAAGGTATGCATTCACCTTGAGAACTTCAGTACAGTACAGTTATAAAAGAAAAAAGAAAAAAAAAGGAATACACAAATACATACACAAATACAAATCCCTTAAGAAGATTAACCATGGTTTTATTATAGTAAAAGTGTTATAACCATGTTTTTTTTTGTATAACCACAGTTTTGCTATAAATACCATGGTTAAACTAAGACAGCAGAAAGTGCACCCTGCTTGTTCTCTTTATTTTACAAAAGGATTTTGTAACGTTTTGTTGTTATTGGGGGTGTCATAAAGCAATGCAGTAATTAGTGGTTATTTTTATATTTACTTGTATTTTATTTTTACAAAAAAAGGAAAATTGCCTGAAAAGCAAAGTGGTAATTGATTGTCAATAAACATGATCTCATATTTTGTCATTTTATTTATTTGTTTTCTCATTTGAATGTCCTAAAATCAGCACAGAATGTGTAAAAGTCTGTAGATTCTGTCTGATCCTAGAGTATTCCCTCATGCTCCGTTCCTGCTGCTCTTCTTCAAGCTGAATATCTCTGATACAGAGCAAGAATTCAGTTCAGCCTTCAGCAGATTCTCTGCGCTAATCTTACATGCGTTCACAGTCTTAATAAAAAGCCTCATGCCCGCCTTAAGAAACTCCTAAATGAAAACATTTAACCGTGCCTTTAGATTATCATGATTATTCAGTTCTCTTTGAATGTATCAACTCGCTGCCTTTGTCACATTGAATTCCTCATTGCATCGCTCTGTTCTTTTGTTTGGATGTTTTGAACACTACAGGCAAAGACGGCTCTGGGAGACCATGTGACTAACATCGGCCTGAACCGGGACAATGTGTCCGAGGTGCTACAGATCTATATGGAAGCCCACTGTGGACAGACTGAACTGGCACCGCTGGCCGAGAGCTTGAAGACCAAAGCTTTCCAGGCCCACACGCCGTCTCAGAAAGCCTCAATACTGGCCTTCCTGGTCAATGAGCTGTCCTGCAGCAAGAGTGTGGTCAGGTGCGCTCATCTTACTTCATTAGCTCTGCATGCTTACGGTGGAAGTGGAGTGGAAAACTGATGCTGCACTAGAGAATGGACCAGGCAAAATGTCCATATAAACTGTGTAATGGCAGAAATATATACTTTAAGGGCACTTTTTATCCATTTTGTATTTTGCCTTTCATTTATTGTATAATATAGCTATTTGTGAATGTAATTGATCTGCAAAAAAGTAAACGCCAAAGGGAGTTGAACAGAAAAAATTTGTCTGAATTGCCTAGTTTGTAGTCCTGCCATTTATTTATGTGACTGATAAATCATGTCATACATTTGCATAATGCCTGCCCACTGGCTGCTTTGACATGCCCTCAAAGAATAGTAGTGTAAGTGATTTTGCCATGTTACTGTTTTTCATAGCGAGGGGAAAAAAAAACATTTTATGGACTTCCAATAGCAGCGGCATAATTACTATAAATATAATACTGTTTACAGCTGCTCATAAAGCTGTGGTAAGAGGGCGATACATTTCTCTAAGTGGTTGACCAGTCACAACAGACTGGTCAAGCTAACCAATCAGAGCTGACTTGGTTTTTCGGAAAAGTGTGATTTATAGAGATAGGAACCAAAAGAGAGCATTTCAGGCAGAGGGTGAGAAAACAGTGTACAATATGACAAGAATGTCGTTGTTGTGTTTTTTTACTTTAAATCGTATGAATGTTTTCTAGCAGACCCCAAACATAAAATTAAAACAAGAAGGAAAAAATATTTATAAATTATACATATTAAAGTGCCTATGTAATGCTCATTTGCAAGTGTAAATTAGCATAATACGGGCACTTTAATGTCTTGTTTTAACCACAAACCTCCACAAATTTAAAACTTTGTCAATTTTGTTTTTAATAATTTGTGTAATTTTGCTTCCAGGTAAATGTGACTGGTTTTAAGGATTTTTATACAGTTTTTATATATATATATATATATATATATATATAAGATTTTAGTCATACCACCCAAGGTGCTTAGAATTTTCAGTGTGTTTCATGCATAAGATTGACTTTTTCTTTGTCGTATTTGCACAGTGAGATCGACAAAAACATTGACAATATGACTAACCTGCGACGAGACAAATGGGTGATCGAGGGGAACCTACGGAGGTAAGACACCTGTTTACACTCATCACATAAACACACACAGTATTTGCTTGCTGATCTTACCCTGATAATGCAAAACACAAATCAAATTTCACATAGTGGTCACTAGTCTTCCCGTGGTCCATAATACACAGTTCACTATTTTGAATATGACAAATATAAAGATACACTATTGCAGTTTCATTCACCTTGTACTTCAATATTCAACAATATTTTGCTGCCTTTGCACTTTGGTTTCCTTCAGAAAGTGCAATCTAATTATAATTTGATTATGATGTTCTGTTCAGCTAGATTGTAATGCATCATGTTTTTTTGGCTGTTATTATTTTTCAGACTGAGAAGCATCTATGCTAAGAGGACAGGAAAGCGAGAGAGCAGCGTTGGAGGAGAGGAGGGTCAGTCCACCAGTACGCCTGCGAACAGCCGTAAACGCAAGCGCAAAGGAGGGGAGAGTGATGAAGATGAGGAAGACGATGACAGCGATGAACAGGGAGAGGAGGATGAGGATGAAGATGATTTTGGTGGGAAGAAAGGGAAAAAAGCCGAGGCATGTGAAGATGAGGTAGAGTGCATTTTTTTTCTTTGGTGAAAAAAATATAGAAATTAAGAAGAGAGCCAAAATATTAAATGCCATGGATGATTGTTTACAGAGTAATCCACTATTTTGTAGAGGGGGATAAAATTACAATTGGCACCTGAGATTTGGAGCCAAATTGCAGGGTGGGAAGAATTACTTTATAAAGATGCCACTCAGCATCATTGTTATTTATATATGTTATTTTTACACAGAGATTGGTAGGTCTGCTAGTAAAATCTGTTGACTTTAGCGATACTTGTCGCAATAAAAACAGTCCAAAAATTGGAAAAAGCTCTTTTTCCCCAAAGTTGGCATGTCTTTAACTCATAAAGTATTAAAGCATCTTAATATTCTTGTAGATTTTGATTCTTGACAAAATTTTCTTTCAATATACTCATTTTTATGGCCCTACATGGTTAATTCTCAGAAATATGGAGATTTTGATGCGGCTTTGTGTACAGATTGTTGAATTTTAACCCATTTTCAATGGCCGAAAAACCAAATATGGTCACTTTGCATATAGGTAAAACTTATCTATATGTTTTTCTTCTGAAAAAATATAAACAAAATCAAAAATATTAGCTGGGGATGTTTCTGAAATTTGATTGATTTGACACGGAATGACCCTAATGTATGTAATCTGTGTTCAAAATGTATTCATCTGACATTAGATTTTCAGTCATTTTTTTTTTTTGTTTAGTTTCAGTAATTCTCTCTTTTTTGCACTGAGAAGGAGGTTTTGAGCTCTAAAAGTTGTTTGCGATGTTTTTATGGAACAAAAACTAATTTCACAAAAGAAAACTGAACTCGTCATGATGTTTTAGCAGCATGTCAGTTGTTCTTGGTCTTGTTTTGCAGGATGAAGGTGATCAAATCACAAGCATTGAGGAGCTGGAGAAACAGATTGAGAAGCTCAGCAAGGTAAATGAACAATAGATTTTGGATCTCACAACATGTTTTTGTAAATATCATATTTGATACATCAGGCTTTTGTGGCTCATATAGGATGAAATAGTGAGAATATGGAGAAAAAAACAGCTCAGTTTTATTGAGAGGCCCAAATAGAGCAAAAATAGCAATTTGGTGCAGATGCTTATAACGTAAATAGATGAGATCTGTATAACAGTATAGCAGAATACTTACATAAAATGATATAAATATCATTTAGATGTCTTAGAAATTTGCTTTATAGAGTTAAAGGTCTGTGTATGAATAAATCTAACAGTCAGTCCTTTTCTTGGTAACTGTATGTTATTACATCAGCCTAAAATGCATAACCAACCAAACAATGCATAAGAGAGATAGAACAAAAATCTTGTTATTGTGTGTCATCTGTAGAGGACATCAGGAATCAGTTAAGAAAATGAAGGCAAGACACCACAGGCAAAATCTCATTAAATTCATTAAAAACAAACGTCCTCTATAGAGGACAAAAATGAATAGCTGGGTCCCAGGAGGATAACATGCCTATACTTGCTTTAACTGAATGTATTCTGCTGAATGTGTGGAGATATGACACATTCATGACTTGTCCACTTGCATATTTCCAAATATTTGTAATAAAGCAAGATAAAGTAGAATACATCTGTCTTATTGATTCTCTTCCAGCAACAGACTCAGATCCGTCGGAAGCTGTTCGAGGCCTCTCATTCCCTGCGCTCCGTGATGTTCGGTCAGGACCGTTATAAACGACGCTACTGGGTTCTGCCGCAGTGTGGCGGGATCTTTGTGGAGGGACTGGAGAGCGGAGAGGGTGAGAGAATGAGACTGAGTAAGATCATAATGTGAAGACAAAAGCATCTTCTGAAGGATCTGTGAAGATTACAGGATACGACAGAAACCGGGTTGAATGTTTTAAACAGAAAAACATTGTGTTACAGAATTAAAGCAATAGTTGAGAAATTAAATTCTTTCATGATTTACTCACTCCAAATGTAGTTGAATTGCCTATAAAAATTATATATGACTTTTTAAACTTTTTTTTTTTTTTAATCTTTCAAACAAGACTGTCAAGCCATCATTTAGTTTGTCTTGCATGGAAGCCTGTATCCGCTACTGAATAAAAAATAACTTTTTATCTTACAATTCAGACTTTTTTTTTTCCTCACAATTGCAAGTTTACATCTCGGAATTCTGCCTTTTTTTTTTTTTTTTGTCTTTGACTTTATTTCTCAGAATTGCGAGTTTATATCTTGAAATTCTGACTTTAGAACTCGCAACTGCAAGTTATAAACTGCAAGTTATAGATCTAAACTAGATATAAGCTTCCATTAACAAAAGGGAAATATAAAATATAAAAATGTATTTAAAATAGTAAAAAAGCTATAATATTATCTCAATTATACTAAAAAAAAAAGCTGACCTTGACAAATGTCCCTTTTCTAGTTAAAAATGGAACGTTGTGGTTGATTTCTGAAGGATCATGTGACACTGAAGACTAGATGCTGAAAATTCAGCTTTGATCACAGAAATAAATTGCATTTTAAAGTATATTCAAATAAGAAAACTTTCTTTTTAAATTGTACTGTCCAGCTTTTAATGTATGTAGAAAACTCTTTCATGAAGTGAACTTGCTTAAAAAGTTATTTAGTATAATTTTGCCAGATAAAAGGTTTTTAGAATTTTTATCATGTTAATGTAAAAAATCTTGTGTAATATAACTTTATTTATACTTGGATTTTTTTTTTTAATTGTTTTTGCCATGAAAATAGCCTAAGATGCTGACATGGCATTAAATAAAAATAAACTACTACTCTTTTAAATTGTAATATTATTACACAATATTGCTGTTTTTTTTTTACTGTATTTTGATCAAATAAATGCAGCCTTGGTGCGCAGAAGAGACTTCTTTCAAAAAAAAATAAAAAGCTTAATTATTCCAAACTTTTGACTGGTAGTTTATATATACACGTATATCATATATAAGTAATATTATGGTATATAAGACCTATTTAAGGAATATATATAAAATATTTTTATTATTTCCTTTTTAATTTTCAAGGAATATGAATAGCGCTTTAGAGCTTTACAGAAAATTTAAGTTTCTACATTATATTTAGTAGTAGCTTATCAGTGGTGACTGTCAAGTTGATGTCCATATGGCAGAAATGTACAGTAAAATTCATGCAGTTACTTAATGACATGTAATCAAACAGATGGTGAACACTATTAACTGCAATGATTATATGTTGCGATTAAACTTATAGCAAAATTTGGTAGTTTTGTACAGTATGTTGTTTGAGGGTTGGCATCATCTGAGGTCTTCTGAGGGGTTGGCATCATATCTGATATCTTGTGCTCCTTCAGGTCCAGAGGAATTGCAGAGAGAGCGTGAGAGGATGAAGAACACTCACCTCGTCCAGGTCAAAGAGGAGCCGGCAGAGGAACCTGATGAAAAATACGGCACCTCTGAGATGAAACAAAAACCTCCGCAGGATGTAGATTCTCTCAACCTCTTCCTGCAGAAACCAGACTCTTTCTCCAAGCTCAGCAAGCTGTTGGAAGTGGCTAAGATGTCTTCTGAGGTCTCTTGTCACCAATACAGCAGCCCAAAGCAGCAGACTACATTACCCAGAACCCCTAACCATGATGTTAAACCTGATCTCAATGATTCTTGTCTCCTCAACAACACCTACCTCACTAACGCCCAACAGCAGATCCGTAACGACCAGCTTTATAAGGTTCTGACAGAGAGAAACGCTCACTGGTTCAGTCTGCTGCCTCGCTCTCCATGTGACGTCTCGTCTGTGACTGAAGGTCCACGTTCAGCATCATCTTCCTCACCACAAACCACAGCGGTCTCTGCCGGCCCCTACAGCGCTGTGCAGATCAATAACTTTTCATTAGCAGCACTGCAGGTATGATCGTGTAGACCAGGGATTTTTTTTTTTTTTGTCAGCCAAACCCCTTAAACGTAAAATGTTTATTTAAAATCATCCTGAGATTTTAGGTTTATATTCCATAATTTAACATCACATTTGCATTTCCACGGTTCTCTGATGTTGGTTTATGGTCACATGACATGCAAGATTCAAGATTCAAGATTTTTATTTGTCACATACACGATTATATAGAGAGTATATAACCAGCAGTGAAATGTGAGTCAGGTCCGCTCCATGGACAGTGCAAATATTATAGAATACAAACACAGAGGAAATATACATAAAATGAAATAAGTAAAAAAAATAAGATATAAAGAACAAAATATAAAATATAAAAGAATGTGCATGGCAGTATACATGCAAGTAAACAGATAAAATATTTCATTTTTTAGCAAGTGTTTTTATTTTAAAATTATTTATATATCATTTTGTATATATGGGTACACCTATATAGGGCTTTATTATTATTATAATTATAATTTTTTTATTGTTATCTTGTTTTAACTATAAAATAAACATATAATTATATTACATAAAAATATTTATAAATACAATATATATAGTATATATTACAATTTATAAATGTATTGTAAATTGCAATTTGTTTTTATATTTTATTTTAAATATTAAGTTTTATTGTTTTTATTAAAAATGTTTGTGTGTATATATATATATATATATATATATATATATATATATATATATATATATATATATATATATATATATATATATATATATATATATAATATATATATATACATATATATATATATAAAACATACATACATACATGTATATAGGGCTGCACTATAATGGGCTTGTTGTTGTTGTTGTTTTAGCTCTTAATTATGAAAATGAATAATATGTAATGAATTATATAAATATATTACTGTTGTAAATTACACTTGGTCTGTAAAATTTGATCATTATAATTTATATATAACATAATATATAATATTCTCTAACATTTATACTGTATAAAATATAATTTCTTCTAATTTCATATAATATTAAATATAATTTCACAAAAATTTAGGAAATTATGCAAACATGTAAATAAAGTGAACCTAGTGCACATTTGATAATCGCACTTAGCTATATTGGAATTTCAGTTTTATTTCGATTAATTGTGCACCCACATTTATTTATTTTAATTTGACACTTGGTTTAATTATAAGCTTTTCATCAACTTGTGCACCCCGTTTGGGAAACCCTTGTGTAGACCGTTTGTTCTTCTTATGCGTGTTGTGTTCTTTGGCTATAACAGCTCCTCTGTGTTTGCAGTTGAAGTCCAGTGTGCCCATTATAGATCTGCCCTTCTGTGCTTGGTCCAATGGAAATTTGAGTCCAAACGTGCCGTTCTCTGGTGTTTCCATGGCTCAGATTTTCAGAGGTATTCACCCATCCTCAGAGGGCAGTAGACACCTGAACGTCTGTAAGAGCGATTCTCCAGAGTCTTCAGCAGAGAAACCCATCTCCACACCCTCACCGGTCATCGAGGTGCCCAAAAACCAGGATTACCCATCACCTCGACCTATT
The DNA here is from genome assembly GCA_027422415.1 of Schizothorax lantsangensis. NCBI lineage: Eukaryota > Metazoa > Chordata > Actinopteri > Cypriniformes > Cyprinidae > Schizothorax > Schizothorax lantsangensis. The sequence goes on from CM049848.1 coordinate 34,402,734, forward strand.
CCTGAAGGTAAAGCTGAGACAACTTCATGAGAGTGCTAAGAGTTTTGTCTTGATTATTATTGTTTTTTTTTAGTACAGCCGTCTGATTCATTTTTTTTTATCAGTTCAAAGTTCTGATTCAAGGATTAATTTTCATGAATATCTTCATGTTTAAAGACTCAGTGTGGCATTTTCATATTTAAAGTTTTAGGAAAAATATATGCAGGTGAATTTTGTAAATATAACTGTATTATATATGTTTTTGAAAGGAATCTCTTCTGCTCACCAAGGCTGAATTTATTTGACCAAATGCATAGTAAAAACAGTCATATTGTGAAATATTATTACAATTAAAAATCATTTCAAATTTATTGCTGTGATCAAAGCTGAATTTTCAGACATCATTACTCCAGTCTTCAGTGTCACATGATCCTTCAGAATTATTATTATTATTATAAAAACAGTTTTTACTGCTTAATATTTTTGTGGAAACCTTGATACATTTTTATTTTCAGGATTCCTTAATGAATAGAAAGTTCAAAAGAACAGCATTTATTTGAAATATAAATCTTCTGTAACATTATAAATGTCTTTACTTTCAATTTTGAATTTGTGAATTGTCAATTTGTCAAATTGCATCCTTGCTGAATAGAAGTATTAATTTTTAATTTCTGACTCCATATTTTTGAATGGTAGTATACTATAAATTAATATATAATAATAATTTAATGTATGAGTTAATATTTAAATATAACATTTTTATATAAAATGTTTTAATATCTAAAGTGTGTGTAAATAAGGTTAGATTTTACTGTACTTTAATTATTACATTAAATATATTAAATCTACTTTATTCCAGTGACTGTTTGATTGAAATGATGGTTACTCTAATTGAAATCATCTCCATAATCTATTGAAAAATTTAAAATATGGAGATGTATATTTTCGAACCTGGCCCAACAAACCTGTGTTTTTGTGTTGTAGAGATGTTGACTGGCTGGTGGAAGATGACGGACGTTGAGGAGTTACGATCCATAGAGAGAGTGTGCCATTCCCGTGGGATCCGAGAGAAACAGCTGCAGAAACAGCTGCAGAAACACATGGATTACATCGGGCAGGTCTGCAGCAGGACCAGAGATGGTAGGTGCTCGTTGTGTCTCTTTAAACACTGTTTGAAATACTTGGAGGACAGCGCTCTTAGTCTGCGCTCTATGTCCAGTGACTGTGATCGACGTCTCTGAGCTGGAGGAGAATCAGGTCTCTGAGGACACCGTCCAGAGCTGGTGTGTGGAAGAACAGGCCATGGACATGGACCTCGGTGTCCTGCAACAGGTGGAGGAACTGGAACACAAAGTCACCTCAGCCAGTCTGCAGGTTAAGGTAGGAAATCTGGATTTTAATGAACATTATTATACATAACCTTCTTTTCTTGTCTGTGCCTATGAGAGCATTCGCGTTTTAGTTTAACTTTTTTTTATTGATGCTTTTCAACAAGACAGATAAAAAAAAAAGGAAAAAGACAATAAATATATAACAAACTGTTTAGATTAAATAATAATAATAATAGTTGCTGATATTATGAATAATATTATTGATAATAATTATATTATTTAATTTTAACGTATGTTTTTATATATATATATATGTAATTCATACATATATATTATATATGTATAATATAGTATATATATATCATTTATTTACATTTACATTTAATCATTTAGCAGACGCTTTTATTACAAATGAGGAGAACAATAGAAGCAATCAGACCATCGAGAGAGCAACAGTATACAAGTTGACAAGTCTCAGTTAGTCTAGCACAGTACACGTACCTACAGGTGCTGGCAAAAAAGATGTGTCTTTTAGATGGTAAAATGGCTAAAGACTCAGCTAATTGAGATCGGGAGGTCATTCCACCAGCTGGGCACAGTCCAGGAAAAGGTCCGTGAGAGTGATTTGGTACCTCTTTGGGATGGCACCACAAGACGTCGTTCACTTGCAGAACGCAAGCTGCTGGAGGGCGCATAAGTTTGAACTAGCAAGTTTAGGTATATTGGTGCAGTGCCAGTTGTGGTCTTGTAGGCAAACATCAGTACCTTGAATTTGATGCGAGCGGCTATTGGTAGCCAGTGTAACCTGATGAAGAGAGGGGTAACGTGAGCTTTTTTCGGCTCATTAAAGACCACTCTGGCTGCTGCATTCTGGATCAGTTGCAGAGGCTTGATAGTACATGCGGGAAGGCCCGCCAAGAGAGCATTACAATAGTCCAGTCTGGAGAGAACAAGAGCTTGGACAAGGAGTTGTGCGGCTTGCTCTGACAGGAAGGGCCTAATCTTCCTAATGTTGTATAAGGCAAATCTGCAGGACCGGGCTGTTGTAGCAATATGGTCAGTGAAGCTTAACTGATCATCGATCACAACTCCAAGGTTCCTGGCTGTCCTGGAAGGAGTTATGGTTGACGAACCCAGCTGTATAGAGAAGTTGTGGTGAAGTAATGGGTTGGCGGAGAACACGAGCAGTTCTGTCTTAGCAAGATTGAGCTGAAGGTGATGGTCCATCATCCATGATGGTCCTTGTTCTATGAACAAGTATCATAGAAAAGGTTGCCAAATACTATAACGTTTTTCTGCATCAACAAGCATTGTGAATCCTTTTTTTTCTATTTGAATTAACTGTAACATGTCATGCATCCAATGAGAGTAGTTGGGAGGAAAGGCTTTTTCCAGTTTATTAGTATAAGCCTTTTAGCAATATCAACATTAACATTAAAGGGATAGTTCACCCAAAAATGAAAATTTGATTTGAATCTGCTTACCCCCAGGGCATCCAAGATGTAGGTGACTTTGTTTCTTCAGTAGAACACAATCGAAGATTTTTAACTCAAACCGTTGCAGTCTGTCAGTTATATAATGGTAGTCAATGGGACCCACGGCTTTGAGAGACAAAAAAAACAAATTAAACCCTGTGGCTCGTGACGATATATTAAGGTCTTAAGACACCAAAACAATCGGTCTGTGCAAGAAACTGAACAGTATTTATATCATTTTTTACCTCTGATCCACCACAATGTCCAACTGTCCTGAGCGTTTTCACAACATCTGGCGCGGGACACGTCAATGTTCTCTGGCTTCCGCTCATGTCTACTATGCCAGAGCACGTTGACGCGTCACGCGCCGGCTGTTGTGAATGCGCTACACCTACATCTTGGATGCCCTGGGGGTAAGCAGATAAACATCAAATTTTCATTTTTGGGTGAACTATCCCTTTAAGTCCAAATAATGCCACTAGGGGGCATGGTTTAAAATGAAAGGGAACAATATCAGAAATTGACATGAAAAAGCCCAAAAGTATGACATAGAGTTGCTGGAGCTTACATAAGATGAAGTAGGATCAAGATCCAGGTTAAGAGCATTAATGTTTCAACACGGTCTTTGATTTGAACTGCAGTATATATGTAAAACAGTATGAAAGCATTATGTTTGTTTGACAGGGCTGGATGCATCCAGCGCCACAGTCACAGAGTGAAGACCTGGTGTATTACGAGCACAAACCTCTCGTGCAAAACTGCAAAGACAAAAGCGACAGTGGCATCGTGCGTCGAGCGAACAACCCTCTGGATATAGCAGTGACGCATCTGGCGGAGCTGGAGAGGAACATCGAGCGAAGGTACCTGAAGAGCCCTTTAAGCAGCACCATTCAGATCAGACTGGATAACGTGGGAACGGTCTCAGTACCGGCCCCTGCGCCATCACCTGATAGAGCTGATGGTGACGGGTAGGTCATCCAGATTCACACGCTCCTCAAGCCTGTCTGCCGCTCTTCACGCTTCACTTTGGCTTTGTGCATCTGTGGGTTTATGGCTGTGGTGCTTGTTTCCCATTTACACTGCAACCTTCACTTTTTGGCTTGTGAAGCATGAGCATGAGGCACTGTCTGCATCTACAATAACCACAGCCTCATTGCATCCTGTCATCTGCCTTCCACAAGCAACTGCTTCTTGAAGAGGCTGCCACAAAAAGGGTACTAAATAGAGCCTGAAATTCTAAAGAAATAAATAACAATAAGAAAATAACAATAATAATAATTTTATTGGAATAATTTTATTCAATGTAAATTATTTGATGCTTTTTTTATTATTATTAATTGTTAATAATAAAAAAAAATTATAATAATGTGATTTAAATTAGAATAATTGAATACAATTAAATATAACTAATTTAATTATTTGTTCGATTATTATTATTATTATTAGTAGTAGTAGTAGTAGTAGTAGTTACATTATCAATTAATTATTACTTATTGATATTGTTAATAATAATAATAATGCTATTAGTAATTATGAAATACTGTATAATTATGTATTTATAAAATTTTAACAAATGGTCAGAGATAAGGAGTGATATTTCTAGGTAAACTGAAAAATTACATAAGAGTTTACTAACTAACATCTAATAGTTCTCAAAAAAAGAACAAAATAAATAGTATTATTTATAATTACTCTAGATGTCAGAGTTCTGAGTAATAATAATAAAAATTATAATAATATTACTAACAAGGTTGCACATTTAGCCAAAATTAAGCCATCACTCAGTAGGGGATAGATAGCTTTGTGACCAAATGTTGGTTTATAGTTGCTGATCAAATTATATTTCCCATAAAATGTTATATAAATAAGTGATAATATTGTATAAATAATTTTAAATAATATTATATAAATTATAATAAATAGAAGGGTTTATAGACCAACATCTTGCAAGTTCTCGCAACAAAAAAAACATTTGAAAAAACAAACTGTCTCCTAATGCTATTTAAACAGTAATGTTGTACCCTATTTGTGAAAAGTGGCAAAACACTGTTGAATCAGATTGCTGCCTCTGTGCTTATTCAGTTTGTGCACTGTGGTTATTATCAGCATGAATGTGGGTTATTGATCATGTCATGTTTTTATGAAATAGGGTCATATCCAGGCTCCAAAATTAACATGCACCAAATCAGAATAAAAATTGTCATCCACTTACAAATTTGTAAGAACGTTTGGAGGATTCAAAAGTATCTGACCATCACTGATGCAAGGAAAAATGCTAAATAATTGCACTTCTTCAGGACAACTATACAAGTCATTTTTTTTATTTTTAAGAATTTTTAAGAAAATTGCAAATGCAAAATAGTTTCATGGCCAGTAAGAATGTTTATGACCTCTAAATGTACTATATTCTCTCACAATTGGCAGAATTGACAAAAAGTTCATTTTGGACCCTGGTCATATTTATTTATTATAAAATATTTTATATTATTATTAAATATTTATTTTTATTTTATTGTTTTACTTTATTTGAAAGATTCAGAAGAATCTGAACATCGCTGATGCAAAAAAAAAAAGCAGCTAAATAATTGCATTGTTACAAGGACAAATATACAGATTTACCCCCCCCCCCCCCCCCATTTATTATTTTTTGATTAATGAAAAAAATCAAAATACAGTTTCATGGCCAATAAGAAGTATTTATGACCTGTAAATGTAATAAATGCTCTCACAACTGGCAGGAGTGGCAAAAAGTAAATTTTGGACCTTATTATTTATTTATTTATAAATTGTCATATTTATTTATTATAAAATAGTTATAGTTTTATTATAAAATATTATTTTATTATGCAACTTTTATTTTATTATAAAATATTTTAATTTTATTATCTAGTATTTTGTTGAATTCTAACATTTTAGTTTATTATAAATTGTATTTTATTTTTATTTATTAATTTTATTCTATATATTTTTCCCCTGTGTGCAGTACTGTAATCTGTCTGTCTGTGGCAGGGCTGAGGAAGATCTGGCTCCAGGACTGAGACAGTGGCGTAAAGCTCTCGGCGAGGTGCGCAGTGCCAGTCAGCTCTCTCTGTGTCTGCAGCAGCTGCACAAGTCCATCGCCTGGGAGAAGTCCATCATGAAAGTAGTGAGTGCTGAGAGTCCACAGCTTGTGTAATTTGCAGGGCTTTCAGATTGAATGTGTGTTAGTTATAGTTCAGATCTGTGGTGGTTTATAGATCTTGGTTAGTTTCTTAGACTCTGGCAGTTGAAGTGAAGTAATCCAGATGTGTTTATCGCTCAGTACTGTCAGCTCTGCTGTAAGGGAGACAACGAGGAGCTGCTGCTGCTGTGTGATGGATGTGATCGAGGCTGCCACACGTACTGCCATAAACCCAAGATCACCACCATACCAGACGGAGACTGGTTCTGCCCGGCCTGCATATCCCAGGTGGAGCACTTTAGTAGTTCATTAACATTTCAGAAGAATATTTTCACAAAATCTCAGTTCATATTGACCAAAAACACCATGAAAGTATAATAAAAGTAGTCCATGTGACTTGTGTGCTGAATTTTAAGTGTTCAACTGCTGTTCAGTTGTCAAATCTGATACAACACATTGATATGTCATCTTTCTATGCAAGAACAATTATTATTATTACTACTACTACTACTTAGCACACTGACAACAACAACAACAATAATAATAATAAATTCTAAATGTTGATTTTTTTAATATATATAAATAATACAATTATCAATAACAATAATATAACTAATAATAATAATATAAAAACAAAAAATGAATTTAGTAGTAAAATGTATACTTTATTATAATATTATGATTTTATTATTATTATTATTATTATGTCAGTTTTTAATAATAAATGTTTCTGTTATAATATAATAAAATTATTTTTACTACATTTTTCATTGCTTTTATTTACTACAAATTGTACTACTACACTTATTTTTATACATCATAAAATTATTATTATTACTATTACTACTTATGACACTGACAACCACAGTAATAATAATAATAAAATTCTAAATTTTATTGCTAAATTTCTTTTATTTTTATAAATAATAAAGTTATCAACAACAATAAAATTATTATAATAATAATAATATAAAAACATAAATAATGAATGTAGTAAAAATGTATACTTTATTATAACTTTATTATTAGGTCAGAGTTTTAAATAATAATAATTATAATATAATATTATAATAAATGTCTTTTACTACATTTTTATTACTTTTATTTACTAATTTTACTACATTTATCATTATTTTTTTATAAATCATAAAATTATTATCATTATTATTATTATTATTGAAGTCAAGAGTTTTGAGTGGTAATAATATTATGAATGATTACTGCACTTATTATTTATTGTTTTTGTAAATAATAAAACGTATCATTATTATAATAATAATAATAATAATATAATAATTATAATGTTTACAGTATTTGTTTTTGTTTACTATTTTAGTTTTGTATTAGGACCAACTATTGGGAAACCATTGGGGAATTTGGATTTAACAGTTAGCAATTGTTAACAATTTAAAACCATAAATATATTTGATTCCTTCCCATTCCTTCCATCTGATTTCAGTTCTCAAGCACACATGCATCCCTAAACATACTTGAGCCAAGTTCACACTACACGACTTGTTCAGACTACATGACTTGATTGTCTGTCATTGTGGTGTTCACACTACGTGACTCTTATGTAAATGATCCACAACCAGGGGTTACACACTACACGAGCTGACAACAACTCTGTCACCCAACGACTCTATTTGGTCCCTAAACCACGTTTTGTCATGAAAACACACGTGAGTATTGAAACGGTAGTGATGGACAAATGAAGCCTCGTGATGCACTGAGGCTTTCCTCTGACTGTTTCTGGAAAAGATTCAAAGCTTCGAGCGTGTCGAAAACAGCACCATCTAGTGGTTAATAAAAATATAGCAGCCAAAAGCCTGTGAAAGAGAGTGAAAGCCGCTCTGTAGGACGAAGCATCTACCACACATTCTATAGATCGATGCAGTTTATGTGCAAAAACTCTTCTTTAAGCCGTGACCTCAAACCATGCCTTGCTCTTTCATTGGCTGTAGCTCGTCACGACACCCGACACCACGTGATGTTGAGTCGGCCGATCTGTCCATTTGTTTGGCATCTGCGAGGTGTCGGCGACGCGTCAGCGAGCCTCTTTGATGCATCGTTGTGTAGTTCACACATAAAGATTGCGGAGCGCCGATCACCCGCTGATTTCCCCCCGATTATAGCCCGACCTGTTGGCGAGCTCGTTAACTTGCAAATCGGGCTTAAAATCCTGTAGTGTGAACTAGTCTTTAAATGTATAAAGGCCCCATAAATGCTGCTGAATGAACATCTTAGCTGCAGTAGTCTGTTCTTCATGAAGAGATCAGAGTCTTTGGCCTGTGTTCAGAGATTTAGTTTCCTCACTAGAGCGTGTGTCTCTGTGTAGGCGAGCAGTCAGTCCCTGAAGACCAAGAAGGCCTTGAACCGCTCAAGCGGAGGCCTGAAGAACAGGAACAGGAAACCGTCTGTGGCCGGAGACTCAGAGGAGGATTTGAGTAGCACCAACAGCACGCCCAGGAAAGTGTCAAAGGACATGAAAAAGAGGAAGACAGAGGAGAGTCCTTCTGCTAACCAGGCAAAGCAGGAGAGTCCCGTGTGTGTGAAGAGACCCAAAACAGCCAGAGACCACAGTAAAGACCTGGCCTTGTGCAGGTACTGTACCAGAGCCACAAACCTTGTGAATGTGTTTTACTTCAGTCTGCGTGTGAATCAGGTGTCACTGATCGGTCTTTTTCAGAATACTCTTGGCTGAGCTGGAAAGCCATCAGGACGCCGGGCCGTTTCTGACACCCGTCAACCCCAAATCTGTCCCGGGATACCGCAAGATCATCAAGAAGCCCATGGACTTCTCTACCATCAGAGACAAACTCACCAACAGCCAGTGCGTATCACTAGTTAACTAGTCATTAATAACTAGTCATTTGCAGTTATTAGTAGGGCTGGGCACCTTTTCGGTGATTATATTTATTGATCATGATCATTTTTATTTTATATTTATTGATGATGAGAATATATATTTTTTATTTTTTAACAAAACATTGTAGTCAAGTAGTTTGAGACTTAAAACACTATTTTTTTTTTTTTCCATTTTTCATATTTTTGTTATTGTTTTTTAAAGCTTTTAAATTTTATTCACTATTATTTATTTATTTATTTATTTATTTTATTTTATTTTACTTTGTTTTATAGTAGACCATAATTTTAACCAAACAGTAATTATAGTCAAGTAGATTAAGTAATTTATTAAAACAATATTTTTACCCTTTTGGTGATTATATTTATTATTTTATTTTAACATTCATTCGAGTCAAGTAGATTAATTTATTAAAAAACACAATTTCAAGCTTTTGATAATAAATTAATTGATGATGAAAATAATACTTAATTTTAATAATTAAATTTTTTTACTTTTATTTTTTTTTCAGTGGAATGATCATTTTAACCAAACATTATTTTTTGGGGGTTTTTTATCAATATTTTTCACTAAATCAACCATTTATATGCACCAGTATAATACCTAGCTGGTGAACCTCATTATTTGCCAGCAAAAGTATAGTGAATGATTAATTTAATACCCAGTATGTTGTTTGATTTTGACTCTTCTCTTTGCAGGTACTTGAATCTTGAGACTTTCATCATTGACGTGAACCTGGTGTTTGATAACTGTGAGAAATTCAACGAGGATCATTCAGACATCGGCCGAGCGGGACACGTGATGAGACAGTTTTTCCAGAGGAGATGGACCGAGCTGTTGAGACAGAACTCACTGATGGAGAGTCACTGAGTCACACCACACACTCAAACAAATCAAGTACAGGGACACGACTGTGAGAAAGAACATCAGTGCTTTCAAAAATATCTTGTAAATATGTTTTTTTGTTTTTTGTTTTTTTAAATAAACGTTAATATTATAGTGAATATACTGTATTTAATTTGTTTTTAATTATTTATGACTAAACAGGTCTTCACTTTCTATGGAAAAAGAGGCAAAACTGCTTTAAAAATCTAAATGAATGTGTTTTCCTTATCAGATATGAAAAAAAAAAATTACGCGTTTACATAATTCTGAGCTCCTAGAGAACAGAAGATCCATTATGGTTACATTACAAAGCTGCATTTATGTAAATGTGTATGTTTTAAGTCACAAACTCCAAAACAGGCCATCGTGACATATGACTATTAATGTTTAATATCGGTTCTGAATATTGTATTCTGTGCACAGCGTCGTTTATGCCTTTTTAATAGTTGTATCTTTTAATGTGTTTTAATACGGCACTTTCTGAAAACAGCAGTGCCTTCAGAAATCCACCGTTTCTACAACTTCTCAAACCTCAATCCATCTATTCTGATGCACAAGCATTCATCCAGTGTTTGCTGGATTTTTTACATTATCTCGATCACTCATACACAATGCAACAATAAAACGGATGATAAAACCCTCCAAACCGTGTCTAGAAATCAGAATTTTGAGAAATCTTGGCAACCGCATAACAAACACTCTTGCGTTGTGGTGGCAAATTTTGCACGTGCAAAAGTGCTGTTGCGATAAATCTAGTTTACATGATAATTAATGTAATGAACTGCAGTGATTTTTATGGTACTGAAGTCAGAATACTTGAATACTGTGTACTGTAGTACAGAATACTGTGTGAAGATATTACAATGAAGGTGTAGCGTTCTGTTTTGTAGGAGTTTTATTTTTCTCTAGTTTGTGTCGAATATTTAATAAAATGTTTTGAAGCAGCCTGGTTGTGTTTCTACTGTAATGCTGTGTTTTATTCATGAGATGATCTTATTTGTTCCTGTTTTAATGACTTCACTTACAGCTGTATTTCTGTCTGTCAATCTCTTCTCAAATCTACGAGTCTCTCCATTGGTTCATTGAGTGGTTATTTATTCTTGTCCATTTTTATATTTTATTTCACTTTCATTTATTTAAAAAAAGCAAAATTTTAATTTATTATTTTTTATTATTTCAATTTATCCAGTCATTGTAGTCGAGTAGATTATGACTGCTCATTTATTTAAAAAAAAACACACAATATTTTCAGCCTTTTAGTGATTAATGATAATAATAAATATTTTCAGCCTTTTAGTGATTATTGATGATAATAATAATAATTATGATTAATTTAATACAAGCAGTCATTGTAGTCAAGTAGATTGACTAGTCATTTATTAAAAACACAATATTTTAAGCCTTTTAGTGATATACTTATTGATGATAATAATTTATTTGATTTTATTTAATCCAATTATATTTTATTTTATCCAAACAGTCCTTGTAGTCAAGTAGATTATGACTAGTCATTTATTTAAAATAATATAATAATATTTCCAGCCTTTTGGTGATGTATTTATTAATAATGATAATAATATTGATTTATTTTATATTATAATATGTATATTTTATGTCTTGTTTTGTTTTATTTTATGTTGGTCCATGCAACAGAATTATGAGTCTCTCATTGGTTGACCTGCGACTCTGTTTGTACAGGTGTTGTGTAAAGCTCAGATAACCTCAGGGGTGTTTATGAGTGGATACTACAGTGAATTATCACGTATCCCAGACAACAGACTCGTCATGTGACGTTCCTGCACTGCATCACAAGCAGGGAGGTTCACAGAGGCCTGAGCTTCAGGAATCATTCTCTGTGTATGTTTGCTTAACTTATATATCTGTATAATCTCTGTTTAAAGTTGTGCATTTCCAGATATTGATTTAAATGTAATTTCAGGGTTTTAAAAACCCTGCCATCAGGTGAGTCATTCCTGAACCTTTTGAAATTTAACTTTTGAAAAAATGAACATGTAATTTACATTTGTATGTATCTATATAAAAGGGTTTATCAGATTTGTGGTTCAGATATGCTCTGAACACTAAATATCTATCATGATCTGGTTATTGCTCAATGAGGGATTTACAGTTAGTTTACATGAAGAGGTCAATGTGAAGTTCATGTTCATATTAAACATAATCAAATCCATTGATAATACTAAGGGATGTTTGTGCTGCAGTTATCCTGCCTGGACTATGATACTTTGTTAAAACACAAGATGATGGAAAATAATATTGAGGCCACAGGAAAAAAAACTGAATTATCCATTCATTTTCACAAGAAACCTGTTTTGTTCGTAAGGAATTAATGAATAAATTGTCAATTTTTCACATTATTAAAAAAGTTGTGTATAAAATAGCTAGACTAGGCCTATATAAAAATTCAACTTTTATTTCAAATATATTATATACACATTAAAATACTTAGTTTAACATTTTATATAACATTAAGATAATGTGGGATATTAAAAAAGAACAAATTACACTCTAAAAGGATCCAACTTATAATTTATAAAAAATATATTAGAATTTTAATATATTAACATGTTTTTAAATTAATATTTACTATTTATTTCAAATATTACAGAAATACTGTAATAAGTATTATATATATGTGTGTGTGTGTATATATATATATATATATATATATATATATATATTATAAAAAAAATTACATATATTATATAGGCTACTATATACTTTAACATTGTTTAAGACATGATGGGAACATGGAAAAAACAACATGCACTCAAAGGACTTTAAAATATATTTTTATTTTTATTATATATATATATAAAATACACTAATCAACATTTGAAGTGGATCAAAACCTTTCATCAAAGTTGTCCTAAAACCAGAATGCGTTCTTGTCTTAGGACGACTTTGACTTGACTACTGTATAGTATGTTTTAATATTGTCATCGGACACATAACGTTATGTGTTTCCTCTCACAGATGATCATCATAGCATCGCTGCTCTGCTCCCTACAGGACCATCGTGACGACGTGAACTGCCTCGTGCTCCGGAGACAAAACCGTGCGCGTGTATTCCTGCGAGGACTTCCGCGAGCTGCGCTTCTCTCTGCGCGCGCACGCGTGTCCGGCGCGTGCGCGGCCGCTACGGGTCCTGCTCCACGGACGCGCGCACCATCCTTTGAGGCGGGCGAAGCCGTCTGGGATGTGACGCGCGCTCAAAGGTGGTCTGGGATGTGACGCTGCAAAGGTACACTTCATTTGACAATTGTGACCCTGGACCACAAAACTAGTCATAAGGGTCATTTTTTAAATTCAAATAAATAATATTTCCATTGATGTATGGTTTGTTATGATCGGACAATATTTGGCTGAGATACAACTATTTGAAAATCTGGAATCTGAGGGTGCAAAAAAAAAATCTAAATATTGAGAAAATCACCTTTAAAGTTGTCCAAATGAAGTTCTTAGCAATGAATATTACTAATCAAAAATTAAGTTTTGATATGTTTACGGTAGGAAATTTACAAAATATCTTCATGGAACATGATCTTTACGTAATATCCTAATGATTTTTGGCATAAAAGAAAAAGTGATAATTTTGACCCATACAATGTATTGTTGGCTATTGCTTGTGCTCCAGGGTCACAATTAAAAAACAAACAAAAAAAAACATTAATGTTGAGTCATAATAACATTACAAACATAGGCTACATGACGTTACAACATTAAAGAAGCATTAATGTTGAGAAATAGAATTGAGGAAATACACTGACACAACGTTATATTAACATTAAGAGAACACTACATTAGCTAATAAAAATTTAAACCAATTTATAAAAGATTTTTAAACCATTTGCTGCAAGATTTGCTGACATATAATAGACTAACTCGAAAATATTAACAATATTTTCATTCGTAGATGATGTGTCAGTTAGAGGAATTTTTCTGTTCCCTATAGTTTATTTTAAATAAATAAATAAATATAATATAAATAATAGGCCTATGCTTTAAAAAATAATTCTTGTTCCCTTTGATTTTAAGTTAAAGTATTTATTTTATTTTTTTTGTGATGTTTATGATTTTATATAAGGGTCATTCTACAGAAACGTCCACTTTTCTGTCCCTAGACTTTACAGAAATATTACAATTGAAATACACATTAGGGTTACAATTTTTTTATATTTTAAAATGAAACAATATGTTATTTGAACAATTACACCTTCCTGAGCCATCAATGTGCCATTATATCTTTTTTATTAATTATATAGAATTCCAAGCACCACAAAACTGCTCGTCCCCACAGCCATGTACAGAGGAAAGTGCTTTATTCTGAGGTCAAAAACAGGATTTTCTACCATTTAAAATACAAAATTCTATTCATAACTATCAAATATATGATGTAAATGGCATAAAAAAAACAAAATGTCAAATAAATATTATAAAATATATAATGAAAACAGTGGTCCCCTGGAGTTGTCACTGGTGTTACCGCTTAACAAAAGTCTTTTATTTTGGAATAAAAAAATCACACTGATGACATCACTCTACTTCCTCCTTCCTATTTTCTAAACATCTGTGAAAAAGGCCCATGTTTAGTCCACTGTTTCTTTTCAGGTATCAGAAATTCTCTCATTTATCTCATGATTTCATATGAAGCTTTTAGTTGATGTCACTGGTATGACCTATTTATTGTTAGGGAATTGTAAAAAAAAAACTATAATACAAATGGTTTAAACTAATTAATTTAGTGAGTATACCATGACTGACAACATGTGGTTTGATACCTTGCAGCAGACATTTTGTAAAATGCATTTTTCATGAGAATTGTCACTGGTGTTACTGTCTCTGGTGTTACCTTCCTTATGGATAACACCAGTGAAGATCAGTATATCAGATCTTATGTATGTCACTGGTGTTACTGTCTCTGGTGTCACCTTCCTTATGGATAACACCAGTGAAGATCAGTATATCAGGTCTTATGTATGTCACTGGTGTTACTGTCTCTGGTGTCACCTTCCTTATGGATAACACCAGTGAAGATCAGTATATCAGGTCTTATGTATGTCACTGGTGTTACTGTCTCTGGTGTTACCTTCCTTATGGATAACACCAGTGAAGATCAGTATATCAGGTCTTATGTATGTCACTGGTGTTACTGTCTCTGGTGTCACCTTCCTTATGGATAACACCAGTGAAGATCAGTATATCAGGTCTTATGTATGTCACTGGTGTTACTGTCTCTGGTGTTACCTTCCTTATGGATAACACCAGTGAAGATCAGTATATCAGGTCTTATGTATGTCACTGGTGTTACTGTCTCTGGTGTCACCTTCCTTATGGATAACACCAGTGAAGATCAGTATATCAGGTCTTATGTATGTCACTGGTGTTACTGTCTCTGGTGTCACCTTCCTTATGGATAACACCAGTGAAGATCAGTATATCAGGTCTTATGTATGTCACTGGTGTTACTGTCTCTGGTGTCACCTTCCTTATGGATAACACCAGTGAAGATCAGTATATCAGGTCTTATGTATGTCACTGGTGTTACTGTCTCTGGTGTTACACCTTCCTTATGGATAACACCAGTGAAGATCAGTATATCAGGTCTTATGTATGTCACTGGTGTTACTGTCTCTGGTGTCACCTTCCTTATGGATAACACCAGTGAAGATCAGTATATCAGATCTTATGTATGTCACTGGTGTTACTGTCTCTGGTGTTACTGTCTCTGGTGTTATCTTCCTTATGGATAACACCAGTGAAGGTCAGTCTATCAGGTCTTATGTATGTCACTGGTGTTATCTTCCTTATGGATAACACCAGTGAAGATCAGTCTATCAGGTCTTATGTATGTCACTGGTGTTATCTTCCTTATGGATAACACCAGTGAAGGTCAGTCTATCAGGTCTTATGTATGTCACTGGTGTTACTGTCTCTGGTGTCACCTTCCTTATGGATAACACCAGTGAAGATCAGTATATCAGGTCTTATGTATGTCACTGGTGTTACTGTCACTGGTGTCACCTTCCTTATGGATAACACCAGTGAAGATCAGTATATCAGGTCTTATGTATGTCACTGGTGTTACTGTCACTGGTGTCACCTTCCTTATGGATAACACCAGTGAAGATCAGTATATCAGGTCTTATGTATGTCACTGGTGTTACTGTCTCTGGTGTCACCTTCCTTATGGATAACACCAGTGAAGGTCAGTCTATCAGGTCTTATGTATGTCACTGGTGTTACTGTCACTGGTGTTACTGTGCTGTTACTGTGTACTGTTTTTTTACTGTCACATTAAATAAATAAAACACAATCTACTTATTTCTTGCATTTTCATTATTTTTCTGTAACTCTGACTACATGTGCTGAAAAAAAATCGAGAAATAATATTTAATAAAAAAATGATACATGTGGTCTTGAAATAATTGCACAAAAAAGCTAAAAAAATACAATAATAATTAAGCTGTCATTTATATGTATTCATAAAGTCAAAAGGTAATCTAATAATGTGGTGGTAATCTAATAATGTGGTCTAACTTTAAATGTTAAAAAAAGAAAAAAAATTAAGACATCTTGCCATACCAAAAGTGGACGTTTCTGTAGAATGACCCATAAATACTGTTCTCTCTCTCTCTCACACACACACACACCTTTTTCTTTTCTTTTCTTTTAGTTTATTACACCTACATTATTTTTAACAAATACTACACTTATGCGTTGAGTAATATATAATTGTCTTTTCATGAATTCGAAACATACAGAGGTCCATCAAGTGTTTGATTAGGGTTTGTTTGCTGTGTAATGTGTGTGATGTGTGTCACCTGTAGATGTGTTAAAGTCAGTGCTGTTTCTCTCCGTGTGGACAGATGTTCATCACAGGCTCCAGTCAGGGTGAACTTCATCTCTGGACACTGAGTGTGAAGACTTTACACACGCAGAGAGAAGCTCATGATCTGGGAGTCAACTGCTGCCACTTCTGTCCTCAGATGAGCATCGGTAACAGTCCATATCATCTCTTCTGCTGTAGATGATTATGATTACTCCCTCTGCTGGAGACTGATGGGATTTACCTGCAGCGATGTGGGAAAATCTGATGTTTTTCTATGAATATGAAGTCTGGTCCATATTGCATCTTAATCTTTAGACAGAAAAACACCACCTAACTGACATTAAAATAAAGCAAAATCATTTTTTGTTTGCCATTGTTATGCTCTAATTTGAATTTTTCTATTATGGTGGAACAGTCTGCAGTCAAACAAATATTTGTTTAGGCCTAAATGTAAGATTTTTTTTTTAAATTACTTATAAAATGTCCATCCATTTGATTTTTATTATTAGTTTTTAAAATATATTGTTTTTCCCGTTTAGCTATTTGTGTGTTAAGTTAAAGTAAAAGAAAATGAGAAACAAAGTCTTGACAATTAGCTGAATTTTTTTTTATATATTATTTTATTTCAAGTAACACATTTTAAAATGGTTTAGTATTAGTTTTTAATTTTAGTTTTAGCTAAGTATAATAACCCTGCAAATAATCCCATTTTATTTCTTAATTTTATTGTATTTTACACCTAGGGAGTATTTTGAATCACATATAAAATGTCCATCCATTTGGATTACACAGTTTTAACATAAACTAATAATCTTAATGTCAGACATATGTAATTGAAACAGGGTAACACTTTCTATGAAGCTTGTATTTATAATACATTATAAGCGTATTCTTAAGGTATTATAATGAATGCATAATGCATTATAAAAAAAAACAATGCATTATAAAAAAAAGTTTTAATGTATTCTAATATTTACTTATTTGTGGTTATAGCTTTTAAGAGAATGATGATTTATAACACAATGAACACGTTGCATCCACCTAAACTACAATGGATTATATTTCCCATAGTTATAATGTATTGTGTTATAAGTATAAAGTAACATAATGTTACTTATGTTACTTTACTTAAAGCAGACAAAGACCACTTATAAGTAATAATAATAATAATAATATTTTTTCTCAAACCGCCATAAAATCAGATATCAGATCAGATGAATGTGTAACATGACACATTTGCTTTGAACAATTTTTACTGTAAAATCAGTTTGATTATGTTGATGGTACCCTTTAGACAGCTGTTGATAAGTAACTACATGTCAGTCTTTTCAGCTTTTACTGTTGTTGTTTTTATATAAAGAATACGTCAGAACTAAGAAATATTGATAAACTCAAAATATTAACATACACTGCAAAATCAGTAGTCAAAATTCAACCTGAATTTGAGCAAAAATCTGAAACTTCTTGGCCTGTGCTTGTGTTTTTCACTTCCCCCATGTTTGCTTTCAGATCAATAAAAGTGAATGGAGCTCAAAATCCAGTCTGGGCGCTCTTTAAGAGGCCAAAATAAACTGCAAACCTGCTGATAAACAACAATTCAATGAGACTAGAAATGCTTTTGACCTAGTCCAGAACAGCCTTTCTCTTCACGTCCGTCTGTTCAGGATCAGTTTATGGGAGGAAATGATTAGAGTTGTTTATAAGTGTAATTATATTCACATTTGTTGTGAGGTTAAATTACAGGAGTGAATATACTGTAATTATCTTTACAGGGAACTCAAACATCATGATAATCTTGATTAGTCATACTCTGCTGTGTGTGTGTGTGTGTGTGTGTGTGTGTGTGTGTGTGTGTTGTGTGTGTGTGTGTGTGTGTGTGTGTGTGTGTGTGTGTGTGTGTGTGTGTGTGTGTGTGTGTGTCAGATGGCCAGACAGTCAAGTTTCGATTGGCCTCTGGTGGGCAGGATAACAGACTGAGGATATGGATTATTTCCCAGCATGCAACAGCAGGTACTCGCGCTCTCTGTCTCTATCACTGCACCCGGCATTCAGTCTCAGAAAAAGTTTAAACTGAGGGAATCAACGACTGAAAATATTCTCCAGCAGGACTGACTAAACACTGAGATTTTACAAATATTGCTCTGAAATTGGATCAGAAGTGAAGCCAACATTAGGTCTTAAATATTGCATTAAAGAAAATTATTCATAGGATGAAAAAATAAATAAGGTAAGCTTTTGCAACTTTTCATCTCACAATTTGGACTTTTTTGCCTTGTAACTCTGATTTTATATATCACAATTAGTCAGAATTCTGACTTTCTTTTTTGCAATTCTGAGTTAATATCTTGCAATTCAGGCTTTTTGTTTCCAACACAGAATAAAAAATTTAAAAAGGGTAAATGCAGCTTTTTATTTCATGATTACAATTTTTTTAAAGCAATTGCGAGTTTATATCTTGAAATTCTGAAAGAAAAAAGTCAGAATTTTGAGATAAAAAGTTGCAAATACTTGTTTATTTATTTATTTATCCCGTAGTGGAAACAAGCTTCCATAGAAAATAGTACCTGCCATTGTGGAAAGAGGCAAAAAGTAATCAAAGTCACAGTTCATACGACTTCATGCATGTGAGTCGAATATGCTGAAGATCGTCCTGCCGGTCTAAACTAAGTGTTTGAACAGTTATCACACCGCTCAGTTTACAAACATCACCTGGTCAGATTGATGTGTAATAAAATGTTATGTTTGATAACTTTCATAATAGAAAGGTTATACGACCCATAGTAATATCATAGATGCAAAGTTCTCAACTTTTTTTTCCTGTCAAATTGCTATGTTTTGAATCTTATATCTATATAAACAAACAAACACACATAAATAAATAAATATGCATTTAAAAAAAACAACAACAAAAAACAAGATGTGTTCATGACATGGTTTCCACTTTGGATTTGGACCAAATGTAATTTAGGTGTGAATGTATAGTAGAAGTCATGAGAGTAGTTCTGTGAGTGAATGGTTATGATTGATTGTTTTAGCTGTAATAGTTTTGCTGAACACCTGCTATGTAATCCATAATCCTCAGCAGCAGGCGTCAGAGTGGTCTTTGTCTGTCTGTCGCTGTGGCAACGGTCGCGTGTGACTGCCATGTGAGCGTCCACTGCCTGCTGGGAATCTTCACGCACACTTTTGTTTTACACACATGCAGATAAGCAGCAGTCAATCACAGGGGTTGCTGGGATATTGTGCCTCACTGTCTCGCAGGAAATTGGTCTGTGTGTGTGTGTGTGTGTGTGTGTGTGTGAGGCAGAATATGCATGATGTTTAATTTTCTGACTGACGTTATCAGTGATGTGTTTTAGAGTTCTTTATATTGCCTGTCTGAGTGATTGATTTAATTTAGTTGATCTAAAGTGAATTCTGAGCTCAAGTAAATGGTTTAACCAAGTGCATGTGTCCTTGGCAACATATATTGCATCTGTGGTCTCAGTGTTGAAAATATATTTATATATTAATGAAGTTTTTTATTTCAACATTTCTTATTTTCATTTAGTAAATTTAATGTACTAAAAAATTAAAACTAAAACTGAAATAAAGATTAATGACAACTACAGTATATAAATATATTTAATATAAACAAAAATGTATAAAAATTAAAATAACAGACAACAAAATGACTAAAACTTTAACTAAAATTAAAATGAAGTCATGAAATTAAAAATAACAATAATAAACAATAAAGCTTTTTAAAAAGAAATTAGGTGCCAGAACTGAAAATATCTATATTTTTATTATAACAATATTAGTGTTTAACTCTTTACATTAGTATATTCTACAGAAAAAATATATAAATATTAAACAAATAATAAATCTATACAATACACTTTTTTTTATGATGGCTACTTTTTATATATAAAAAACATAGATCTTCTGTGTGAAATTTGAATTTGTTTTTAATTAATTTACTGTATTTTTTTATATATATATATTTTTAATTGCATGGTGTATATTTGTAATCAACATTTTTCCCCGCTTCACTTTTTGCACATTGGGTCTATTTTGTCACAATGCATTATGGGATTGCCTTTTGCAAGAAGAAATATGCTTCCTTGAAGAAAAGCACAGCCTTTTAAAACATCCTTTGCACTGCTTCTATGATATCATAAAATGCTGTCTAGTTAGGCAGCTCACTAGGTTTTAGAACAGAACTCCGAGTCACTAAATAGCATTGAATTTGCTTCAAACCCACAATGCTCCAGTGTGTGTGTTTCTGCACAGGTTATGAGATGTCACTGCTCTATACTCTCTCTGCTCAGTCTGCTCATTTGATGGACAGCTGCTGGTCTCTGGGTAAGCCCCGCCCACTCGTCACATCACTGCTGCTGGCAAATACCAGCTCACTTTACTGAAGAGTGAATACAGACAAGGTTTTTGAACTTAATATGTATTACCTGTTTTAAATTCTGTTTTGTTTAGTAGAGTTTTTGAGTTTTACTATGCACAGTGTGAAGAGACATAATATTTTAGCATGTTTAAAAAAATATTTATAGACAAATGATCACAAATGTTGAAGTTTACCTGTATTTACTGCACAATATATATTGTTTTTTGCCTACTATTCAGTGTTATTTTAGTTACCTTAGTATTATTTATATACTATTATAGTATTTATTAATAATTTTATTTAGATTACATTTTATTATCATTTGTTAGTCATTTTTAATGGGCTTTTGTCATTTTTAATTATTTTCTTTTAATATTTCTATTTAGCTTTAAATTATTTTAAAAATGAAACACATTTTTAGTAATTTTAGTACTTGAACATAAAAGTTTAATTCAGTTCATTTCAGCCAAAGCTAAATTAACCAAGCTTTTTAACCAAGTTGAAGTTTTTAGGATCTGATATTTGTTTGATTTGATTTGATTATGCAGTTTGACCAGCAGGTGGATCTGTGGTGTCAGATTCTGATCTCAGTGTTTAATACAGCAGGACATTCAAACACTAACATGCAGGATTTCAGCTGTTTTAAGGTTCAGATGCTGGTGACAAACAGCACAGCATGATGTTAAATATGGGTTTTATTTGTCTCTATTTTCAGGTCTGTTGATGAAACAGTGACCGTATATGATGCGGTGAGTGATTGACACCTTTATTTTGATGATTTGAGGTTATTGCATCAAAAATACTGTTAACAAACCAGCACAAAATGCATCTATTAATGACAGCAGATACAGAAGAAGAAATGGGACTTGGACAGTTCTTGGACTTTCTTTATGTAGAGCATTTAAAAAAAAAACTTATTAAAAAAGTCATGCATTTTCATTAACCACAAAAACCTTTTATATATGCAGCATAATTTCCCAGCAAAGGTTTGGGAAATAAACCAGAGTTCGATTAATGGAAGATTATTTATGATTAAATATTCCAAAACCATGTGATTTAGAGATCCAACATTTATGCTTTGACAAAATGCAATTAGGTTTTGTATTTACACATTCAGTATCAACTGTATGTGTTTATGGATGACATACAGTATGTGCTGGCAGGTTTATAAAACACATCATAAATCTGTCTGTCTGCCTGTGTCTGTTTATTAATTGATCAATCTGAGTATGTGGTTAAGATGCTCTGTCACCTGCAGATAGTGATGAAACTCTGTGTGTGAACAGAATCATGGAGAACTTCTACACACTCTGACGCAGCATGACAGGTGAGTTTCTGAATCTGTTCATATGAATCCAGTCACACCGCAGATTAATACAGAATTCTGTTCCATTCTAAACTGAAATTAGAATACCTTTCACATTCCAATTCAAATCCTGTATAGTTCCATAATAGTTTCAAAACATTTCAGTTGTTCTATTATTATTTCTGCATTCAGTTTTGCTGTGAGTTCATATTAATTTAGAGAAACAATAATTATACATATGGCATTATACTGAATGAATAAATCAGTGAAAGATTTTTGAACGAACTGGCTGAATGAATGATTCAGTGACTCACACATAGACAGTCACAGACAGTCACTTGCTTCATTACTGATTATGTTTGTGTTTTTGAACAAATTGTTTGAGTGAATGATTCAGTTACTCATTCATATAGACAGCACCTTTCGTTCCTGAATGAATCAGTGTTTTTGAATAAATCATTTGCAGGAATGATTCAGTGACTCTTATAGAAAGTAGCTTGTTTCATTCTTGAATAAATCTGAGCTTTTGAATGAGTCATTTGTGTGAATGATTTTATGATTCAGTCATATAGACAGTCGCTTGTTTCGTTCCTGAATGAATCAGTGTTACTGAATGAATTACTTGCGTGCAAGATTCAGTGACTCTCGTAGACGGATGCACGTTTCGTTCTTAAATGAATCATTGTTTTTGAACAAATCCTTTGTGTGAATGATTCAGTGACTCTCAGACAGTCGCTTGTTACATTCCTGGATGAATCAATGTTTTTAATCGAATCGGTTGAAAGAATCAGTGATTTCGTGACTCATTCATAAAAAAAAAGTAACTTGTTGTAATGCTGTAATGTGCAGAAGTGTCTTTTTTATTTATTTTCTGCATATTCACACACATATATCTAAATTGCAGTGTGTATCTGACTAAATGATCTTTTTCTATTATATTTCTCTGTCTCTCTGCTGTAGATATGTGACTGCATGTGCGTTCTCTCCCTGCATGTTGATGTTTGCATCTGGCTCTATGGATAAGACGGTGAATATCTGGAGAATTACTGAAGCATGTAAGAACACAAAGTCCATCTGCTTCTGTTGAACTATAAACCACACATGAATACTGACACAGCTGTTTGACCGTCTGACCACTAGATCAATGTGCAGAGTTTAAACCAAGGCTCCCGATTCAACACAAGTGAAGCTTAATCAATTATGATGTCGATTATCACAGAAAAATTATTTTGTCCTTCAATTTTTAATAAAAGTTAAAATTGCACTTACTATTTAACTTGTATTAAACCTGGAACATTTGTGTAATTTGGGTTCATTGTTGTGATTGAGTTGTTGACCTTAATTTTACTATTACATTTTTTTATTATTTTGTAATTCATAATTGATAAATAATACATTTTATTGAATATTTTTTAAATATTTGTATTTTTTTATTATTATTTTATTTAGCATTTGAAATATATTTGTTAGAATCAAGAGAGTTTTTTTCACATGTGTGTGTGTGTGAGCATGTAGTAATAGTGTTTCTGTGACCCCGAGCATGTTGGGTTGTGGAGTCACTGCATGCTGACAGATGGCACACAGTGCAAGCATTAGAACAGAACAGATCAGATCAGAGAGGCAGCGATCCAAACATTACAGACGCCATGAAGAACATCATTTTACCAGCTAGAAGAGTTTAGACAGAACAGCTGTCGACCTGGTGTATAATTATGGTTTATGACTTAAAACAATAGTTCACCCCCAAATTATTATTGTTATTAATATTATTCATCATGTTATTACAAATCCATATCCCTTTTTTTTTTTTGAATGGTGACAAAAAAAAATCCGTTTTGAATTGATTCATTAAAACACTTGAACTGAGTCACGGATATGAATCCAGCTCCTAAGTTTATAGATGAATACTTACTTTGCTGCGTCTTTAAACTTTGTCTTAGGAGCTTGACTGTCTGAACACTTACACGAGTCATGAAATAATCAAGAAACTCGTGTAACGACACTGTCTTAGAAACTCAGCGGCCAAATAAAAGTGTATTTACATTGTCTAATTATGTCACTTTATATTTCCAGGAAAATGATCACGAGTATTTGATATTATCGCCAGAATACCTAAAGTTAGTGCAGTTTCTCTCAGTGGGGTTATAGAGATGTCACATACTAAAACAGAAACTATTTACAATAAAATGACATTAATTTGTGCTGATGGCTTTCTCTTTATTTTCTAGCTGAACCATTGAAAATGTCGGTCCAAGGTAAGAGCTTCTCACCATTAGCATTCACGAATAAAATAAAACAAAACAAAGAAAGAAGCACATTGTCTATTTACATACACAGTTTTATTAAATCAGAAAACTGAAGGTAAAGCTAAAGGATGAGCTTGACATACCAGCGAGGCAGATTGTGGCACGTGCAATGCTAGATTGATAAGCAATGCATTCTTTAGAGTCAGATCTTTTCAATGAATTAGTTGTAGTTCACCAAACTGATCTGAACGATTCATTCACGAATCAAACTAAATCTGGTTCTTGAGTCATAATTACTGAACTGAGAACGTCTCTTTAGATTACATGTCTGATTCAATAAATGAGTTACTAAACAGAGCTTATGAGACGAACCAAGAATGAAATATATGTTTCTGAAATGATTGAATACAGTAACACGTGTGGCTTCTAATAAAACATGCAAAACATTTTCAGCCTGAATCATGTTTTGAAATAACTGATTCATGGAAATGATTCAGACTTTTCATCGTTAGTAGAACTGACAGCTTTTTTTTATTATTATTATTATTAGAATAAAGAGATTATTTTCATATATGTGTGTGTAGTAATTTGTGTTACTTGATGCTGTCTTTATTCTACAAACGCGACACATAAGCAGACTATACTTGTTTGGTTAAGTTAGTCTTTTTTAATAATCAAACAAGGCACAATATATCAATGTAATAAAATTGTACAATTATTTGTGCAGTTTTGATTAATATTCATTGCATACACAAATGTAATTAAAATATTGTAGATTTAAAATGGATGAATATAGGATGTAGCCAAACTAAGCAAGCCATATGTTTTTAATGTGTACACAGAAGACATATGAATAGTTCACAAGATGCTTTGTTTATGTTTAGGAAGGAAAAGACACACTGTTTGGAATATAATGAGAGATGTTCAGCATTGAGGATGATAATAAAGCTCTTCCTGTTTGTATGTGTGGACAGGAAGGAAGTCACTGGGTTACTCCAGAACGCTGGTCAGTGATTGGTCAGAGGAGGATGTGAGCGAGTGGCTCTGTGATGAAGGATTTGAAGCTCTGGTGGACACGTTTAGGGCCCACAACATCGACGGGGCCGAACTCATCAGCTTAAACACAGAGACACTGACCACTGAGTTTAACATTGGTGAGCAAACACACACAAACCTGTTTCAGACAATGTCCTTCATGCTTTACTATGAGTTCTGGAGATCAAATGTAATGTTTTATTAGTTATTTTACAATTATTATTATTATTACATAAAATTATCATGTAAACTGCATAGCAACATGCGTAAAAGCTCTCAGAACACCCTGGCAACCACTAATAACTTTCTAGGGCTGTAGCTTTGAGTTTTGAATTGGAAAACACCATTCATATTTTCTTCATAAGTCATTCAAATTATACTTTTACTCCTGAAGAAAAAAAATATTAGATGCTATGGACCCTCAAATATGATCATCCTTGAGCGAGGAACCCCCTTTCTAAAATTTAAAAGGCAGCTATATATTTTCATGTATAAAGACCCAATTTATACTGGGGAAAAATTAATATTATGGATATTTGTATTATTTAGAAAATGTCATTTCTATTACATTATTACATTTTTGTTCTATTATCTATAGTACTGTACTGTTAAGGTGTATTATGTAAATGTCATTTTTATTATTTATGCAAATAATTTTTTTATTTATTCAAATTTTAATTATTAATTTTTAATCATTTGCACTGTTTTTCTGTGAACTTAAATAGTTAAATTCTAATAATTCATATATGTATTTATATAATATATATGTAAAATGCATATATATATATATATATATATATATATATATATATATATATATATATAGTGCTGTCAAACGATTAATCACGATTAATCGCATCCAAAATAAAAGTTTTTGTTTGCATAATATATGTATGTGTACTGTGTGTATTTATTATGTATATATAAATACACATGCATGTATATATTTCAGAAAAAAAATATTTGTATATATTAAATATATTTATTTATAATATAAATTATATGAATATAAATATAGACATGTAAATACATGTAAATATTTTCAAAATATATACTGTATGTGTGTGTATTTATATATACATAATAAATACACACAGTACACATACATATATTATGCAAACAAAAACTTTTATTTTGGATGCGATTAATCATTTGACAGCACTAATATATATTCGTTTATTTGTATAGCGCTTTTTACGATACAATAAAGCACTTTACAGCTACAATATATTTATACATTGTAGAAACTTATATATTAACTTATGGCAAAATTTGTTAATTCTGCATGTTGTTGGGGGATCAGAGGTTGGCATCCTCTGAGGTCCTCCGAGGGGTCGGCATCATCTCTTCTCAATCATCTCAGATCATTTAAGGGCTGGATCCAGACTGAAGCTTGTGTAAGATGTTAATCCTGGCAGAAACAGAGAAACAAAGAGACATAATTAGCGTAGCTGAAAGCAAAAATGTTCAACCCAAGCTAAAGAATAATAATGTGCGTTTTGATCAGATATAACTGCAGTACAAGATTATGAGATGCATTATATGAAAGCTTGGCTAAAGAGATGTGTCTTTAATCTAGATTTAAACAGAGAGAGTGTGTCTGAACCCAGAACGTTATCAGGAAGGCTATTCCAGAGTTTGGGAGCCAAATATGAAAAAGCTCTACCTCCTTTAGTGGACTTTGCTATTCTAGGTACTACCAAGAGTCCAGAGTTTTGCGACCTTAGGGAGCGTGATGGATTGTAGCGAGATAGAAGACTGTTAGGTACGCAGGAGCTAAACCATTTAGGGCCTTATAGGTAAGTAATAATATTTTGTAACTGATACGGTACTTAATAGGTAGCCAGTGCAGAGACTGTAAAATTGAATATGATCATATTTTCTTGACCTGGTAAGGACTCTAGCCGCTGCATTTTGGACTACCTGTAGCTTGTTTATTGAAGATGCAGACAACCACCTAGCAGTGCATTACAATAGTCCAGTCTAGTGGTCATCATGAACTAGCTTTTCTGCATTAACATGTTCCTTAGCTTGGCAATGTTTCTAAGATGGAAGAATGCTGTTTTTGTAACTTGGAAATATGTTTTTCAAACGACAAGTTGCTGTCTAATATAACACCCAGATTTTTGACTGTAGAGGAAGTAACAGGACATCCGTCTAGTTGCAAATTGTAATCCAAGAGATTCTGTGTACTGTTATTTGGTCCAATAAGTAATATCTCTGTCTTATCTGAATTTAATAGGAGAAAATTATTGGTCATCCAATCTTTTACATTTTTAACACACTCAGTTAACTTAGATAATTTAGAAGTTTCGTCTGGTCTTGTTGAGATCATCAGATACCTGTATTTTCTAATAATATTACCAAGGGGCAGCATGCATATTGAAAACAGCAGAGGACCTAGGACAGATCCTTGTGGTACTCCATACTTTACTGGTGATATATATATATATAGGCTATATGTATAATTAAAATACTAATGAATTTACTTAGTAAAACTTATTACCTAAAAACAGAATGCTTCAAACTGCCTGAAACAGCCGTTGTTTTATTCTGACTGTCCTCTGTAGGGAGTTGATTGATTGGTTGATTAGATTGATTAGTTGAGTTTAACACCTGTGGTTGATGAAGCCTGCAGTTCGAGCCAATCAGATGCTTTTGTTAGTCTCGTGGTTGTCCGATGGGGTCCTCAGGAGGAGCTCTAGCTCTGCACTAATGAATTTAGAGCTGCTGCAGTCATCAGAACCTGCTGCTGCTGTTGATTCGAGAGTCTGACTGCATATTGATCACACATGCATCCCGGGAAGCGTCTGATTGAAAACACCATTCTCACATCTCTCTCCAGCTTCTCGTGCAATCCACAACCTCTTCATTGCAAATGACAGATGCTGCACACTGACAGCGCTGTCTATGAGAGACACAACTCTTTATGATATGCAGCATGAAGAAATGAGAATAGTGGACAGGTGACGCAGTAATCAGGTTTCATAGGTATGATGATCACCTTTAACAAAGCTATAAAAAATCTATATATGTGACCCTGGACAACAAAACTAGTCATAAGGGTCAATTTTTTAAAATTGAGAGATGTATACATCAACTGAAAGCTGAATAAAAAAAAATTTCATTGATGTATGGTTTGTTATGATATGACAATATTTGGCTGAGATACAACTATTTGAAAATCTGGAATCTGAGGGTGCAAAAAAATCTAAATATTGAGTAAATCACCTTTAAAGTTGTCCAAATGAAGTTCTTAGCAATGTATATTACTAATCAAAAACTAAGTTTTGATATACAGTGCCCTCCACTAATATTGGCACCCTTGATAAATATGAGCAAAGGCAGCTGTGGAAATAAATCGGCATTGTTTATCCTTTTGATCTTTCCCTCAAAAAATTTACAAAATTCTAACCTATCATTGAAGTAAAACAATTGAAAGTGGGGAGAAAATCTCATTAAGAAATAAATGTTTTTCTCCAATGGATGTTGGCCACAATTATCGGCACCCCTAGAAATTCTTGTGAGTAAAATATCTCTGAAGTATATTCCATTCATATTTAATTTTTTTTAGCACACCAGGGTGACTAGGAGCATGATATTGTCCAGCCATGACTTTCTTTTTCATTTTTGCAGTTCTGTTTGGTCACATCTATTGATGCCATAGAAGAGCCATTTTTGGTTCTCCAAAGAGCCTATTAGTGAACAGTTCTTAAAAGAACCATTTTTCCAAATGTAAAGAACATTTTAATAATCTAAAGAACATTTATAGAACGGAAAGACTCCATGGATCTTTAAAGGGGTCATGACCTGCCTCTGTTTTTTATTTTGTACTGTTCTCTGAGGTTCACTTATAATGTTATCAAGATTTTTACATAAAAAAAAATCATAATTTAGAAGTAATATGCTATTTTCTGATCTGTTTTTAACCCCCCTCATCAGAACGCTCTGTATGAATAGGGGAGGCGGATTGTAGACTCAGAAGTAAACGCCCACTGCTGTGATTGGTTAATAGTTGTGTATGTTTGACAGCCTACATCCTTCACAGATGGACGCTGCAGTGATTTAGGTCAAAAATGCATAAATGCTCAGTACATATCAAACGATCTGTTTAACAGACAAAGCAATAGTGATCATGTAATGAAAACAGTTACTCACACTTGTCTTGTGTGTTGTCATTACTGTCAGATCCAATATAGTCAACACAGCATCGTCTTTTAGTTTCAATCTTTCTGAAAATCCCGCGTCGAATTGTGCCTTGTTTGTAAATGAATCTGCAGCGCAATGAAGTGAACAAAAGACAGAGTTCTTACTGACGTGGTCTGGAACGTCATTAAAAATAAAGTTGATCCACTCCTTCCTAACGTTGGGATCAGAAGGAAGGCAATGCAAACACTGTTTTTTCCACAGCTTGGCACTGCACAGAGTCTTGTTGTCTTCAGAGCATCTTTATCATTTGGTTTCTGCATAGAGCTGCATGTTTGTGTGAATCGGTGGGCGGGGCTAAACAGACAGTGATGTTGATGATCTTCTGTGGAGGCGGTGCTTATCTACACTATTACATCATAGAGTAGAACATTCCAAAAGCTGTCTTTTTGGCAGACTGCCTTCAATATAAGCTGTTTTTAGAATAACGACCAAGTTTTGAGTTCTCAAACATACAGGATGTTTTATAGTACAATAACCTCTTGTCAAAAGATATGGGGAAGTTTGATTTCTCAGTTCATGACCCCTTTAAGGTTCATGGAATCATGAATACCGATAAAGAACCTTTACTTTTAGTGTTGTAGATAAAAAAGGTCTCATCTCCGATGCTGAATTAATTCTCATTGACATTAAATATCAGAACTGACGCTTTAATAATCCAAGTATCAGTACGACACATCAACAGATTTTCTCCTACAACAACTTCAAGCATTTAGCTTTGTTCATGTTCATCTCTTCACAAGCGAAGCGTAGCCTACTGTTTTACTAGTTCACACAGCTCTGTCTGTATGACGGACTCAATAGTGTTGTTCAGCCGAGGGTAATTTGAGGTGCTCGGGTTGAACAGGCGCTGCAGAAGTCAAGCTAATGTACCTTGATTTGAATAGAGCCGTTCAATAGAGGTCAGAAGACATTTAACTGCGTAAACGCATTTCTACTCAAAATAGCTCATGGACAGAACATTGCTGAGCATTCTGGGAAAAGCTTTTACCAGTTGATTCCACATGGGTTTTCATCATAAAGCTAACATGTCAGTGCCCAAACACTCATGAATAAAATATATAACACTACCAACATTGACTGATTTTGCTTCTCATGAGCTTTTTGATTTTAACGCTTCTTTAATGCTTCAGATTAATGCAGACAAATAAAAATTGTGCTTACTAATTGTGCTACTAAGTTGTTGTTTTTTTTCTTCATTTTGGCTATTGTAAAGCAAAAAAACAAACAAAAGTTTTGTTCAGTTTATGGCTTTAATATTGTGTGAGAAATAAAACATAATATTAAATGTGGGATGTAAAGTATGCTGAAGCCTGCTAGTGTACATATATTTGATTTTGTTTCTTTTTTCTAGTGGGATTTATTACCTGAAATGGAAAACTTTTTAATACAAAGTGCATAAGTGATCACAATCCAAGAGACACCAGGTGCAAAAAACAAACAAAAATGAATAAAAACAACTACATAATATTAAAGCCATCAAAAAATACATTTTGTGTGTGGGAAATAAAATGTAATAAGCATGTGTAAAGCATCCTTTATTAAAGGATGTTCAGATTATGATAATTTATTTTAATTTAAAAATGTTTTTTTAATCTTAACTAGCTTGTCCAAATTACAATGCAACACTTCATAGTGATTAATAATAAAGAAATACATTTTCCAGTGGGATTTTTTTTTTATTTCCCATAAATGGACCATGGCAGAAATGAATTCATTTTTAATACAGAATGCAGTAACAGATCACAACTCATGAGGCACCAATTGCAGAAAAAAATAATATATATACACAGTTCAAATATAATATCTGCCCATCTCAAACTTATGACTTAATATTTTTCTCCACTTCCTTCACACAAACTTTAGCATGCGCTCACCCAGATGGCCTCCGTAGTTTCATATTCATTTCTTTTAAAAGTAGCTGTGCAAAAATAACTATATAAAATATATTGCTTTGACAGATACCAAGCAGGAGGCGCCGTAAATAAATTAATCTAGACAGGAATAACAAGCAGGAAAGAATAGACTTTTCAACATCGTAGAGCAAATTCAGATGTAATGTACAAACATACAAACAGACCAGGTACAAGTTTAATAACCGCAAACATCACGTCAACCAAAAATACATGAAAAACACAAAATACACCATTTTCACATAAAAGGTGAAAAATACACATTACAGTAATATTTACAGTACATAGTCGAGGGTCTGATCTCTGTGATAATGTCAGGCAACATTAACCCCTTGTGCACAGGTTCAGTTCTCAATCAGATCTTCAGTGCCGTGTCTGTGATTCAGTGTGACGCAGTGATCGAGCCTCGCTTCAGGCGTTTATGGTCAGTTATGAAGAGCTTAAAAAATCTAAATAATCATCCTGGATGCTGGAGTTGTCCATGTTCACAGAGCTTAAAGAAAACACGAGTAGAAACAGACCCAGAAATCAGTTATAATGTCACCAATGAACAAGTCTGAACTTCAGAATATAAATGTCATGTTTTCATATATTTCTGAGTGAATATTGTGTTTGTGAACACTATTTAAATCTTGTTATACATATATAAACTATACATGGCACTATATTACTTTTCATGATCTTTAAAACCTTGAAATTTGGCTTGAAATTTTGTAGACAAATAATTGTACCTACATATCCATTTTAAGTTTTATAAAGAAATTCATAAGTTTGAAACTGTATTATAATACAATATGGGAAATGGAGAACAAGTATGTGTCCAAAATTAAAATTAAAAGCATAGATATATATTTTATATATCTATGCTTTACGATATACATACACCTACCAATCAAAAGTTTGGTGTGAGGAAGATTTTTTAAAATGTTTCTGAAAATGTCTCCAAAGCTGCATTTATTTGATTCAAAATATGGTAAACTTTTTTGAAATATTACAAATTAAAATGTTTTCTATGTGAATATATAGTAAAATGTAATTTATTCCTGTGATGCGCAGCTGAATTTTCAGCATCATTACTCCAGTCTTCAGTGTCACATGATCTTCAGAAATCATTCTAATATGCAGATTTGCTGCTTAAGAAACATTTCTGATTATCAATGTTGAAAACACTTGAAATATTATTTTTGTTTTCAGGATCCTATGATGAATAGAAAGCATTTATTTGAAATAGAAATCCTTTGTAACATTATAAATGTCTTTACTGTCACTTTTGATCAGTTTAATGCATCCTTTCTGAATAGTATTAATTTCTTAAAAAATGTTTTGCATGAACAGTAGTGTATATGTATGTGTGTGTGTGTGTATATAGATGGAATCCCTTCATCTGAAGTGTGTTTTCTAGGGTTGTTGCATATGAACATCCTAAACATTCGACTCAATAAAAGATCTCTTTGGTTTCATTGCCGCTACATGAATGGTGGGGTTTTCTCGAGTTAAACCGGGCTGTTTGCTCATGCTGTCTGTGAATGAATGAGCCATGGCCAGAACCGGTTTGCTTTCTTTATGGCAGAACTCTTTAGCATGCAGACTCCCGTTGTGCAGGCCGCCCATGGCGGGACCCTTGAGCGGCTCGTAGTAAGCTCCGGATGGTTTGCCGTATGCGAGCTCACCTGTCAGACCCGCAGAAGCGATGAGTCCTTCAGTGGAGTGACTCTGCCAACCTCGAGATGCCACCGGCTGCAGCTGCTGCTGCTGTTGTTGAAATCGAGCCTTTTTGTCCATGATTCCCATGAACGGACGGGGTTTGAACTCCACAGAGCCGGTCTGGCTGATCTTAGGCTTGTCTGATATGGTTTTGGTGCGCACGTCTGGGCCTTGCGCTTTCCCGCTGTCTGATAAACTGCTGCTGGACGCCAGGCTGCTGGTGGAGCTGGAAACCCTCATGCTGGCGTCCTTTCGCATCTCTTGACTATGAGCACCAGAAGTCGCAGAAAGAACCGTCCCTTCTAGAGTTTTAGACGAGTGCATTTGGACGTCTGCATCGTCGTTTGTGGGCAGTAACGGGCTGATATCAATGCCTGGTCCGGCCTTTAGGATGCTGGATATATGTCGGCTAGGAATCGGGCTGGACGGAGCATATTGCGACGGGCTCTTTGTGTTGATTGGCCGTGTGGATCCCGCCTGTAAGGAGCCGAGATGCTGGTTGGTTTTGACGATCTGCGCCTGTTTGCTGGGCTGCAGGACGAGGCTCTTCTGGTGCTGATGTCGGAGGCTTTGCCTGTGAGGCGGCGAAACCGATCGGCCGTTTGAAGTCCGGTTTAGCGTGTAGATGTTTTGAGACCAGGCCTCAGAGTCGTCGTCGTCCTCCTCCTCCTCGTCATCATCATCGGCGCGCTCTGGACCGGCGTGCTCCGGGTCGGCCGGCGGGTCGCTCAGGTGTTTGCTCTGGCTGCGCTGCATCTGTTTGCACTCGTCCTCCACGCGCGCCAGCAGGCGGCTGATCTCGCGGTTGTTGGGGCAGAGCTTCGTAGCCTCGTGCAGGTCGGCTAACGCTGCAGTGAACTGTCTGTGAGCAGAGCGTTCAGATAGAGATGGAGAGAAAATCAGAAGAATAATTGAGGCTGGAAACACAAACAAGTGACAGGAAACTGAACCAATCATACAAATCAAAAAACTAATGACAATAGTTACATTTTGTAAATTATTTTATTATTTCTATATTGGCAACCATTTTAAAAAACAATTAAAATAATCGGTAATTATAGTCAACATTAATTACTATATATATATATATATATATATATATATATATAATAAAATGTATAAAATGTGTAAATGTTAAATGTGTTTAAATTTATCATAAATAATTATAATTAACATAAAAAAAAATATCTCACTCCATTCATCATCTTGTATTATATTTAGAATTATATTTACATAACACACATAGATATAATTTTTTTTTATTATTGTAATAAAAATATATATATTTTTTTATAGATGCATTTGTATTTTATAATTATAATCAACTTTCTTGGGTCTTTTATCAGATGAATTATATTTTCAAATTATTATTTAATTATTTTAAATTATTATATATATATATATATATATATATATATATATATATATACATTATATGAATGAATTACATTTGTTATATGTGTTTATATATATATATATATATATATATATATATATATACATACATACATACATACATACACATACATATTATATACATAAATGTAAGTCATTCATATCATTTGTTTAATTAAATTTAAACATTACATTTCTCAGTTATAATTGTAACATATTAATCAACAATCACTCCACCATTTTAAATGGGTGAATTATATTTATATATTTTTTTACAGATTAGAATTTTAAATTAGAATCAACATTTAGCACTGTAAGAAAAACAATATATTTCAATTTGCTATTTAATGCAATTGTGACTTGACCAGAACAGACTTTGCATCTAAAGTGCAGTAGTGAAGCCTTAAAATGCTGCCTAAGTAGACGGCTCACTAGGTTCGGAGCATCTGAAGATGCATCATGGCCTCACCTGCTGCTGCGTTTGGCTCTGGCTCTAGCGTAGTACGCCTCGTACGATTTGGGTTTGAGCTCCAAAGCCTTGGTTGCAAACTCCTCCGCCATGCCAAAGTCCTGTCAGAGAGAGTGAGGTGAACATCAGGTACCAAACTAAGTGAAGCAATCATCCACTCAGAATTCAGATTCCCACCGCAGCACGGCTGAAGAGCTGTAAATTGGTCCAAATAATAGGTGCTTTAATTAATGAACTCTTCAGCTGTTGTTCATTGTGTCATCAATCAGAGGTGCAGACTGGAAATTGGCTCCGTATTGTGTCGGGAGACCTTTTGGAGCCGGGCTATTACTTCTGAATAGACCTTCAAATCAGTTCAGGCCCTCGGAGTAATTTGCATCTTTCTCGTCTTGCCGTGCCTGACATCTTGAGCAGTGAAAAACCACAATCTGACTGATCCAGACCAGCAGAACCAGCACAAACTCTTGGCATGAAGCGTAATAATAATTGGTAATTATTAGAGAATTTGTCATTTTTCAAGAATTTCTATAGTTGAGTTGTTGATTATTTAAATTAGGGATCAAATAACTGTTAGCATTTCAATATCACAAAAAGCACATGAGAAGAGTCAAATTTTTTATAAAAATATATTTCATATTTTATAAATAAATTTACATAGGAAATTATATTGTATATTAAATATTGGTATTTTCCTCTTTTTATACATTTCCAGTCTGTTATTATTTTTGACTAAACCTAAAATTATTAAACATAGTTTTTATTAAGTGAAATAAATCTGAAATTAAATATAAATACTGTATAATATATATATATATATATATAGGGATGTTAAGAATTTATATGGGTGACCATAATTTATTTAGGGATCAATTAACTGTTAGCGTCAACATCACAAAAAACATATTGGTGAAAGTCCAAATAACAAATGCAATTACATTTATAAATACATTTTTAATCTGTAAATAATATTCTGGAATTCTTTTTATTTTTAATACATTTTCAGCCTGCACTGTTGTTGTTGACTAAAACTATTAAAACAATTTTAATCATTTTAAATAAATGTGAAATAAAATATAAATATTACATGAACAAACAAACTTAAAAATGTAAAAACAAATTAGAAATGCTGCCTTGGCAACTAACTGAAAAAAATACAATACAAACCCCCCCCCAACAAATCTAAAACTGAAATAAAACTAAAACTAAACAGAAATACTAAAAACCTAATAAAATGGCAAAAGTTTACTAAAAAATTACTACAAATTAAGCTAAAAAATAAAAATGCAAAATAAAAGTATATTTCTAATTTAAAACATTATTAAATACTACAATAGTATATAAATGATACTAAAACAACACTGCCTTGTATTTGAAAAGTTTACCATGTGAGTTATAAAATATTTTCTGATGACTGATGTTTGAAAACCTTGATGTCAGCATTAATAGCTGAATTAAAAATCTGAATATGTCTAGCTCCTGTTGAATTCATATGAAAATGTGTTAGAAATACCAGCAGACTGCACAAAAGAGACATAAGTGAATGAGAGCAGGTGTCTCTGGTGTCTTACGTTGGTTTTCCGGCGACAGCGGGAGAGATTGAGGTACAAAGACACACGCAGCTCCTTAAAGGCCTTGAGTTCATCACCGAATCCCTCTCTGGGAAACTTCCTCAACGCGTACTGATACCGCTGAGCCGCTTCCTTCATCTTCCCCCTCTGAGAGAGAGAGAGAGCTCATCAATCACACAGATCATCCTGACACAACCGTCACTTCTGCTCTGATAACAATCACTCAATATGTCATTATTTCCAATCCCTTTTCTCCTGGATTAAAGCTCAGCGCTTTGATAAGGAGTGTGGAGATAATTGTTCTCATTTTTATTTTAATAAGCGTTCAGACATTAATATCACACATCAAAACTCATCTCTGGAATACTTGATTATTATTAGTCAGTCTCAACATCTCTGAAATTATGCTAAACTTTTCTCTCACTCCATCCTCTCTCTCTCTCTCTATATATATATATATATATATTCAACTCATTTGATTATAATCAACATTTCTCTTGCTCCATCCACCCTCTTGGCTGGGTCTTGTGTGAGTAAATTATATAATTATTATATATTATCTAGTATTTAATAAATATAATTTATATTTATATAAAGTAATACATTAAATTACATTATAGTTTTTAAAAGTTATATATACACATATATATAATTGAGACATGTTGAATGTTGATTATAATTATGAATTATTAACACACACGTATGTAAAAGCATAATTCATAATTATAAAATTATAAACATTTCTCTAACTCTACCATTTTAAATGTCTTGTTTTCAATAAATTATGTATAATTTATAATTATTATATATTTTCTTGCATTGAATTATATTCATATATGTATAGTAATTAATTAAAATTAAATTAAGTAATTATATGTATAATGATATTAATTTTATTTATATATATATATATATATATATATATACTTTTAATAATAATACAATTAAAATATTTTATTAAATATTATAAAATTATAAAATATTATTTATAATTATAATGAGCATTTATTTCACTCCATCCACCCTCTTGCATTTTTTTTTCACTGTTAATCCCATTTTTATTTTAATAGGAATTCACTCATTAATATCACATATCAAAATGTATTTCTGGAATACTCTTAAAGAATCTCAGTCTTGGGCTTTCAACTATGTTTGTGTAATTAGGCTAAACTTTAACCCGTCCTGACCTTATACAGCAGGTTGCCTTCCTCCATGAGCTTCTGCAGGAGGATGATGAGGATGTCGGGTTTGGAGGTCGCCATCGCCCAGGCTGCGTTACCTTGAGAGAGAGAGAGAGTGGAGCGTTACATCAGTCTGATCCTGAAAACACAGCTGAGCAGAAGTATGGAATTGGCGTGAAATAGAGTTACCTAAAGAGTGTACCTGTTCGATCATAAGGTGACGTTCTGTAGCCTGACGAGGGTTTTAGTGAAAGCAGTTAAAAGAGAGAAGAATGAGAAACAGAGCAGAAAGAGACATGCAAAGAGAAAATACAGCATCACTCGTCCACAGCAGTCACACACCAGCCTCCAGACGCCACATGTGCTTCACTTTTACACCAACACACAGCTTTTGCTTGTTTCCACTGAAGAAACGAAAGTTCTGGACCCCAAAAACTGGCTGCATTTTCATCTTTTCATCAACTCTTAAGTCTCCTGCAGTTCCCTCATGAACCTTAGTCTGGTGAACCCTGCTTGATATTGATGAGACTGATCTAGTTTTGTCACACACTGTTTGTGTTTGGTAAAATTAAAACAAATTTAAAATAAAATCAAATTTAAACTTTAAATTTAAAATGATTTTTTTTAACCTGTATGTCATCAGAGCAGGGTTATTTTTGCATCAAGATAATATTTTAGTTTTTAAAAATATTTTGAATTAGTATTTATTTTTTGTCTTGTAATTTTTTTAAATTAGTTTTTATCAATTTTTATTTCAACTTTTGTTATTTTAACACAAGAAGTTAAACTAACTGAAAATGAGAAATGTTGCAACTAGCTGAAATTAAATGTTACGTCAAAGAGGTTAAGCAGACAAAAAAACTAAAAAACAACTGGTGTAAATAAAGCTGTTGCACACATTTTTTTGTTGGAAACTACTTCAGCCACTTTCATTTAAATTTTGATTATTATGATTAGTTGATTATGCATTTTAATTGCTATATTTGAAGTGCAATTATGACTTTTTTAATCACCTTTTCATGTTTCATCAAAGTGTTGTTATGGCATAAAATGACTTTGGATGTTATAAGTTCTGAAAGTAAGATTCATATACTAGGGCTGTGCAATTAATCGAATTCGATTATCATGCGCATCTCGTCAGTAAAGCCGGTTCCGTGATTGGCGCTAAATCTCCATCACCTGTTTTCAAACGCAGCGGCAGTTAATACACAGAGCCGTAGTTCACTGACAAGCTACGCGATATCGCGTTCATAATCGCAGATGAATCGAATTCGATTATGAACGCGAAATTGCCTAACTTGTCAGTGAACTACGGCTCTGTGTATTAACTGCCGCTCAATTTGAAAACAGGTGATGGAGATTTAGCGCCAATCACGGAACCGGCTTTCCTGACAAGATGCGCATGAGAATCGAATTCGATTAATTGCACAGCCCTATCATATACAAAGACCATGATGCAGTATGATTGTTTTTGTGCAGTTAAATCAGCTCAAGTCAGTGGAAACAGCTGGTTCTGAGAAAGGCTGAGCACGAGCACCAGCACCACACACACACACACACACACACACACACACACACACACACAGCAGGGTCTGTGATGTAAGAGCTTCAGGAGGAAAAGATGTGATTGGCTAATGAATATCACATGCTCATGTTATTGATGACATATGCTCTGTTTCAGTGAATTAATTCAAAACTCTGCATTCTTTTCACTGTATTTTACTTCTTGCATTAATTTGTTTTGAAGCTACAATAACTATTCAGTCCACATCTTCTCTGATTGAAAAAAATCCATCATACTTTTCATTTCACAGCAAATACACAAATATTGATAATATTGCCAAAAGGCAACATTTTCCTCCATATGATCCAGGTCTCACCAAGTTTGGCTCCTTTCTTCAGTAAGGTCAGCACCACTGAGGTGTTTCTGCAGCCGATGGCTCGATCCAGCGGCCTCATGCCACTGTAGTCCACGTGCTCGATCACAGCCCCCTTCTCAACCAGATAATGAACCTGCAAACACACAACAACACAAATCATCCGTGAGGATGCTGAAATTAGAACGACAGGAAGTAGTAGTTTTATGACAAAATACACTACTGTTCAAAAGTTTGGGGTCAGAATTTTTTTTTTACATAAAAAAAAAATAATTCAGAAAAATATAATAATTATATAATAATATAATAATAAAAATAGAATCAAATATAAATAATAAAATGAAAATATAATAAATTAATTCAGCAATTAAATTGTTCAAAAGTGACAGTAAAGACACAATGTTACAAAAGAGATCTATTTCAAATACTGTAAATGCTGTTCTTTTGAAATTTCTATTAATAAAAAAATCCTGAAAAAAATAATTTATCACTGTTTCCACAAAAATATGAAGCAGTACAACTGTTTTCAACATTGATAATAATCAGAAATGTTTCATGAGCATCAAATCAGTATATTAGAATGATTTCTGAAGAATCATGTGACACTGAAGACTGAAGTAATGATGCTGAAAATACAGCTTTGATCACGAGAATAAATTAGTTTACTATATATTCACAAAGAAAACAGTTATTTTAAATTGTATTCATATTTCACAACTTTCAGTGTATTTTGGTCAAACAAATGCAGCTTCGGTGAGCAGAACAGACCAAAAATTCCTAAAAAAAAAAACTTTCTGACCCCAAACTTTTGAATGGTAGTGAATATATAATTTCGACTAATTACGCCTTTATTTATGTCCTGATTTGTTATGTTTCCTACAATCAATTCCTCAATTGATTAGACAAATTTCACGTTCAACAAAGTAAAATGAATAAATAATATGCATCAAAATAGATGCTAAGTTTGCCAAACAGCAGCACAAAACGTCCATCACATAACTTACCTTAAACTCATATACAGTAAATCTGCATCCTGTTTGTTAACTCAAACCAAATGCATCAAGCTACTGAATATAATACGCTAAAAACAAAACCAATCTCTCTCATGATCCAGTGCATCCGTCCTGTGACTTCACACATCAGTAAGATCCCTGTCTGACCTATTATTATTATTCACTCACGATGTCTGCGTCTCCGTAGAAAGCAGCCAGGTCCAGCGGAGTGCGTCCATTCTTGTCCGAGTGGTCGATAACCGCACCCTTCTCCACCAAAAACTGAACAATGTTCTTGTGTCCTTTTAAACACGCCCAGCTGAGCGGCGTTAACCCTTCCTTATCCACCGACGCTAAAGAGGCACCTGGGAAAAGCAGAGGATGTTTGCTGGAAACCTGCCACTTTTTTCACTCTTTATTCTTTGTTGCATTATAAATATCAACAATTGCAAAAGATTGTGCTGATAAATAAAGTGCATTTGCGCACGTCACTCACCTTTAGACAACAGGAAGTCGGCCGTGCTGAGATGCCCCTCACACGCGGCCACCATCAGCAGCGTCCGGCCCTGTTTGTCACTTACATTCACATCCGCCCCGTGCTGCAGCAGCAGATCTGCGATCTGAAAGAGAGACGTTCCTGCATTAAACATCTTTTCTGAAGATGTTTGAGTTGTTGAGGTGTTTTGCAGCATCGCACCTGCCAGTGTCCCTGTCGGACCGCACAGAACAGAGCACACGCTCCTCTCCTGTTCACCTGCTGAACCTGCGCCCCCCGCTCCAGCAGGAAGCTGCACACCTCCATCTTCCCCCGTCCTGCAGCCGCAGTCAGAGCTGAGAGAATGAAGACAAATGCAAACTCGCATTCTGAGTTTTCCTTGAATGTTACATGCTATTATAACTGAATATTAAATAGTGCCACATATAATGCATGTTTATAGATTTTTGGGGGAAGTTCTGCAAGAGCTTTGCAGGTGTGATTTCACAAAAAATACAGTAACCATTTTGAGTTTATGATGCACCCAGGGATCTGTATTTTGAATTTTTTTCATAAAAGCATATAGAGGAAAATGAATTATTTATTGCTATAAGAAAACTAATATAAAATAATAATAAATCAAAACTAAAATACTTACTACGTACAAATAAATAAAATAAAATAAATAAACCAATAAAATAAATGTAATATTGTTTATTAATTAATTTATTATTATGAATAAATTAATTACTACATTTATATATATATAATTAAATATTACATATAAACTAAATTATTCAACTTAAATTGATTAATAATACATTACATAATGATACTGATTGTACATAAAATTATAAAAAAAATGTACAATAATTATTAATAATAAATTAAATCATATTTAATATTATTATGTATTAAAATGATATATATATATATATATATACATATATATACACACACACACATATATATATATATATATATATATATCTTAAATATTATATATTATAAATAAAATATTTAGTAATTGTAAATAAACTAATACAATATAAATTGATTAATAATACATTACTAATACATTAATCATTAATAATAAATCTAATATTTATATTTACAATATTTAACATATTAACATATTAAATATAATAATATTATAATAATTATTAAAATAAAAATAACATGAAATAATAAAAATAATAATTAAAAAAAACTGCACTAAGAAGAATCTCATAATTAAAGTAATTACGATATAACGTGACCACAGCATAACTGTATTTTGTTTATGGTTGGCAACTTGATGCATTAATATTCAATGTGTATCATAAGTGTGTATTATTTTGCATTTTACATTTCATCCAATCAGAATGTAGCACTGGAACTATTAGTTTTATGATCCAATTTTTTATATACAGTACTACTAAATAATAATTATACTAATAATATTATAAGAATAGTAAAGGCACAAAATCTGACTGGATCCCTCACGGATCATTAATTAGAGAGGAATCTCTCTGTCCTCATAACGGACAGACTGTGTTCTGGCCAGAGCATTCATGTCGGGTCTGACGGGGTCATCTAGTGGTCATGTGACTGACAGCTCTCTGTGGTCTGAGCAAGATTAAAGGATCGGGACTCTACACATCCACACGGCCGGAGCCACAGCATCCATTTAGAGAAGATGACTGAGCCATTACAGAGACGTCTTCAAGAAGCACAACATCCATCTGGACCCAAGAGCACTGCTTTATGTCATTTACACAAGAGACTGACACAGAGACATGGAGTGAAGCATAAATACAGAAAGGGACGTGTCCTAAACTAATCTAGAACATGATTTTTGAAGGGGCTTTAGTGTTTTCAGATCAAAATTAAAGTGTCCTTCTCACTGACCTCACAGAGCTGAAAGTAAAGCAGTTTTCGGACTGTGGTGTTTTGGTCATTTTTAACTCCAGCCTTTTCATTGGAGCTCATATGCTTGTTTGTTTGCTGCTCGAGAAACAAACAGGACAGAAAGGAGCCTGAACGCCCTCTTTTTATAGCCATCAGTCTGTGCATGCCCACAAACCCCACAACAAACAGCACTGACCATTCACAGCTCAAGAACATGTCTGGGCTACATTTGACTTCAAAAAAACAATAACAAATAATACTTTGTAACCCTTATTTATAACCGTTGAGCTGTGCTGGAAATCCTTTACCAAATTTGCTGTTCCTAGTCAAAAATGACTGGCATTTTCAAAATTGCTTGTAAATCTCTCATTATACTATAATGTTACAAATTCTTGGATGCAATCTTTTTGTGAGCTTGTTTTCTTTCCATTGGCACAGGTTTTGTATTTCGTTTTGGTACTGATTGATCTAAGCTCATGCACCGGAGTTTCTGAGTGAAAAAATCCAAAATTATCCAAACATTTTTTTGCATTATTAATGATTAATATTGGAAATTTTCACTCAAAAACTGAGGTGCATGAGCTCAGATCATTGAGGCCTATGATCAATCAGTTCCAAAAAGAAATACAAAACTTTTGCTAACTGAAATAAAACAAGTTGAAAAAAAGATTGAATCCAAGATTGGGTAATAATATAGTATAATATAGTAACGAGAAATTTAAGCAATTATTTTTTGCATGGTCATTTTCGACTGGGAACAGCACAAGTGTAACAAGTTGGGAAAAATCCCCCAAAAAAGTACAAAAAATTATCTTTTTTGGAAAGTTGTTATACCCTGTGAGCCAAGTCAGTAAGTTTTAGTCCAATGCGAGAACATTAACTCTCATATTCTCATTATCATAATGTGTATTCAGCTCCAACCCTAATCAAACACCTGAGCAAGCTCATCAAGCTCTTCAGGATCACTAGAGAATCACAGGTAAGTGAGTTTGAGGAATGTTTTGCAGAGCAGATGTAATATTCCACAGCGGTTCTTAGCTCAATGCTAACAGATCTATCTGTGTGTCTGACAGCGCAGCTCATCCATCACCTCTGACGCGTCTGTCTTCAGTGAAACCAAACGGCTTCAACATGGACGTCCCATCTGGGACTGTGACACAGCGTCTGCTAACCTGAGCAGAACCACACAATCCCCCACAATGCATCTGTAAACACTGTGAATCTGCAGTCTGGATAAACACCGAACATCTGACACAAACCAGAGGAATCCAGATCTCTCTGATCTTCTGACATAAAAGACTTCACTGTGCTGAGAAACACAGATCCATCCATTCATCCATCCGTCTCTCTGTTTGT
This sequence comes from Schizothorax lantsangensis, assembly GCA_027422415.1. NCBI lineage: Eukaryota > Metazoa > Chordata > Actinopteri > Cypriniformes > Cyprinidae > Schizothorax > Schizothorax lantsangensis. Next base: position 34,447,274 of record CM049848.1, read on the forward strand.
CTATCTATCCGTCTGTCCGTCTATCTATCAATCTATCTGTCCATCCATCCATCCATCCATTCATCCATCTGTCTGACTTTCTGTCTGTCTATCCATCCATCCATCTCTCTGTCTGTCCATCCATCCATTCATCCATCTGCCTTTCTGTCTGTCTATCCATCAATCCATCCATCCATCCTTCTATCTCTGTCTGTCCATCCATCCTTTCATCCATCCATCTGTCTGTCTTTGTCTATCCACCCCTCCATTCATCCCATCCATCCATCCATCAATCTTTCGGTCTTTTCATCCAACCATCTGCTCATCCGTCCATCCATCCATCCATTAGTTTGTCTCTGTCCATCTGTGCATCCATCTATCTTAGCAACAACCTGAAAGTCCTAGCATCCATTTAATACCTTAGAAACAGCATTGCAACTTTATCTGATTGCAGCACATAGTAATAATTAAAGAACAAATGAGAATTAAAGAACATATGTCAAATTAGTCGAATGGAGGACCCTCTGCAATCAGGAATAAAATTCAGCCACACATTTCAGTGCATCATCATGTTTTCACTAAAAAAGCATTCAGCAGGACTGCAGTTTCAACAATGAAGAAACACAATTATGGGCTTGATAACTGACACATCTGAACAGAAGAAAACCCAGGAGTTACTCCCAAAGCCTTTTATGATGGATCTGCTGAATCCAGAGCGCTGGAGAGGAGAAACACAAGCCAAAGACGTGTTTGGAGGTCTGATAATGGAAATGACCTTCATCTGAGCTCTGTCTGTTAGCGGGACCCACACGGGTGCAGGTTTGATCCTGGTCTGAAGATTAAAGAACACAAGAGCACTCAGAAGAAATGAACATCTCTGCTCTTCTGGTGCTGAAGGACCGCTATCTGAGCCTAGCCAATATTTTTCATTATGGGGAATGATTTCAAAGAAATGAATCCATATTGTTTTGTGCACAAGGGTTCTTTTATTATTATTTTTAAGCCATTGATTATTACTGGACTTTAAAAAAATATATTTTAGAAAGATTAGCACTGTCAAAAACAATCTTTAGCCAATAATATATTTTAGAGCTACATTTATATTTAGATACTTATTTAAGATTTTAATACATTTTCATGATTTTTCCAGGCCTGGAAATGCATAGTGAAAGGAATGAATGGATTTATTAATTTTTATAAAATCCATTTAAAAAATAAAATAAAAATAAACTAAATATAAATGTAAAAAATTAAATAAAAATAAATTTCAATCAATTTAAAATATTAACAGCAATTTCTTTAAAAATTTCTTTTTCCACGACTTCCCATGCCTGGAAATTAAAATAATTTCTATAATAATTCCTCGAAAGCCGAAGGAGAACCCATGTTTAGTGAGAAAGTATCTTGTTTCAGGTTTTCGGAGGTGAACAGCTGCCTGGGGAAAGGCCTGTTTTGCTTTTACACTCTTATCTGTTGAATATCTGTTTGGGTTCAACTTTCTGTAGACTTCCTCATGCACACACACCACAAATACACATAAATGATGCTGAGATATACATGTGTTTCTGTGTGGCCTTGAGATGAGGAACCAAAATATGCTTGACATCTCTGTATGATAAATCATACTGTAGCTTTCTATCTCAAAACTCCTCCTCAGGGAAAACAGAGCTCTCACTGAAACTAAACTACAAACTTCTACAGCTTCAGATAGATGAATGCATTTAAACACATGACCAGACCACCCACATACAGTATGTGTACCGTAAATGCAATGCAAGTTGCACTATAAATGTACCATATGTACCAATTAAATAATCAAACATTCATCATAAAAGGCCATTAAAGTGACGATGAACTTATTAGCTCAAGATCTTGTATTTATCTTTCGCCGGTCTTTAAACCGCTGAGATGCACAAAGTTTGTTTTGAAGACTAGAGTCAATCTCTTCTGGATAATTCACTTCATTTCTCCCTCCATCTCACAATACATACAATACAGCAGTTTCTCTTCCTTTACAGCGGCACATAAAGCCAGTGAAGGTCACACCGGATGCGGAGCTGTGTAATTAAATGAGATGAATGCCCACGTCTGACCTTAATGGACTTGTGACTGCAGCCACATCTCAAACTCACAATCTAGAGCAGACAAACCTTAAACTGCATCGAATAATCATACTGTATGCACACGCACTGATGAAGACCGCTGAGTCACTCGTCACAGCGCTAGTCTGTCACAAACCCCTTCAAACAGCACCAGAGACGATAATAACAGCTTATCTTGCAATATCGGCACTGAGACGTCTGCTCACAAATGCTGCAATTTTAGTGATTTACAATACTTAACCTAAAGAGAGTATATAAATCACTAATGATTTATCACTAGAGAAGTTTTGAGGCCAGTGTTAGATGTACCACTCTTCACTCTTATATAAAGTACATTAATAATACCCTAAATAATATATAATACCCTAAAATCAAACATGTCCGTCAAAACCTTAGGCTGACTGTCCAACATAACACACACATGGGCATCAATCACTTCACTGAATACTTGCTGGCTTAGATGTAAATAATTAACTTACAATCCATCTGTTTTCAAAATCAACATCATTTCAATATCACAGCATGGATGTCTGTCAAAAAATAATGTGCACAATACACAGTGGTATTTACGAGAAACAGAGGTCCAGTGAGTACATGCTGGAAAACCCACACTACTGGATGTTCTGACTATATCATCACTTTTGATTGTAAATATTGTAGTAAAATTTGTAATTTGACATTTGACACCATTCACTAAAATATTTAAAGTACTATTTCCATGGTCATGCAATGTCTGATTTTAAAATAGTTTTAACAGGATGAATTTTGAGTTTTTAAACTTTTAATCTTCAATGATTACTAAAATATGTGACAGGGAAAAAAGGCAATAAAAACACCAAAGTGTAAGGCAATTATCAAAGTCTGATAAAATGTAGTTTAATTTTCAAATAAAAAAGATACAATTTTACATGATTTTTTTACATTTAACCCTAGATATTTGCAGATTTTGAGCCACCTTGAGCCAACAGGATGAAAATCCCAAGATCGTGCAGCCATATCCCATAGCTTGTTTCTGATTATGTATTTTCTGACAAAACATCTACAGACACCCACAATTTACTGTAAGCTTCCCACTGACTGCAATTCTGACTCCTAATGGAACAGAAATAATGACACGGTGAGAGAGACGAGAGACACAAACATGAAGAAGACCTGAACGTACCTGTTTCACCCCACAGTGTGTCGTGGGCATCAGTCTGCACCTCCAGTTCATTATTCAACGTCAACAAGCCTTCCAGCACCTGCCAAACACCAGCTCACATCAATCAAACGCAATATTAGAACAGAACAGCAAATGAAGAATCCGATACGGGCTGAAACCAGGGTCATTAAACGCCATATGTGGGTAAAAATTGACTTTGCTGAAGTTACTCTCCAGTGGCTGGGACTTTAATGAGCAACTACAACATGTTACATGATTAAAATTGATTTTAAGAATGAGAGTCTGACGGTCGCTCAGAGTTATTATATTTAACTAAAACCAAACCATAAAAAAACTTTTTTGTTACTTGAAATAAAATATATTTAAAACTTAAACTTATTTTATTTCAGCTATTTGCCTAGGCAATATTTCTCATTTTCATACTAAAATAAATAAATAAATACATCAATTAATAAAAACTGGTAAAATTATATAAAAAAACTTACTAAAAATGACAAACACAACAAAATTTAAATTAAACAAATTATAGAGAAAACTGAAAATATAAAAATATTAACAAAAACTATAACAGTATATCAATGTTTCTAAAATAACATAAGTGATTTAAATTAAAAACATTTACACTGCGTACAAAAACAAGGAAAAAATTGAAATAGTGTCATAAGGAAAAATAAATATATTTAATAAAACTAACAGTTTCATGGCTGGTTCATTTTCTCATTTCACCCACTACTGGCAAGACTAATAATAACTCTCGACTGCAACAATGAGACTATCTGGGTCGATCAACAGGAAGTTGAATAAATAAGTTCAGACTGAAGCGCTGGCGCTGGAACAATCTTAACGCAAAATCAAACACAAGAGCTTCTTCCCTCCGTTTCAATAAAGACTCAAACAGCTTGACCTTAGAGACCAGCGTGTTGCTATGGCTGTTCTCCCATGGCAACCACATTCTTACAACATCTATAAGATTTATTATACTTCAAGGCCTGAGTCTGTGTTCACATGCACATCCACATAAACTCTTTTTATGTGTGCAAATATGTGCGCCTGTGTATGTGGATTAGAGGTCTGCTACCCGACCCGAGCCCGAGGGGTCCCGAAATACTTTCGGGTTTCGGGTCGGGTTCGGGTTAATGTTTAATGAATAGCCTCGGGCTCGGGTCGGGCTCGGGCTTGTTGCTATATGTAGGCTACGCTGCTTTCACACACACACACACACACACACATTATTGCACACAGATATCAGAGAGATCGCGCAGCGAACACACAGCACGGAAACTTTTATTAGTAAAATAGCTTCGATAGGCTACTCACTCGCAACATTATATTTCTCTGCAATGAGGAGGTAGTTTGTTTTTGAAGTAACTAAGCTTCATTGCTTGTAGAGAGAGCCGCGCAGACGTAGGTTCACACACGCAACTTTCATCCCTCTCTCTCTCTCGCTCTCTCTCTCTGTCTCTCGCTAATTCAAATAAATGCGATCTTACCGCACTACATCTCTGTGTCTGATTTAAAGCAGGCCGAATGCTAACGAGCCTTAACTGACGAAAATTACCATAATTTGCACGGTGGAAGAATTATCGTCTTGTCGTATACAACCATTCAAAAACTCGGCAGAATTTATGTGACCGCTGCACCTGATGTTCATAAACTTTCATAACTGGTAAGTGTTTTTTCTTTTGCCTTGTGAACTGGCCGAGCCTTGATGAATCTGTTTCTTTACATGTATTTGTTTACTGCCCTTGCATGCAATCATGAAATACAGCATCTTATTTATTTATTTTTTAAATTGGCTATTCGTTGTGAAAAAAAAAAAAAAAAAAGACTTCGGTTTCGGGTCGGGTTCGGGCTCTAAATTTAACTGTGTCGCTCGGGTCGGGTCGGGTCAGATGATCTCGGGTACGGGCCGGGTTCGGGCTTCAGTTTAAAGCCCGTGCAGACCTCTAATGTGGATGCACTAGGATCAGAAAATAACCATGGCTTAACCCCAAATGACATCGATGGTGATGGAAATGTCTCAGATATTAGAATAAATTCCTATGGGTTTAAAAAAAAAAAGACATTTGACATATTTGTAATATATCAATTTTAATAATAGTGTGGTTGTTTTCTTGCATGCTACTGTTAAGACAGTTAAGGTGGAAAAAAACAAAACAAACCTGATTTTAGATGTGAAGTGTGACTGAAATGTGAAGAAAACATCCACAACAATTCCCAAAAAGTGTATAAATCAAATCTACTGCTATGGTTGACAGTATAGAGCTGTATATTCATAATAAACTGCATTCTAACAGATGATTTATTGTGCATCTTGTGCATTATGTATTTTTTTTTATATGTGATGCTGATTTGATTTTATATGTACCAGATGCAATTTTTCAGATTATTTATTATTAATTAACTCAATTTAAGCATTTGACACAAATTTGTGACACACTACACGTTTTTAGGTGGTTAGAAAAACAAATTTCCCTCATAAAAGTTAAAAATGCCCCTGTAAATATTGCACCATAATAGAAAAAGTGTGTGTGTGCTCACATGAATGTGTCCCATACTGCAGGCCGCGATGAGCCCCTGCTGCAGGGCTTTGTTCTTCAGGCTCAGGTCCTGTTGACCCTCAGTGCTCCAGCTCAGCTCCAGCAGACACTCGATGACCTCTGAATGACCCCGCAGGGCCGCATGCACCAGCGCACACTGACCGCTCTTGTCCACGTGATCCACCTGACCACAAACCACATCATCAAAAACTGAAAAGATTGATGAAAACCAAGATCCTGTTTAATTTCTTACCAGGGTTAACTAAAACTAAAATCATAAAAACATATTTCCATTACTTGAAATAAAATAAACATTAACTGATAAACAAAATATATATTATTTTTTTTACTTATTTTATTTCAGCTAGTTGCCAAGGCAATATTTCTCATTTTTGTTTAGTGTAACTTGAAGTAATAAAATATACTATTAAATAACAATTATTAAAACTATATAGACATTTATATTAAATATAAAAATGACAAAACACAGAACAAAATTACTAAAACTTTAATGCCAAATAAAGTGAAAACAGAAAACGTAAATCTAATTCAAAATATTAACAAAAACTATAATAGTATTTCAATTATACAAAAATAACACTGCTTTATACATGTTATTGTCAGTGTTTTATTGGTGCATATTATTTCCAATGCCACATTTGCAGATTCAATCAATTGAATAGATAAAATAAAGTCCTGTCCAATAATTTTCTTGTTGGAATATCTTGTTTCACTCAAAAAGTAAAATGGATTTTTAAAGACACTTCATCTTGACATAGAAATTTTTTTTTTTTTTTTTTATCAATGTAACATATTGGCAAATAAAAGTATTAATTTCTTTCAAAAAAAGAAAGAAAAAGAAAAACACGTACTGACCCCAAACTTTTGAATGGTAGTGTATATATACAAAAGATTTTTATTTTAAATAAATGCTGTTCTTTTTACTCATCAAAGAATCCTGAAAAAAGGTATCAGAGAGTCCCAAAAAAATATCTACATAGATCTGCACTGACCTTGGCTCCTCTCTTACAGAGAAGACTGACCAGCCCCAGATGACCAGCGGCTGCTGAGTAACACAAGGAACTCATGCCGTTCTCTGAAACCACGTCCAAGTTTGCTCCGAACTCCAGCAGCAGGCTGACCACTTCCTGATGGCCCAGGTGAGCCTGGACGCAGAGGACCGGAGCGTTGTTCAACACCTCCGTACGATAGTTAACATTCGCTCCACCCAGCATCAGCAGACGGCTCACCTACAGACACACACGAGACAGTTCAGAGACTGACAAACGATGCTAGAGAGCTCAAACTGTGTCTGAATCAAGAACAAGAGACATCATTCTCCCTTAAAACCCCTTAAATCGAGAGTGATTTGCAGCATTTGAACTGTCGTTTAGAGCTGTCGGTTGTCATTTATCTTCCTCCAGCCCTCACATTGTGTCTTTCTTTGTAAAACAATGCCTCATCCTGTGTTTAAAGTTCACTAAGAACAAACTGCTGACTGGTAAAGCATGCTGATCACAATTCACGGGCTCATTAAGTGCTCCGGCGCGCAGCGGCACATTGTGTCCCAGTCATTAATCAGCCTGGATTCTGCTTTTGATAAGCGTATGAATAACAAACGTTTAATCAGCAGCGGCTGCACGGCCCCAGAGGCCCCAGAACGCCTGGAAATGAAATTTGTTTTATTTACCAAAACCACATGAGAATGTTTAGATACCACCTTGAGGAAGAGAGAGAGAGATGGAGAAGAAGAGGCGAAAGATAAATACAAAATAATGCTGCATGCAGCAATTACAGAGCCAAACTCCACTAACATTCACTGAGAGCTATTTAAAGAGTTCAAGGACGACTTATTTACACTGAGAAGAGAGAAAAACTGTGAACTGTTTGTATAAAGTGAGTTAGCAGAAAGTGAAAACACCATGTTTAATCAACATGAAAATAATTAGTTCAAAGGTTATGAGCCAAAAAATAAATCCATCCATCCATAGCTGCTTATACATGACCGGCCCCGGAAGGAAAATAAATAAATAAATAAATACAATTTGAGCTGATTGTGGCAGTAGAGAGTTTTACTATGTTATATATAATTTTATATAAATTAATTATATATAGCACTAAAAATGAAAACTATTTTAGGATTTGTTTACGTTTTATGACACTCTCCAAAATTCCAAATAAAAACAATACAGAACCACAATACTTTTAACATGCAGCACATACAAAACTGTAACACATACAAAGAAATCCTACAATAATTTTTATTTATAATATTTATCATATTTGTACATATAATAGTATCTACTGTACCACCTTTCATTTATGGTGATTCATATAAAACATTGTATTACAGTAGATTTATTTATTTAAAACTCAAAAAAAGTGGACGCATTATTGCAATTCTGATTTGTAGGGTAAATGTGCTTAATTATTATGAAAATGTTATAATGCAAATCTTAATTCACCCCAAAATAATCTTCTTGGAGTGAAATACCAAATAAATAAATATAATGTCTTACTTTTTATTTTTTAATTTGTTTTCTGTTGATTTTGGAGTGAAATTCTAAACAAACAAACAAATATTTATTTATTAGTTTTCTACTTTTTCTGTTCATTTTTGAGTGAAATTCTAAATAAATATTATTTCTTATTTTTATTTCCTTTTTAGTGTTGATTTTGGAGTGAAATAAATAAATACATGTATTATTTATTAAATTATTTTCTGTTAATTTAGTAGTGAAATGTGATCTGGATGGAGGCCAAAAAGAAACATTTGGGAAAAAAGGGATAGAGAAAGACAGAGAGTGTTCAGTCAGTGCATTTGTCATTGTGAGCAATGTGTGTTTTCAGTCCACAGCATTCAAAAGAGGTAACACATCAACCTGTGCTGCGAGGAAAAACCACGAAAGACAAGTAGAGGATGTTATGAATGTTAATAGATCAGGATGAAAATAAAATCACTTTCGCTTGCAGCTAAAATCCATCATTCCAGCTGATAATTGCTCTGGACTCTCAGTACAGCGTTTGTCCATTACACAAGTCCAGCTCAGAGGAATCATCTGGACGACTTTCTTTAAAATGACCTTTAGATTATTAAATTAACACTAAATCTAAAAGAGTTTGATAACTACTTAAAATGCCAAGTCTTCTTTCCAGCGTTTATCTTTTTATAATCTTCAGATCAAATCAATGGAGTGAAAACATGCAGCACTAATCTGGCAATTAACAGCGGATTTTAATGTTTGATCAATACAGACATAATCATAACACTGTTTTGCATTACATTAATGAGAAACTGTCCTCGATGGTCTCGAAACCTGCTGCTATCAAACTAATCAGTGCCCGGGTCTCTTCCTGAAATTCATTCACATCTATAATACATACATATTACTGAAAAAATGAAGTGATGTGTCTGAACGCTGGACCTCAGCAGTCCTAATGATGACATCTCATTAGAAACGCTTGCACAGGGAGCTGTAATGTCATTCAACAGGGAGCAGGACTCGTTGTAGGGGTCAAAGGTCAGTGAGAAACTCTACATTCTAATTGGTTCTCTATGAGTCATCAGTGTAGATACAGTAACGCATCAGCAGCAGGTATTATATGAGGCAGACAGCTACAGACAGTCTAAAAGTGACATTTTGAAATGTCTATGGAGAACATGAATGGGGAAAAACATCTGGAAGCAAGACTGCTGAAAGACAGTATGTGCTGACCTTGACATTGGGTGTGTAGAGGTTCCTAAGAGAAGCCAAAGCAGCAGAAAGACCATCAGTACTACAGCTGATCCATAAGGCTTGAAGAACACTGGACGACACACCGGTCTTCTTACTCAGACCCTGCAAAAGAGCACGCACATATACAGTATTACCAATATTACATCATAGATATAAAAATCTATATTATAGATGTATATATTTTAGTGGTGTCAAAATTAGCATGTTAATGCAGGCAATTAATTTTTTCAGTTTAACGCATTAAAAATATTTAACGCAATTAATTATTGTATTAATTATTTATGAGTCACATTTAAAGCAGTGTCAGATCCACATCAAGTTCAGCAGCGGCAGCTCTTAAAGTAGCAGTCAAAATATCCTAATAACCAGCTGCTCTGATGTCTGTTAATCAAAGAACAAAAGAAAAAAGAAATCAATAACTTCTGTAGTTTTAAGCTTTATCTTTATTTAATTTAGAATTTAGTGTTTGATAACTTTATTAAATTAGGCTATATTTTCTTGCTGAAGGGCACAGGTCCTATGACATTTATTATAATGGGTTTATGTGAAGATTGTTTTAAGTTCACTTAAACTAGAAGTAGTTATTTTTTAAAGTCTAATAAATGTTCAATTGATAGCTCTCAATTATACTGTAATGTTGAATGGCTATAGTCAATGGTTAAATATTAGGAAAAACATTCATAGAGACATCAGTTGGTATCAGTGATACTATAGGATTAGATCTCTGCCACAATTCTGCGTGCAAAAGATCATATTTTGAGCGCTGTTTTTCACGCGCGCGCACACCTGAATATAAGACATTTTTCACTTCCAGCCTTCATGAATAATTATATATCAGTTATAAATGATTAAATACAAGATTAATAGTAGTTATTAAGATTGATGTTGTTTGGAATTGGTAAAATGTGCTTGGAAAAAAATATGATCAGAATATCATCATCATCATCATTATAATAATTATGCATGCACTGTATTTTTCCTCTTCCTCTGTCATCAGTAATGCAAGGAATGTTGTGATTGGTTGTCAAGGCAGCCAATCAGAATTTAGCAGCCTCATCTCTGATTGGCTGTAATTATGGCATATTGTAACTCTGGGTTGTGTTGAGCAAGCAAGCCGTCGGCGTTTAGAGAGCACTAAGAGCGGGCATCAGGTGAGCAAGCTAGAGAAACACTGCACGCGCAAAAGAGAAGGTCTGCACACATCCTAAAACTTATTTTAAATGCAAAATTGATTTTAGCGCGCTCAAAATACTCTCTTCTTTGCGAGACGAACATTTTCTCCACAAAACTCAGATCGCGCGCGTGCAAAATGCACTTTTGCGCGCTCAAAATATGATCTTTCACACGCAGAATTGTGGCAGAGATCTAACCCCATATGATATTCGTCTTCAGTCATAAAAAAGATGACATTAAACAAATATTAAAAATATACTTTATGTTGTTTCTACATTAGTTTGAAGATTGAATGTGAAATTATGCAACATTAAAGTATAATTAAAAACTTTAATGTTAGATGGGATTAATCGTGATTAATTAATTTAAGAAAAAAATGTGTGATTAGTTAGTTTTTTTTAATCGATTGACAGCACTAATATATTTGTAATATAATTTAAATACATAAATGTATATAGACATACATAAATAAATAAATATATACATGCATAAAACTGCTCCACACAAACTCCATCTTTGCGATTGCTGTAAATGTACTTATAACGTGCATTTAAAAATGCAACAAGACATGCCAAGATAAAATCTCTTTGATTTAATATCTGAAAACAAAAAATAAGGCAGCCAATAACTTTTAACAGATAGATAGATAGATAGATAGATAGATAGATAGATAGATAGATAGATGGATGCATCAGGTACCTTGAAGATGTGTGCTTTCAGGATGTGGTGTCCCAACTCCATAGTCTGCTGTCTGTTTAACTTCCCCTCCTGCCTTGACAACATGAAGGCCATCAGTGCATGTCCACTCCTGCAGAGAAACACACATGCATTTATGAAGGAATAAGACGAGAAACAGCACTGAGACACACACTGATTGCCAGATCCATCTGTAAAAACCCTCCTCCCTTCATATCATCTGCCTTAAACCTGCACAATCTTATCCTGCTTTTATTTTCTGCTCACTCTTGCTGTTCATCACACAGTATTTATATCCATTTAATCTATTATTCTCATTCATGCTCTTGATGACAGCCGAAGGGTGAAGGGCCTGTAAGCTTTTTAAAATATGAGACTCTTAACATACTTAAGAGTTGTGTTTTTTAACATCAGGTTCTTGACTCGTTTGATTGGACTGTCAAAAGTTAAAACCATTTAGATTACAATTAGATTATAAAAAAGGAAATATCCCTTTTTATTTCCTGGCTCAAGTGGACGCCACTGGCCAAATTAAACATGCAGTGAAAATAATAGTGTTTGGTTCACTTTTCATGTCAGTTTCTGCCTTTATAAATTCAGATTTGTTCCACACTTTTAATGAAGCATCAATTGCATGTAATTAAAGGTCAAATCTTTTAATCTCTGAGATGAAACGAGCTTCTCGTGAGGTAAATCTCTGACTAAAAGCTCTGTATAATGTAGTATTTGATGCAAGGCTGTGAAAGCGTCTCTGTGTTGGCGTGTGTTTGGTCCGTCTGGAACGGCACCCCTGTAAAACACAGGAGAAGAGTGGAATAGGCTGCTTTAGTGCTTCCCCGGCTCTCGCTGGTGTTAATTAACCGAGCTTCATTAAAAGGCCACGCATGAATGCAGCTGGCTTTGATCAGCACTGCTTCTCCTCTACATTAAACTCATTCCGTCGCCTTTCTTTTCTCCCTCTTTCAGCAGCTGAATAACAAGGCAGGGAACTTTTTAGAAGTCCCTCTTTTTCAGAGCCAACTTTTCTAGTCTGGACCGGGAGAGGGTTCAGGGAGGAGAGTCATCAATAGGACGCCGATGGACCAATCAGAGCGCTCGGACACACCGCAATGAGAACAGGAGAGGAACAGAATTACAGATAAACTGGAGTCTAAGATCAGCACAGCTCATCAGCATCTCTAGAAAATGAGTAATGAGTGCTGTTTCTTATCCTGTGTTGTCATATTTATTGCAGCAAAAGGAAGTTTCTTTCCTATAACAAAAAAATAAAATCTCTCTCTATATATGTATTTCAGTAAATCAGTATTCAAGTTAAAAAATATATAATTATAACAGTATTATTTATGAATTATATATAATATAATTATAAATTAATTTATAATATGCATTATAAATTATATAATATTTCCTATTATAATAATATTACACACATACACATATACATACATACAGTATATATAAGTAATAAGTAAAAAAAAGTTATAAATTATAATATGTATATACGTCATTTATATATGAATAAATTATAACAGCATAATTTATTAAATATTTAGATATCAGCGTATTGTAAAAAATTATATACATGTGTAATATTTATATACACACACAAAACTAATAAGTAATAAGTAAATAAGTAAAAAAGTCAAATTAATTTGCAAATTTGAAGATAATGATGACCAATGCAAAATAATATTTATAACTATAACGCAAAAAGTATAAATAAATAAATAAATAAATAAAATACTGCAAAAATTTTGATAGTTTAAAAAAATTGCCCTGTTTTTTTTTTGTTGTAAGATTCACCTCCTTCTGTCTATTATCAAAGCTGGACTAGTAATATATTTCAAAGTAATTAAATGAGAGGAAACTGGATGTTGCACAGGCATCTTAAATCAGCACTGGCTTTCATCATCTCCTCAAGCAGATCATGATATTTCATTAGTCGACTGTGAAGACAGATCTGGCATCTCACACACAGACAGACACACGAGCACGATAAGAAACTCCTGCTCTTATTTTAATGAGTCAGTAAATTCAGCTGTGTGTCTGGAGCTGAACAGAGATAAAAGAGAACAACATCCTCATATAAAAGTCAAACATATGAATCAAATGAAAATGGGTTTTTTGGATTGTTCAGCTTTTTGGGGGTGAATTTGATCTTGGACTTACATACAAATGCAGATTTGAACACTCAGTAATACAGTCCAGCTACTGGCTCTTCATTAAACTGCAATGTCATTAGAGCTGGGCGATTGAATATTCACAATGTATTTGTAATGATTTTGTAGGCGATGTAAATTTAAGCAGCATCGTGAAGATTGCAAGGATGCTTTACGATGCTTTTTATCTGGTCATTAAGTTATTCTAAAGACTGTGTCATTAGACTTATGAGTATGAGAGTATAAAGACAGACGTTTCAATAGAGGATTTCAATTAAACCTCAGTAACTGTTTCAATCATTTGAAAAATTAGAGTCATCAATCATTTAAGCATATACTAGATTAATCTATTTGGCTACAATGACTTGAAATGATGAATTTATGGTTGTGTGACATATACCCATAAATTCATCATTATTACATAATACATGGCAAAATTATAAATTATAAAATTATATTATAAAAATTACTTTATTTATAATATATTCAAATATATTTTCTACATAAATATATAATAAACTATAATATATTCATAAGGCTGGAATATTATATATATATACCATATTATATATACATACATATTTAATTTGTCAGCCTTTTGAATATATTAAATTATTATTATTATTTAAATATTAAAATATATTTTTGAAATGATGAACTGATATTTCCTTTTTATGACATGAATATGTGAATTTTTGAATGTATTACTTTTAAATAAAGTAAAAATATTAAAATTAAAATATATGAAATAAACATATTAACATAATAAATAATAAATTATTATGATTATTTATTAGATTAATTAGTTTATATTATTCATATAAAACGTCAACATTACTGTACTTAACTATATTGTAGATGCTGAAAACCGCATCCAGTCCAGTTTTTTCCTCCACCCTCCAAGACATTAGTTAAGACACAACAGTGAAGCTCACCTGGGGTCACACAGGAAGTCGGAGCTCTCTCCATCCGCTCGCCACACCAGCCACTCTCTGAAGGACGGGTGGCAGAACATCCGCGTCTTATCCCTGCGTTTGATGAGGAAACACGAGAGCGTCTCCATCCTCTGCTGGAAGTCATCCCACAGCAGCTCTCCTCGCTCGCTGCCCGCGTTCAGCGCCTGAAACAGCTGCTCGTCCGTCATGGGGTGAAGGGACGCCAGCGCCACGTTGAGAACGGGCACGGCGCGCTCGAACGCAGAGTTGCTCATGAACTTCATGTTGCACTGCAGCAGGTAGAGCTCCGACAGAGAGACGGGCACCACCTTGTAGCTGGCGCTCTTGATGACCAGATGACCCTTCTCAAAGAGGTCAAGGGTCAGTTTGAGGTACAGGTACGAGCCCTGGCTGCGGGAGATGAGGTGGGAGCTGACTTTGCCCACGATGATGGGGTCTGCTTTGCCGTTGAGGGAGATGTTGTTGAGGATGTTCTGGCTGCCGTTGATGCGGTGCTGGATGTAGGCGTTAAGGTCCGTCCCGATCTCCTTGCTGTCTGGGAACTCATCCAGGCTGATCTTGGAGAAGGGCAGCAGACTGGTGATCTCCTGAAAGACAAGATGGAAAGGTCATGAAATACATCCAAAACATTACCCAGTAGATTTCTCTGAGGAGGACAATGTTGATTTTCTGCCTGATGAAGTTTTGAATTCAGTTCATTTTTCTCCCATGAAAACTGTAAATATTTTTAAGCAAGTATTAAAATTAAAATCTAAGTAGGTTACACTTTATTTTAAGGTGTCCTTGTTACAGTGTAATTATACATTTAAGTACTGAGTAATATTAATTAACTACATCTACTTACTATATGGTTAGGCTTAGGATTAGGGTTACTTGCATGTAATTATGCATAATTTATAGTTATTTTAATAGTAAGTACATGTAACGTGTAACAAGAACACCTTAAAATAAAGTGTTACCCTAATTATTAAAGTATTAAGTATTAAAATATTAAAATCTTGACCATATTACTTGTCAAAAATAATGTTTTTTTAATTCATTTTTGTTCTTCATTTTATTTTATTATTTCACTGAGCAGTTCTCATGAAAAATAATATTTAAAACACAAACCTAATCAGACTTACTCAATAAATATTATTATTTTTATTTCAAAGAAACAAAAATTCTGCATATAAACATTAAACAACATGACACCAATGACATTTAAAAAAAAAAAATAATAATAATTCTACAACATGGCATGAAAATTGTCATGTGCATACTTCAACAGCCTCTTCTTACTCTGAACTTTGAACTTTTTGTAATTAAAAAATATGTATAAACACTGATAGCTCCAGTGACAACAAATTATATTATTATATTAAGAATAAATCATATTAAACCTTTTTTATTATATTACTATATTATTTGTTTCATTTGCGCAGTTGTTAGACCTAATGCTTAAAAAATAAACAATTAAATAACTGCACAAGTCACAGAAGTGGTGTACCAGATAGGCCTGTCGCAATAATCAATATATCGACTTATCGCGCAATATATGTACATGACCTCAATAATTTTTGGTGACGCAATATATCGCCCATTATATTTATTTAAAAATTAATGTCACCATGTTTTGTACATTCCACTTGCGCCTGTGTCTTTTGCAGCTTCTCGTACATAACATGGTGTAGTCATGAGTTGCTAGGTCAAATTTAAAAAGTGCTTCTACAAAAAAAGTTTCATCTGCAGATATTCATCTTGTTTAGGAATCTGTGCCTTTGTGCATACGGACATCTGACTGCTAGTGATTGTGTTTTTCAGCAGTAGTGTGCACCCTTAATTTACAGAGAAAAGAAGGTCAGGGAAAAATCTATAGATATCTCCATACAAGTTCTTTGTGCATTTTTCTTTTTTTCTACTTGTTACTTTGCACTTTTTGTTAGAAAATGTTTATTTACTATTTATTCAAGTTTTTTTAAGATATCTAATATTTTGATACTTAATTTCCATGATCTAAATATTCTTAAAAATTAAAAGTTTGTTGTCATTTGGAAGTGTGTAGGCCTTCTAGCATTATAATTGCTTATCACAATTATTTCTGGGGCAATATATCGCACAACAAAAAGTTGTTATCGTGACAGGCCTAGTACCAGAAGAAGGGGACATATTTGACTAAAATAAATAAATAATGTGCAGAAAAAAAGTAAGCCTAAGAGAGTAAGCCTATTTAATTATTCAATAAATTGTCGTGTTATAAAATAATGTCTTTTATAAAATACAAAATAAATAATAAATAAAATAAAATGAAACAAAACAAAAATAAAAACACATCCCTACAAATCAATAGGGCCAATAATTCTGCTCATATTGCAGTAATAACACAGCACTGCAGTGGAGAGAGAGAGAGAAACACAATGAATTTTACATCACACAGGATCCTCATATCCAGCCACCACACACTGATGAGAAACCACAACACACTCCCTGTGAGACGCTCCTGATACCTGAAGAAACGGTGGGATGAAAGGCTTCGACGACTGCGGTGCATCAGACTGTCATCACCACACACAAATCAACAGATGAAACACTACAAACCTGACAAAATGCCTGATTATTAGTTCAAATGATCAAGGCATGTTTCCCACACATCATATTTAATCATTCTCATTCATATGCACCAATATTTACCAACATATATTTTCACCCTCTGAATAAAAATGAGGAGTTTTTTCCTCCATATTCTCACTATATCATACTATATGCCAAATATAGCCAAATATGACATTTTTTTAATACATATATTTTGCCTAATGGTTCACTAAACTGTTCTTTAAAAAAAAAAAAAAAAAAAAAGGGTAGATTTTTTTCGGACAATTATTTCATATGTCAGGCTTTACAGTGTTAGTACATCAAATGCATAAGTAAATCAGAGTTCTGAATCGATTCAGTGACACAGTTAGTGAATTGATTCACTAAAATGAATCAAACATAGCAACTTTAACACTATTTTTGCTTCTGAAGTTTAAATGATAAACTCTATAACAGCATCTCTGTCCAATCCTCAAAGGTAAAACTTGCCACTGCAAATCAGTTCAGGAAGCAAATACCCAGTTCAGCTAGAGAGTGTAGTTTCAGAAGGAAATATTGATCAAGCTCAGCGGACTGCTGTCAGAGTAAATATGAACATCTCTCTCAAGTGTCTGTCACCATCCTATTATAAACTCTTTCAACCCTTCTGGAAACCTCCGCCCCCGCTCGCCTTAGAGAGGCTCTGCTGAATGTGCACTGAATCATGGGTAAACCTTGAGAAACACTCCACCTGAGACTGAGAGGAGACAACATTTACAACCCCAAATCAGAAAAAGTTGGGACAGTATGGAAAACGCAAATAAAAAAAGAAAGTAGTGATTTCTAAATTTACTTTGACTTGTATTTCATTGCAGACAATATGAACACAAAATATTTCATGTTTTGTCTGGTCAACTTCATGTCATTTGTAAATATACATCCTTTCCTGTCATTCAGACCTGCAACACATTCCAAAAAAAGTTGGGACAGTAAAGCATTTACCACTTTGTAATGTTGCCATTCCTTTTCACAACACTTAAAAGACGTTTAGGGACTGAAGACACCAAGTGATGAAGTGTTTCAGGTGTAATTTTGTCCCATTCTTCCTGCAAACAAGTCTTAAGGTGGGCAACAGTACGGGGTCTTCGTTGTCGCATTTTGCGCTTCAAAATGCGCCACACATTCTCTATTGGAGACAGGTCGGGACTGCAGGCAGGCCAGTCAAGTACCCGTACCCTCTTCCTCCGCAGCCAGGACTTTGTAATGTGTGCAGAATGTGGTTTTGCATTGTCTTGTTGAAATATGCATGGACGTCCCTGGAAAAGATGTCTTCTTGAAGGCAGCATATTGTGCTCCAAAATCTCTATGTACTTTTCAGCATTAATGGTGCCATCACAGAAGTGCAAGTTACCTTTGCCAAGGGCACTGACACAACCCCATACCATGACAGACCCTGGCTTTTGGACTTGTTGCTGGTAACAGTCTGGATGATCCTTTTCTTCTTTGGTCCGGAGCACACGGCGTCCATTCCTCCCAAAAAATACCTGAAATACTGATTCATCTGACCACAGTACACGTTTCCACTGTGTGATGGTCCATCCCAGATGCCTCCGAGCCCAGAGAAGTCGACGGCGCTTCTGGACACTGTTAACATAGGGCTTCCTTTTGGCACAGTACAGTTTTAACTGGCATTTGTGGATGTAACTACGTATTGTGGTACTTGACAAAGGTTTGCCAAAGTAGTCCTGAGCCCATGTGGTGATATCGCTTATAGATGAATGACGATTCTTGATGCAGTGCCGCCTGAGGGATTGGAGATCACGGTTGTTCAGCTTAGGCTTGCGCCCTTGTCCTTTACGCACTGAAATTCCTCCAGATTCCTTGAATCTTTTAATTATGTTATGCACTGTTGAAGGTGAAATATCCAAATCTCTTCCTATCTTTCTTTGAGGAACATTGTTTTTAAACATTTCAATAATTTTCTCACGTATTTGTTGGCAAACTGGCGATCCTCGGCCCATCTTTGCTCCTAAAGGACTAGACCTTTCTTGGATGCTGCTTTTGTACCAAATCATAATTACAATCACCTGTTGACATCAACTGTTTCAAATCACATCATTATTTAACCAATTTACCTCATTACTAGCCCTAAATTGCTCCTGTCCCAACTTTTTTTGGAATGTGTTGCAGGTCTGAATGACAGGAAAGGATGTATATTTACAAATGACATGAAGTTGACCAGACAAAACATGAAATATTTTGTGTTCATATTGTCTGCAATGAAATACAAGTCAAAGTAAATTTAGAAATCACTACTTTCTTTTTTTATTTGCGTTTTCCATGCTGTCCCAACTTTTTCTGATTTGGGGTTGTAAATCAAAACCTCACCGTCACATTAAGACAGGTGCACTGAATATGCAATATATGTGTGATGATTTTGCTGGCAGTGTAAGATAAAGCAGATTGTGAATATTAGGATGAGTTTAATGCACATTTTTAGTCATAGATGCATGATAAGAGTGTTCAGAGAGAAAGGCTCTGATTTTAACTTCAGCAGCAAAACCTTTGGTGTTCAAACTGTCTTTTTCAATGTACTGCAATGTGATTCAACGATTTAATTGCATAATCACTCAAATATTCAATATCAAGTCTTATGTATATATTTTACATATTTGTAAATATATTTTTCATATATTAAAATGTTTGAATGACATATACTACAACATTTTTAAAGTCTCTCCTGCTCACTAAGACTGCATTTATTTGATTAAAAATACAGTAAAAACAGGAATATTATGAAAAATTATTAGAATTTAAAATGTTTTCTATTTGAAATTGTATTCCTTTGTTCAAAGCTGAATTTTCAGCATCATTACTCCAGTCTTCAGTGTCACATGATCTTCAGAAATCATTCTAATATACTGATTTGCTGCTCAACAAACATTTCTGATTATTATCAATGTTGAAAACAGTTATGCTGCTTTGATATTTTTGTAGAAACTGTGATACATTTTATTTTTCAGGATTCTTTGATGAATAGAAAGTTGAAAAGAACAGCATTTATTTGTAATAGAAATCTTTTGCAACCTTATAAATGTCTTTACTGTCACTTTTGATCAATTTAATGCATCCTTGCTTTAATATTGTAATTAAATATGAATCTTCCTTTTGTTCATTTAGTGAAAATAACACGCTTTGACTATTTGAACTACAGCAGTTTTTACTGTATTTTACTTCTTAAACATGTTACATTTCTAGTCTACAGTGGCATACTGGATATATAAAAATTTGCATTTTAAATAATTTCAGAGCAAATACATAAATCTCAAGATATACAACAAATATTGTCAAAAGGCTGAAAAATATTGTAAAGTCCTATTGAGTGCCAGACTAGCTCTCCTCACTTATAGTGACAGCTAAAGCAGAACGCATTAGGAGGCTTTCATAAGTACAAAAACACACATTTGCACACACACACACTCTCTCTCCAATCTGTCATCTGACACATATCAAACACTAGATGATTCTGCTCTGCTAGTCGAGCACTACCTTTCAAACTGTCAAAACACAGCCAACACGAACACTGTCTCTCTCTCTCGAATTCGCTCCCTTTTCCTTTTCACCTCCTCCTGTCTGGATTACTGTCTAGCTGTCGTACCGTCTCATTTGGAGGGTCAATGTTCCTTATTAGAGCTACAAGATTCTCCTGCCCAAAGTGACAAGATGAGGTGGAGAGTCTGAGATGGTGAACGCAACACCTAACCTGATCTGAGCAGATGAGAAAAATATTCTGAGTTAGACGGATGTACCTGACAAAAACATCCATCTCACTACCAAATCAAAAGACAAAATAAGAAATTGTATCCTGCAGAAAGACATATTTTCATACCTGTTTATTTCAATTAATATTTATAACAATAGTATGTTTTGTAATATATATTTGTAATGTATTATACAGTATATAACAATTTACACTTTAGTATAGGGACCAATTCTCACTATTAACTAGTTGCTTATTAGTATGCCTATTATTAACATATTGGCTGTTTATTAGTACTTATAAAGCACATATTCTGCATGACCATATTCTACATCCCCAATCCTACCCAATACCTAAAAATAAGCAGCAGATTAGGAGTTTATTGAGGCAAAAGTCATAGTTAATGGTTTGTTAATAGTGAGAACTGGACCTTAAAATAAAGCGTGACCAACAATTTTCTATATCATTTTTTATTTTGGGTGAAATATGACAAGTGAAAAGAAAAAAAAAAAACTCTTGAAATTCAGCTTCATGCCTCAGTAGCCAAAGATTCACTGCGCAAAACACATTGTGGTCACACAAACCATATTTGCCCTAACTGCCATCAAAACTGTATTTAATATCATCTAATTTGTCATATTTTCCATCTAGTGTAGTTTTGTTTATGGTTTTGAGGATGAGGGTGTCACTCAATCTGTCCATCTGTCAAATTGGACTAGATTCTCTTTCCTAGTTAAGTCTGTTTATTTATTTATATGATTAGTTGCATTGGACATTGATTTTTCCAGCTCAGAATAGATCTGCCACCCATTCCAGCAGCTTTAGATGCAGTATATATTCATGTCTCACCAGAAGGCTTGTTCTCACAGTGACGATCAGTTTGAGCCAGTTGGGGAACTTGGAGATGATCTTGGTGATGAAGGAGGCGACAGTGTCACCATAATCCGGTTTGTGAAACTCCGCCTCGTTCAACCCGTCAATCAAGATGATGCAATCTTCCTCTGGAACCTTCCTCTCTGATAAACAACATAAAAAGTACATACATTACATACATTATACAAAACATTAATTAAATACATTATTGCCAAAATGCAAAGTGTTTTATAAAAGAAAATGACCAATCGTTTTGCTAGATAAGACCCTTTGAAGCTGCATTGAAACTGCATTTTAGACTTTCAAATCGTTGGCCACCATTGAAGTCCATTATATGGAGAAAAATCCTGGAATGTTTTCCTCAAAAAACTACATTTCTTTGCAACTGAAGAAAGGAAGACATGAACATCTTGGATGAGATGTGGGTGAGTAAATTATCAGGAAATTTTTACTCTGAAAGTGAACTTACCCTTTAATCTTAGTTAATGTCTACTAATATTAATCTCAACATTTACTAATATGTTTGTAAGATCAAAAGTTGTATCTGTTTACATTAATTAATGCAACATTAACATTTTTATTATTTAACATTAATGAAGATTAATAAATGCTGTGAAAATATACTGGTAATGTCAGCTCATGTTAGTTAATGCATTACCTAAACTAAGTGTTACCATAATAATAATAGGAATAAAAAATTTTTTGAGTCTAACTGTGCAGTTCATTAGTCTAGCTGTAGCGGTTCATGGCTTATGGTCAACAAAATAATAATTTTGTGCATTAATTAAAATAAAAAATGTCACAGGTATGTGTTTTTCTGCAGCTTCAAATGCAGCTCGTCCAGTTTGAGTCAGAAATATCCATTAATAAATGGTAAAATACCAAGAAAGAGGTGGAGAGAGAGCAGAAGAGCTTCAGCACTAATGAGTCTCCGGTGTACGAGTGAAATCTTGAGTCCGGCACTAGATGAGCAATGGCTTGTTCTTTTCTTTGAGTTATTGTGGTTATTATATTTATTCTGCTCCTGCTAAAACACGAGGAAGTTTTCCATGCAGATGAGACTGACTTAAATAAGCAACTTATTCAGATGAATCCATATAATGTGAATCACTCTGGAATAGAATGAAAGTGAGACTTAATGACAAGCACGTATCAGTCCACTTCACAATTAAAGTCTTCAGATGCGGCACGTCTTTGTTTGGCCTCAAATGAAGCGTCACCCTCCGGATCCGTCAGGAGTCACTTTAATAATTCATTACACACGAGATCTGAGCGACTTCCCAGAGCCGAGCCGTCGCAGCGGAATCACACAGAGACGGAGAAATAGTTCTTCAGCAACACATCAAGAGCTGCACTTCCTCTGCTTTCAAATATTATTTGAATGAGGAATACGGCCGAGCAGCATCCATAAAGCATCTCTGCTTTTAAAGCTCCACCACAAATCTTTGTGCTGACTTCTTCATGGCATGATGGACAGATTCAGCCAAAGCACTTTCAATAAGACACTGTGTGGTTGTAGTGGACATTCAGAAAAAACAACAAAAAAAACCCACATTTATCAGTAATTGATAGGGTTGGGTATTGTTTGAATTTTATCGATTCCGATTCTTTTCGATTCCAATGTGATTAAATAATGATATCAAACATTTATCCTGTGTCTCTTTTTTGCAAACCATCTATTGGAGCTGAATGCCATGAACAAAAATCAACAGGCTACATAAAAACTGGACTCTTTAAGAGCAGTTTGTGTGCAAAATAGAACTGCATGATTCTGGATAAATTAAAAAAAACAAATTAAGTTTTTTTTTTTTTTCTTTTTTTCCCCAATGGAAGTTGTGCTTCTCTCATGATTCTGAAGAAAAAAACGTTAGACAACTAAACAAAATCACATGTAATTTATGAATGAATGATTCAGTGACTCACTCAAGATGTACTTGGTTCATTACTGGATGAATCAGTGTTCTTGAATGAATCTCTTGTGTGATTTAAACACAAATACATTTTAACAGCCCATTTTCGCCACCTACAGGCGTAACAATGTAATCGATAAATCTACATTTGAAGTGTCAAATTACTTTCAAAAGGTGATTTACTCTATTTTAATCGCTACCGTACACGTCAGAGTTTATATCTGAACTATAAACGTTTATCCCAGTACTTCTGTGATTTGAATGTTTGTAACACAGAAATAATGATACTGTGTGGTTGAAAAGACTGTGAGGCTGTTTCATTCCAGACAGATGACCGCTGCTCTCTTCAGGTCAGTGGCAGCGTGAACGCAGATTTAAATGTTCAGATAACACTGATGTGATCGTACGCTGTACGTCAAAGGTTGAGGAATGAAACAGACGGATGTTTGTAATTTAGGAATAGAATCACGTTGGTGTTTGAATCGTGTTCGCGATCTTTAACGATCTATTAAATTAAAGTGCTTTGTCATGTTGGTGGTGACACCTCGCAACATGTTTAGCTATCACAGATATTATACTTAACTTTTTTGGCTTCTGATCACAACTGTAGCCAAACTTTGGAGCGCTTACTAGCGAGCAAGGTCCTGGCAGATCACTGTAGGTCCGGTCCTCACAGATGAAGAAAAAAAAAAAAAGCGCATAGGAATCGATAGGCGGAATCGAAATTTTAATTTGACAACAAGTATCCGATTCCTGACCTTAAGTATCCGATTCTGGAATCGGAATCGATTTTTGATTCCCAACCCTAGTAATTGACTTATTTTCCAGGAAATTTTCCAGTCTAAAAATCTTAAACCAAGATCAATTTACTTGAAGCAAGACTGCATAACGTATTAAGACTTGTTTTCAAAGATATATCATTAAATTATAAAAATCATCATTTAGATTTTATAAATCTCATGAGTTATATTTCTCCACACTACAAGCAAGCAAATAAATACTGGAAAAAATAATGGAAATGTTATTTTCATCTTATTATAAGCACAATTCTATTATATTATCTAGTATGCTGATATATAAATATACAAGAGAGTATATAAATATGTCTCAATAATAATAGTATAAATATATATATATATATATATATATATATGTGTGTGTGTATTGGGCTACAAACTGGTTCCTGTTATTTTACTACATATTATAATATGCGTATTAGATTTAATCTTATAATGAGGCAAAAAAAAAAATCCCACTGGAGAAAAAAACTTCAGACAAAAACAAAAATTACTGAAGAAACATAAAATGAAAAATTACTCAAGAAAACATTATATAAATATATCAACAATAATATGTATTTTATATTATAATATACTCTCTCTTAGAATATAAAAAAATAAAAATAAAAATAAACAAGTAAAAATATATTTTGTGTATTGAGCTGCAAACTGCTGCATTTTACTCATTTATTTATTTGACTATATATTATAATATCCCTGGTTTCACAGACAAGGCTTAAACCTAATCCTAGACTAAAATGTAAATCTGAGCTGTTTCAACTGAAAGAAACTTGCACTGACTGATCTTAAAATATATCAGTGCCTTTGTTTTGTCTCAAGATGCACACCAGTAATGTTTTTTTCTAAGTACGTTTATAAAAGTTACTTAAACGTCCTAATTGAACTATGGCCTACTCCTGGCTTAGTCTAAGCCCTGTGTATTAAATTTAAGCTTTTACAGAGGCAAGAAAATCCCAACAGAGAAACATAAAATAAAAATGACTTAAGAAAACACTTTTTCTTGCAACGAGGGCAGAGCAGAAAATGGTTTCCATCAAGGTTTGTCGTCTCTCCTCTCGAGGCCGTATTGATCCAAAGCATCTTCCATTTCCATCATACAAACACAGGGTTTGTTTATCTGCGTCACACTTCTACAATAAAATATCGATCGAGCTGAGCAAAAGACTGGACCTCCACATAAAACAAACCACAATGACCTTGAGATCTCAGAGACTCAGAGAGAGCCTGAGCCTAAAGAGAAAATAAACGCACGGATAATGCAGGAGAAACCTATAGATGATCAAGAGGAAAACCAAGGCTTTAATTCCTCTTCATGACACGTGAGAGGGAGCATGCCAATAATTAGGAAGGAATTGAACTATTTCTGATTTCTGTTAATGATTCCAACAAAATCAGAGTGTTTTTGAAAGAATGTAGACAAACTATTAACAAAACCAAATGTCTTGAAAATCGTTCGGTTCCAGTATTCTCTTTATAAAATGAAACCGGTTCTTGATTGCCACCCTTATTATTTCTGGAAGTTCAGTAGATTTAATTCATTTCACTGAAACAATTCCATTTCTAAGAAATAAACGTTGGCCAGTACATCAGAGCGTATGTGCTAACAGCCTTGGGGAAATGGATTTCACTGCATTTAATGCAACAACCAAGCAAATCCACCCCATTCATATAATCTGACCATCTGCTGAACATCAAACACATGACATCTGACTCATCCGGTGTGATACAACACTTCATTCCCTGATGTTCCTTCTGTCCACATAACCTTCTCTGAACTGTAACGGATGCAGGGAGAGCTAAAATATTAATCACTCAATTATGGAGTTAACATCAACAAGAAATTACATTTGCAACCTATTTTAATTCCATAATGTGGTGTATTTCTGAGTGAAATGCACGCAAGGACTGTCTGGATGGCATTGTTTTCTTTACAATAATGTGCAACTGATGGGGGAGAAAAAGAGAGAGAGAAAACAGCTATATGATGGAAATAACTTTTCCATCATACATTTTGTACGGAAATAAAACAAAAATAACGACTTTATTCAACAATTAGGCACCGTAACGTCTCCTCTGTGTCAGCGTAGCGCCATTTTGGAGATTATCCCCTGGACACAAAATGCATACACTCCTCTGTATCAGCCAGGCCACAAGGGTGCGCTGTTTGCGTTCAAATCAGAGCGTAAATCGACGAAGAAGACGCATCCCTGTGTTGAGGCTGATACAGAAGACTGAGACACAGAGGAGACGTTACGGTGCCTAATTTTTGAATAAAGTCATTATTTTTGTTTTATTTCCATACAAAAAGTATTCTCGTCGCTTCATAACATTATGATTGAACCACGGATGGCAGATGGAGTATTCTGGCGATGCTTTTCATACTTTTATGGACCTTGACAGTGCAATTTACTTGGCAGTCAATGGGACAGTCACAAGCCTCCCGGTTTTCATCCAAAATATCTTAAATTGTGTTCTGAAGACTAACGAAGCTTTTACGGGTTCGGAACGACATGGGGGTAAGTGATTAATGACAAAATTTTCATTTTGGGGTGGAGTATCCCTTTAAGTCAAGACACATTGAGAAAATGACTTAAGATAATTTCTTATTTTCTGAGAAAGTGGTAAAAATGAAGTGAATTTATGATCAAAACGAGACAAATATCTGCCACTAGGCTCAGAAAAATCAACTTAATTCAAAGGAAAACAAGTTTTCAAACCCCACTGACAGATATTTGTTCTTGTTCTAAGCATAAACTCACTTAAAAAAAAAATTATCAGAAAACTGGACTTCAACTTATGTCATTTTGCATCTCCAAGTAATGTATCTTGTTTTAAGGACGTTTAGATTTGTACTGGAAAACGAGACAAAAACACTGAGGAAAATACTTTTTTTTGCAGTGCATGTAAAATGCCATAACTATGAATTTAAGACTTTCTGCTCCAATTTAAGACCTTAATTTGTGGAAGGGAAAATTAACATTTTTGTAAGACCTGCAGAAACCCTGTAATATTAATTCCAATAATTCCTAATTACATTCATGTTTTTCACAGACTGGCTTTATTGCATTTTCATTTGAGCCGAATACATGTTTGCTGATATTTTTAGATCATCAATGCTTTTCTGTATTCGTTATGGAAAAAAAAGGTTGTCAACTAATACTTTTTTGTCTCAGTTTTGGTTAACGAAATGATCACTTCTCGTAACCTCATCAGAGACATGTTTGAAGCAGGGAAATGGGGCTGGTTTTGTGTACCTTTGCGCAGGTTGGCAAGCGGCTGCAGGATCCCCCTGCGGAAGGCAGCCATGGGGTCCTGCACACAGGAGCGCAGACTGAGCATGCTCTGCAGGTGCGACTCTTTCAGCAGCAGCTCTCTGTATGCGCTCAGCTGATGCGCTCGGCACAGGAGAGCAGCCACGCTGTGCACAAACTCAGGAACCAGACACGTGTATGTGTTATCAGCCTGACAGTAATGATACGCCACCACCTGCAGAGAGAACCAGAGACAGCCTTAGAAACTTCATCTGATTTACATTTAGAGTCATGCAATATTTGCTGTTACTTATATATAATTATATACAACATATATTGCCATATTTATGCAATTGCTCTGAAATGGCTTTTTATTTTTAGAGGAATAATTATTTCAAACAAACAGTCATTGTAGTCAAGTAGATTCAAAATGTTTAATGAATAACTAGAATACTGCAAAAATCTAGTTAAAATAAACAATGCATGTTCTCCACACCAAAAATTCATCATTGTCATTTATATGCACAAATACAACAATACACTGTAAATACAGCTGACAATTGAGTATATGAACATACTGACAAGAATATCTACAAGTAAATGTTTTTAATTAATATAATGCATGATATATAATGTGATATATAATATACTATAATATAATATAGTTGACGCACAACTTTACAAATATTAAAAGAAAACAAAGGAAAAATCTTAAGTAAATTCAAATGAGTTTACAACGATTTTACCTTGTTCTGTGGTCAAATAAAATAACTAAAATAAAACAAAAAATAAACAATAAATGAATAATAATAAATAAATCAATAAATATATAATAGAGGATCTAAACATTATAATATAATATAATATAATCCATAATGCTATTTTTTGGCTACACGGTTGCTGTCAGAAGCAGTGCAGCATGGTGGCTGACAGATCAAACTCTTTTTAAAACTTTTGGTGTTTTATAACAGGGCTGTCATGACTGGCTGCTGAACTGAAGCTCATAACAGAACAGCTTGAGGTCTGTGAGCCCTTGAGGAGCTGCTCTCAATCCATGTTGATCTAACACTGAAGCCCAATATCATCCCACTGTTTGCACTTGATAAATAATGCAGCTCACAAATGAGTCTTTCTGACCCATCACTGCCATCCAGTCATCCTGCAGCTATAAATGATAAAAGTTCAGCAGCCTAATGGATAAAAACACGAGGATCTGAACACAGATGGACAAAGATCATCAAATGAGGAACTAGTTAATATGCACAGCATAAACTGATTTAATCACATCACATGCAACTTTACAAATATTAAAAGACAACATAAGGGAACATCAGTAGATTCAGACGAGTTTACAGTGATTTTGCCATGGTTAAGTGGGACTTCATGCCTAAAAATACCTCTTTTCTGTGTTAAAATCACTGTAATGCTCGACCTCAGTTGGCTTATTTCGCAATTCTTTATTAAATTCCTCCCTTGAAAAATCTGACACCCAAAGGAGACATTGGATCTAAGAGAATGAAAGTGAAATATTTCTCTGTGAAGTGAAGTGATGTCCTAACAGAAGAGTTCACCACCATTCACAGGAGTAACACTCACGGTTTGTTTGGCCAGAGACGGGTGAGACAGCAGGACACCTTCTGAGGGACCCTCTTAATTTGTCCTGATTTATTATTGAAAGCTGTGTTTGACAGATGGGGATATTTCCCATTTGGACAGGTGAGGTTAATATGAACGCTGAGATGAGGTCTGGGAAAAGAGCATCAATCTAAAGCTCCTTCAGGTGGAGGGACCATTAACTCGCTCGCTTCGAGCCAACACTCCAAAGCGCACCTTAACTGGCTCAATCTCTTGATTGCTGTGCATTTCCCTCGACCCTTCAACATGCTGATTAGACCATCATCACGCAGGATTTAGACACTTAGCAGTAACTAAACCAAGAGCAGAACTGGATATTGTGCTTTATTGATCTTTAAAATATTCAATAATTACAACTTTTGGACTCACAAAGGCTACATGTCTTCAATATAATATAATATAATTAATATAATATAATATATAATAAATATAATATATAATCAACATGAAACAATGCATGCAACTTCTGAAATGTGAATGAAAATGTGCTTTGCAAATTTATTAAAAATAAAATGATTCCATTGCATAAGTACACATACCCTTATCCGGGACAGCTGAAATTTACCTCAGGAGCATTCATATTGCTTGTAGGTGTTACTAGACTTTGAGTGAAGTTAACCTGTGGCAAATTCAGTTGAATGGGTATGATTTGGAAAGGCACACACATCTTAATAAAAGGTTCAACAGCTGATAATGCATATCAGAGCAAAAACCCAGCCCTGAGGTCAAAAGAACTGCCTGTAGAGCTCAGAAACAGGTTTGAGTCAAGCGACACATCTGGGGAAGAGTTCAGAAAAAAATTCTGCTTCATTGAAGGGTCACAGAAGCATGTAGTCTCTGTTGATACTGGAAGACGTTTGAAACAACCGGGACTCTTCTTAGAGCTGGCCTCCTGGCCAAACTGAGCAATTGATGGAGAAGGGCTTTGGTTAGAGTGGTGATGAAGAACCTGATGGTCACTCTGGTTGAGCTCCATGATCATATATGCAGATAGGAGAAATCTACAGAAGAACAAACCACTGCAACACTCCACCGATCTGGGCTTTATGCCAGTGTGGAAAGACTCAATCCTCTCTTCAGTGTAGACAAACACAGATGACAACACACTTAGAATTTGCAAAAAAGCACCTAAAGGACCCTCAGACTGTGAGAAATAATATTATCTGGTCTGATGAACCTCAATTCCAAGCATCATGTTTGAAGGGAACCAGCTCTGCTCATCACCTGCAGAATACCAACTCAAAAGTAAAGTGTGCTGGTAGCAGCCTCATGCCGTGGGGCTGTTTTTCAGCGGCAGGGACTCGTCAGAGTAGAAGAAAAGCTCAATGCACCAAAATATAGAGACAGCCTTAATGAAAACCCAGTCCAGAGCATTCAGAACCTCAGACGGGCAGAAGGTTTACCTTCCAACAGGACAATGGACCTAAACACACAGCAAGAGTGGCTTATAGACAACTCTGTGAATGTCCTTGAGTGGCCCAGCCACAGCCTGAGCTTGAACCCAATCAAATATTTCTGGAGAAACCTGAAAATGTGCATCTGCCCCCATCCAACAGAGCCTGAGAGGTGAAGAGGTGAGGAGAAGAAGAGCAGATAATTGCCAAATGCTGATGAGCAAAGCTTGTCACATCAAACAAAAAAGACTTGAGGCTGTAAAGGTGCTTCAGCTAAATGTTTAGTTAAGGGTGTGAATACTTATGCAATGTACTTATTTCAGTTTTTTTTTATTTGTAATTAATTTACAAAGTTGTGACAATTCTGTTTTTGCTTTGTCAATATGGTGTATGGCGTGTAGAAAAAAACTAATTTAAAGCAGTTAACATAAGGCAGCAACATAAAACGTGAAAAAAATGAAGGGGTATGAATACTTTCACATGGCACTGTATATGGAAGGACATATTAATAATATATAATATTATAATGGAATCAAAATCATTCCTAAACATTGTGTACAACCTATTTTACTACTGAAAATGGACATTTAAAACAACAATATATAATATAAAATAATATAATATAATATAATATAATCAACATGAAACAATGCATGCAACCCATTTTACTTCCAAAAGGGGAATGAAAATTTGACTGAAATTCGATATTCAAAAAGAAAAAAAGAAAAAGTAAAATGAATTATGCATTTATAAAGCGCTAATGGAAGGACTACACGGAAGTATATTATATAATAATAATATTATATTATATAATGGACGCTAAATCATCATGAAACATTGTGCGCAACCCATTTTACTTCTAAAAATGGACATTTAAAACAATCAAATATAATATACTATAATATAATATAATGCAGATGTGCGTCTCTTCCTGTCAAAGTGGGCAGTTCTTAGGCAGAATGTTGAAAGTCAATAGTCTGGTGTCTAGAAGATTTACCGCCTGCGTGTATAATTGCAAACAGGTTTTAAAAAGATAAAGATAATCAATTCTCCATCAACATAGCATCAACTGCAAATACGTGAATTAATCAGTCAACAAACTAATGGAGAGAGCTTTACTAATCAGCTTGCGCTTATGTGACTGATGCATGCAGGGATTGATTGGAATACACCCAATTTCATTTGCAAAACGCCACACACTCATTTGTTAAAAATGTAGCATTACGCTGTAAACTGATTAGTGATGAGCCTCTAATTAAGTGCTTTTGTCTTATCTGTGGATGTGTAATTTGCCGCTGTCTGCTGCGCGTTTGCTGTCCCTGAGCCTCGGCGCCCACGTGGCTGCAATTCTCTTTAAATGCGACCAAACGACCACCCTGCTCACCTGTTGCCATGGTAACACACGAGGGACGGCAGGTCCCCCAGGAAACATGGTTGATACATCATTTATCTCACATTGTGTTTGACAGAGGACAGCTCGACCGATTAAGACGGAGACGCACGGAGCTCGACTGAAACCCTAAGCACAGCGCTTCAAGTCCCTGGGAGATGAACTGCAATATTGGATGAGTCTCTGTAGCACACCCTGTCTGACGTCACTCGAGAATCTCATGTCTGTTTGTCAGAGTCTCTGTAAAATAATGCATACCATTACCTTTAGAAAACACAAGCCGTAATGATATAGCTCTATCAAATTAATAATACTGTTCGTTGCATATACTAAAATAGGTAACACCAAACCGTGTGCATCCATTCCTCTGAATAACTAAAAGCTGCTTAATCAGATAATTGAATGTATAACCTGTTAATTCACAACCCTCATCTTATGTCATATATTTGAGTGAGAGTGTTTTCATTTTCATAAAATAAAATTCTTGGTTGAAGTTGTACAAAATGTATGTTTTTATCATTGCAGAAAACTAAAACATAAAATAAAATAATCCTTTCATTCAAATGGTAGAGTATCAGTAGAGGTCATGGGTTCAAGTCGCAGGGAATGCAAAAATGTATGTATAAGTTGAATGTAATGTAAGTTTCTAATAATATAAAATAAAATAATAAAATAAAATAAAATAAAACAAAACTCTTGGTTGAAGTTGTACAAAATTCATGTTTTTATCGTTGCAGAAAACTAAAACATAAAATAAAATAAATAAAATAAAAAATAAATTTAAAAATAGAGGATTTGTACATAAAATACAAACTTCAAATTTTTATTATTGAAGAAAAATAAAATAAAATAATAAAATAAAATAATTATTTCATTCAAATGGTAGAGTAACAGTAGAGGTCATGGGTTTGAGTCGCAGGGAATGCAAAAACTTATGTATAACTTGAATGTAATGTAAGTTTCTTCATCTGATAAAATAAAATAAAATAAAAAAAGATTTAAACTCTTGGTTCAGGTCTGTACATAGAATACAAACTTCATGTTTTTATTGCTGCAGAAAAAAATAAATAAAATAAAATAAAAAATGAATAATAAATTTAAAAATCTTAAAAAAAAAAAAAAAAAAAAAAAAAAAACTTATAACCAAACTTATAACCAAAGCCCTTGGCAATAAATCCTGTTGCTTTATGCATAACGTCTGGTGTGACCGCACCATTAGAGCTGCACGAAGAATGTTGCACAAAACAATCGTGACTTTCAAAAAGCTGGATCAATATAGAGGAGGACACTGAACCAGTACTAGTTTAGTTATTCAGAGATTTAATGCAGAGATCGTGACTTCAGCAGCCACTGAGTTCAGCAACACTGAGAAGAAGAAAGAGGGTCTTTGGGTTCACAGCATCTCAACTTCCGTCCTCTGCATTTCAAAAGACTGAAACACTCCGTTCCAAACAACAGCGCTGGCATCACTCCAGTCCCTCCTCTATGAACTTCAAAAGCTGAAGCAGACATATTGAAGCAACACATCCTAAGAAACACAAGACGGCATCGCCGGGATTCTCTCGCTTCAAACAACGAGCGCTAATGAGCAACTTAAGACTGCATTCACACTGCAGGACCTGCAGCACAGATACAATCATTTCACATATTTATGATTCTTTTTGACCAGTTGAACAAATCAACCTTCACTACACAATGAATAGGTCAGGGAAGTAAATTAATCTGCTAAATAAATAAATATGTCCAGTGGGAATAGAATAACCGGCTCCCAACATATTTGTAACTGTAATGATAGGAAGATAAATTACTGTACTGTAAGAAATTCAACTCTGGGAAATGAAGTGTTCTTCCTTCCCACACAAACGTTCCTTTATTAAACATGGTGAAGGATATAAACTTAAAACACAAGTTTGGGGGTCAGTAAGACATTTTTTTAAAGAAATTAATACATTTATTCACCAAGGAAGCATTGATCAAATTGATCAAACGTGACAGTAAAGACATTTATAATGCTACAAAGGATTTCTATTTCAAATAAACACTGTTTATTTGAAATGTTTTCATCAAGTAATAAAAAAAAAAAATAGGCAAATCAGCATATTAGAATGATTTCTGAAGGATCATGTGACACTGAAGACTGGAGTAATGATGCTGAAAATTCAGCTTTAAAGAGGTGGTTGACTGTATTTTTTTCCAGG
Organism: Schizothorax lantsangensis; assembly: GCA_027422415.1. Classification (NCBI taxonomy): domain Eukaryota; kingdom Metazoa; phylum Chordata; class Actinopteri; order Cypriniformes; family Cyprinidae; genus Schizothorax; species Schizothorax lantsangensis. Next base: position 34,481,539 of record CM049848.1, read on the forward strand.
CTTGATTGTGTTTATGGGGTGCAGTCTAACACCGTGTCCTAACTACACGTGACGTGATGCCGCGACGTGATAAAATGTATCTTTTCCATGTTAATCTGAGTTTTTGTCCTAACTAGCCATGGCGGCGACACGCGAAATTTCTAATTTAGAAACGGTTTCTATTTCCACGACGTTGCGGCTGGAACAACAACATACAAACTATATGACAGCAGATAATCTCAGGTGATTATGTGCTTTATTCAAAGTTAAACTTTAAATATAATTTTGTGTGACCTTATAGCCATACTGAAAGCAAAAACAGATTGTTTACCTCAGATCTTGAAAATAATTTAAAGATGTCTGTTAAAACTGTGAACTCACTGCGAACCAACGAGTGTATTCCATAACAGTGATCTTATCAGTCACTCAGAATGTACATTTAATGATGTTAAAAAGCTTTAATATTTATGAATTAGATTATAAACGTATCCATTTTGTTGCGAGTGCAGTGCGCTTCCAGAGAGAGCCCGCCTACACACGCTTCTGATTGGCTGTGATATTTGATTGATGACGTCGCGGTGTCGCTGGTAAACAATGACATCGTCAATATTGCTTATCAATTTGAGCCCGATTGAGACGCAGAGGATATTAGTGAAGAGGATCACGCAGAACCTGTGCAAGCACAGCTCTCTTAACGCTATACACATAAAGTGTATAATTGGAAGAGTTTATTAGAGCTGACGAGATGATGATCAGAAGAGAGAGAGAGAGAGAGAGAGATGAGCGTGTGCAGAGCAGGGGACACGAGGAACAGGATTAAGAACCGCTGCTTTAGAACATTGATTTTGAAACTTGTGAATCCATTAGAATCGTTAGAAGACAGAATCGCGATTCATATATGAATAGATGTTTTCGTGCACCCCTAGTTTTGACGGCATGGCAACAACTCTTCCTCATCTCTAAAGCAGCGCAACATGGCCTCGCCGCCTTTGTTGCATGTTTCCGGGGGCAGGGTTTATGTAAATTTCTGGGTTTGTGATGTCACAAACCCGGGAAGTAACTCGTTGTAGTCCCCACAAGCCGTTTTTGTAGGCATTAAACTGCCAGAATTTTAAAAGACGATATCTCTGTTTGCATTGAACTTTCAGCATCGTAACTTTGCAGATATTGTTTATGCTCAAACAGCAACATTACACACTAACTAACCTTAAAAAAAGTGAAATCGCAATCAACCACCCCGTTAAATCACGGGAATAAATTACATTTTAACATATATTCACACAGAAAACAGTTTAAACAGAGTAAATATTATTACAGTTTTAAACTGTAATAATATCTCAAAATTTTGAATGGTATTGCAGTATTGCACCCTGTTTGCTACAATTAAAATTCAGGAATCTGACTGAAATCAGAACTTTAAAAGGCATTTTGAATTCAGTTTTGAATGGTGCTCAATAAGTCTGAAAAACGCTGAAGTGTTTAACAGAGTAAATGAGACCTGAAACACAAAGACACAAAGCAACAGTGTCTAATTCTGCATCCTCCATCATAAACATGTCAGTCTGAGGGGAAATAGATCACCAGACTGAGGCGCGGGTCCTCCATTAAAACTGTGATGTCACCACATATTCATCGCAGTCCATTAGCAGCATTACTGCACAACTGCATATGCTCTTCATATAACATCCGTGAATCACCAGTCAGTCTGCGTCAAAACAAGATGCATGTCTGTCTGAGGCAGTCTGCAAAGAAACAAATCTCCAAATCTATCTGAAAGCAAAAAACTACAACTAAATGATAAATCATTTAATTATCTATTAGTCTGGTCTTTGCAATGTGCATGGAGAAACTTTGGTCACCTTGCAGTTGCATAAAACCTATTTCTATAAACAAAACACATGTGAAATCATCTGAGGACACAGAATGAGTCACTGCTAATGACAAATAAAGCATTTAGCACAAACTGTCCAAAGCATAAGAGCACTTTATATTAAATGCCTGAAAGAAGGTGACAAGAATATAGTTTTACATTTATATAAGTGGTCAGTTTGCAATGTCAGGCGCAGACAGGAGATCGCTTTAGACGTTTTTGTAAGTACATAACTGTTACATTGTTATGATGTAAACATTTCTATTTTGCGAAATATTTTTGCAAAAAGAAAATGCCCAAAATTTTGCTCATCGTAACAATACGTGAGTATATGTTAGAGTGTGCATGCAAATTAAACCAAAGGGTGAAAGTTTGGCCGGTTAACATGGTCTAGTTAGTCCCTGCTGGTAGATGCTGTAACTGCACAATTCTGCAGGCAAAAATATAAAGTTGTTTATTTTAAGGTGTTGCTCGTTAATGGTTAGTAAGGCGGTTGTTAAGTTTAGGTATGGGGGTGGATTAAGGAATCTAAAATATGGTCATGCAGAATCAGGCATTAATATATGCTTTATAAATAATAATAATTATATAAATACCAATACTGCTAGTAACATGCATGCTAGTTAATAGTGAGAACAGGTCCTTAAAATAAGGTGTTACCAAAATTGGATATACTATATCTGTTTTAGTCCACATTTGGAAATAAATAAGATTAATGTATTATTAATTGTTAACAGCACTTTAGATGTTTTTTTTTCATTTTGACATTTCAGCTTGCATGTTCATAAAAGGCTATTTTCTACTTTTTGCTTTAAAAAAGTTATAAAACACAGAGTAAAAGTATGATTTTTTTATTTTTATTTAATAACATTAAATGTTAAGTACATTATGAAACGCAGTAATTGCAATATTCAACAATGAATTGCTGTAGACAAATCAGTTTACAGTAAAATATATAATATTACAGTGGGATACTATATTTGGTGATAAAAGTTTTATACTGTTGTTTACATTATATGTAAATATTTGTTTACAAAACTGTTGTTTACAGAAGTCCTATAAAAATACAGTCAATGGCTGGCAACTCAGCTGCCAGTATTTTACTATAAATTTACTATAAAAATGTACTATAAAAAGTTGCTAAATGCAACTATAAGACATGAATATATTATAGATTTTAAATAGATTATATAGATTTTAAATATTAACAAAATGATTTTCTGTTAAACTGCTTTTCACAGTGTGTATTGTTAAAAACACTAATACAAATATATTTGATGATTTGAAAAAGCATTTTAGCCATTGAAGCCCATTCAAAATTATCTTTCAAAGTATTCTGATTAAAAAATATATTGCACGCAACATATACACTGCAAATACTGTATGTATTTAAGCACCTGGTTCTCTTTGAGAAGCTCTCAAAAACATTAAATTGACTTGTATTGCATCTGCTGTCACAGACAATGGAAGCACAATAATTTTGAATACAGCAATATTCAATCCACAAATACTACATAGACTCAAACACACGATTAAATGAGCACTGGTAAAATACCAGTCCATCAATTAACATCTCGTAAAGTGAAAATCTGCATGTTTGTAAGAAACAAATCCATCAAGACATTTTTAACTTTAGACCGTTGCGTTGAGTCCATAATCCATAATACAGTAACCCTTCCTCCAGTGAAAAAGTGGTCTGGTCTGAATCAGGAGAGAAATCTGCACAGCTCAAGCACCGTTTACAGTCCAAAACAGTTCTGAACAAATATGTGGGTGGATTTTGATTAGAAGGACAAAAGGGGATGGAATTTTTAGCTGGATGAAGTGTTATTATGGATTATGGACTTGTATTTTAGCCCAGAAAAAATGGTTTATGGCACCTTAATGATGGATTCATAAGACTTTTGTCTTGTCAAGATGTTAACTGATGGACTGGAGTGGTGTGGATTACTTGTGGATTATTGTGATGTTTTTATCAGCTGTTTGGACTCTCATTCTGACGGCACCCATTCACTGCAGAGCATCCATTGCTGAACAAGTGATGGAATGCTACATTTCTCCAAATCTGATGAATAACAAACTCATCTACATCTTGGATGGCCTCAGGGTGAGCACATTTTTACTTCTGTATCAATAAAAGCATCATGAAAAGCCTGTGTGTGTACCTTGGCAGCCAGGCGTTTGACAGCCTCCTCGCGGCGCCGCTGCAGCTCAGGTGTGCTGGGACAGCTGCTGGATCGCAGGGTGTTGGTGGCGCTGAGCGGAGGGGTCGGCTGAGGCGGCTGACTCAGAGGCGGATCTGAACTCGACTCCCCACCTGCACATGTGACAGATGAATATCCACATGAGCACAAATATCCCCAGCTGCTGCGATTCTACCGAGACGAGTCAAACATCAATACACAAACATCTCAGACTGTCTAGGATAAGGCACAGTCATGGACAGAGAGCCTTTTAAACTATTAAAAACCAAATGCACATATTTTTACACAATTGATAACAAGCCTCAAAAAAATCAAATATGAGCTATTTTTTTTTTAAGAATTGTATACTATTTATTTTATATTTGTTTTTATTGTTCAGTTGAGACTGAAGTACACTACACTTCAAAAGTCTGGAGTCAGTACGTTTTATTAGAATACACTAAATTGATCAAAAGTGACAGTAAAGACATTTATGATGTTACAAAACATTTCTATATTAAATAAATGATATTCTTTTAAACTTTCTATTCATCAAAAATCATAAAACAATGGTTTCTGCAAAAGTATGAAGCAGCACATCTGTTTTCAACATTGATAATAATCAGAAATGTTTCTTGAGTAGCACTTGAGCATATTAGAATGATTTCTGAAGGATCATGTGACACTGAAGACTGGAGTAATGATGCTGAAAATTCAGCTTTGATCAAAGGAATAAATTACATTTTACAATATATTCAAATAGAAAAAAAATATTTCACAATTTTACAGTTTTTACTGTATTTTGGATCAAATAAATGCAGCCTTTATGAGCAGAAGAGGCTTCTTTCAAATGCATTAATAAATCTTACTGAGCACAAACTCAAACTCAATTATGTGTCTCTCATAATTTGTAGGTAGTGGATGAAAAAAAGGGAAATTGTTCATAAAACTATTCTTATTTAACAATTCTTCGATGCAACAATTGAAATAAGAATGTTTTCATGAGCATTTTACACAAGCATTTGTGCCAATACTCAGGCAGGTGTGTTGTGAAACAACGTACAAAACTCACTTTTCGGAGATGCGCTCGGGCTGTTGGATGCGATCTGTCGCATGCGGCCGCCATGGCAACTGAGGGCCACCAGGCGGGAGATGATGGCAGTTTTGCCGAAGCCCACGTTGCCCACGATGATGGACCCGGAGCTCTGGCCCGATTCACTGGGCCTCAGGTCATCCTCCAGCTGCTGGAACAGCCAATCACGGCCCACGAACACAGAGTCTGTGGTGATGCTGGGAACCTCAAACAGCAGCGGCTTGAGCATGATGTCAGTGGGCTTGTACGGAGCAAAGCGGGCTGAAAAACACAGAAAACATGCAGGTTTACTCATATGCAAACAAAACTGAACTGCTGTTTCTTAGTTTAAGCTTTATCTGCATGTCTTATTCTACTCCACCACTGGCTAGACCTTAGAAGGAAGGTAATACTTAATAATAAAGCTATTTCACTGCAGCAAATGCAATAAAAGATCACATAATCATAGTTTTTTAAAACTACTGACAGTTAACCTTGTTAAATATGTGCTTTAAACACCCTCATTGTCACTTTAGACTGAGTTTTTATTGTGCATGAGACAAAATATGTGTGAAAGTACATAAAGAAGCCATAATCGGATGAGGGAATAAAGCGCTGTGACATTATATTACAGACTTTCATCACTTTTAGTAGCTATTTGTGTGAATATAAATAAACATAGCTGTGTGTGTAGGATATCTGTGTGTCACTGATATTGTGACATTAGTGTCGTATAAGCACACTTTTATCATAGTGAATCTATGATAGAAATAATATTTTGAGCATGAAAATAAACTTTTTGAGTAGCTTGTTTGAGTAACTGTTGAGTAACATAAAAAGTCACAAACATGCAGCAGTTTTATTTAGTTAATAACTGATTTTTGGGTTAATCTCACAAAAAAAAAAAAAAATCTAGGATAGTGCATAAGAGGGGAAAAAATGAATGAATTTTGCATTAAAAAATTTAAGCTTTGCTTTAAATAAAACATATAAGAGCATTTTAAATCTTGTCTGATCTTAAATTTTTTGTAATTAAGATTATGCGCAAAGGTGACATCTAAAAAAGCACCTTAATGCAATGATTGTTTTATTTAAATCAACAATTAGTCACCAAAACTAACCTCTAGAAGAACTTGAAGCTGGTCATGTTATGATCACACTGATGTTAGTTCCTTATACAATATAATATAATAAATATAATATAATAATATAATATAAATATTTATTTATTTTTTGTAAAGTCCAGAAAAAAATGTACTTGTACAAAACAAAACAAAAAACAACAACAAAAAACTAAATAAAATAAAATAATAAAATAAAATAACAAATATATAAAATAATATTTTTCATAGTTCTGCTGCTGATCATGCTTGCATATGTCTTCAATAAAATATTGACATGTACAAAGAGTGATATTTAATATTTATAAACTATACGTACACATATAAGCATGTGCTGCATTTCAGATGAAACTGAATCTATCTATCTATCTATCTATCTATCTATCTATCTATCTATCTATCTATCTATCTATCTACCCTCACACACCTGATACACGGCCTGCAATAAACTGGAATAAAAACCACTGGAGCTGAATGCTGCACTGATAGGAGCTGATGAATCTCTGCTGCCACTGGCTGTGATTGAATCAAACCTCTGCTGTTCCTCATTATTTATCAGAACATTCAACAAGGTCAGAATAACAGCTCGACACGACACACACGCAGCAGCTCCTGCAGAACACACATTAGCTCGACCCTCAGGGTACACCAGCGTTTATATAAGAGAAAGAGACAAACAGATGGACAGAGAGGAAAAACATGTGTATTTAACTATGTTCTCTTGCATTATTAATGGACTTAACCATTTAAAACACCTCCTTTCACCACAGGAAGTGTATGGAGAGGGTTTGCTTATTCACATCCAAGTCCAGAATAGGTAAATGGATCTATACAGAAAGTCTCTCAAAATGTTATAAGTTTTTACAGATGACAAAAATAAAACAATCCAAAAGAGCATTTAACAGTTTCAGACTGTACCAGGGTGAATCACACCAAACCAATCAAGTAGAAATATTTAGGTAAAATTTTATTTCACAATTAACAAAAAATATAAACGCACACCTAAATGTTGTGGGGGAAAAAGAATTATGAAAAAAAAAAATCACAATGAGTTGTGCAGTTTTACTTTCTTTTTTGGGGGGTCAAAATTTATGCCAAAATCAAAAAGAAGATCGAAAAAATATTTTACATAAAGTAAATTAAGCCTTTTCAGTAGCCTAAATTCTCTTCATTGTTATAATTCTAATTATTTTACTTTATTTATTTTTATTTAAATGCATTTCAAAAATTAAAGACAAAATTAGAACAAATAATATTATTTATGACAATTTAAATAATGTTTTAAGGTGACATCTGAAAAAGCACCTTAATGCAGGGATTATCGTCTTAAATCACCATAAATGTAGAACAACAAATCATGGTCCATTGTATAGTTTTTACATTTCCCCCCCAAATATTATCACTGATTACAATTTAAACTATGTTTTTTTGTTTGTTTGTTTTTTGGATGAATGAGAATTAATTTTCTTTCTTTCTTTTTGTTTTGCATGAAGGTAATAAGAATTTGGGGTGAAAATGTCATGCGAATTATGCCAGAATACCAGTAAAAAATACCTAAATATATCAATATATATATATAACATACTAAACAAAAAAGAAATAATTTTATAATATTATAATAATAATAATAATAATAATAATTCTAAAAATAGGCTTCATTTTCTTTATGTTTTTTTTTTTGGGGGGGGGGGGGGGGTTCGATGTTCATGAGGAGCCTACAGAATCAAAGAGGAGAAACCAAGCACATAGAAACAGTTGCATGATGGGATTGTGGAAGTACCTTTGTCGTGTGGAGCTCTGCCGCCGGTGTTGTGCCAGGGCAGGCGGATGGACGTACGCAGGGGGGTGTTTCGCTGTTCATCAAGATAGCTCAGATCCTCCAGCTTAGTGGAGCTCGTCGCTGCACAAAACACAGAGAAAAACAGCAGCTTAGCATTATGGGTAGAATCAATGCATAACAATAAGATCAAGACCAGGCGTTTAGCAGTGTTATTTTAGTATTAATCATATACCATTATTATATTCATACATACTTATGTGTGTATATATATGAGCAATATCACACTCGTAGACATGAGATATGGCTGTATATCGGCACGGCTGTGATTCGGCCGTAGGCAATCCCAGCATGCCAATATAAACTGTGAAGCGGTTGGAGGAGCTCTGTTATCACTCTAATATCGCACTCTTATCAGCCAATCAGATTCGAGGACCAAAAAGAACTGTTGTATAAATATATATATATAATATATATATATATATATATATATAAAACTTTTTAATAGTTTTGACTATAGTTTTAGTTAACAATAACAAGTAGTGAAATCATGGGCCATGCTATTTAAAAGTGACCACCAGCGACACCACACTGAAGTGTAATAATAACTGTTTTCAAACAAGTTTCCCTCTTGATGCCACTTAAAGAGGATGAATGTGAAACAGATGCCCACTGCAGTTCCCTACAGATTCAGGTCTGGGTTAAAGGTCACTGACCGCAGCGGTTGCATTGCCCATAAACGTAAAACCGTGGCGGGACAAAGATGACATCATCCTGAATGCAAATCACCAGCAGTGACCGTAATAACCACAGTAAAGAATGAATGGCAAACAGAACCAGGTCACTGAGCAAACACACGCACGCACACGCACGCACACACACACACACACACACACACACACACACAGACAGAACAATCAGAGACGTTTCAAAAGCAAAGCAACCCATTTAAATCAGAGAGAAGTGAAAAACTCAAAAAATGCAAATGCCAAATATTGCAATATTTCAAGCTGTGTGAATGAAGCATGTCATTCAGTGCACGGCCTCTAATGTGCATCCATGCATCGCTGTCTGAAACTAATGCACCAGCAACCTGTTTGCTCTGAAACTACTTTCTGCTCTGGATACTCACAGACTGACGCGTTCTTCAGGCAAAGACAGACGCAGCCCCGCAAACCTCTGTTTCCTCAGGGCACCTCCATGTTCACCCATTCACATTCAACTGGTGAACCGCACCGCAGGCCGAGTCTCTCTCCCCGGCTTCACCGCATCGCTGAACGCATCCACAAAGCATCCACACGAGAAAATCACAGCCGCAGCTCTCCGCTCCGCAATCCCAATGAAAGAGCGGATGGAAAAAAGGAGAGAGATGAAACGGAGGAGGAGGTCTCTCTATCTCTCCTCTCCTGCAGAGCGGAGGATTGCAGCCGGAGGAGAAATAATCTATGATCCTCCCAAAGAAAAAGAGTGAAAGCTAATAAAACAGAGCTGAAGGAGTTTGGACAGGAGGGAGACGGGTGATGGAGGGAGGAGCTGGAGGTGCAGAGCGAGTGAGTGAGCAAATCAGCTGCGACTCTTTCTGACATCAGTGAACTGCTGCATTTCTCATTCATTCAGCTTTAAACAACCTCACTGTGTCACATGCAATACTACAGACTAGAGCTGGGTATATGGCAGAGAATCATTTTTTGACCAATTCAAGACATCAATTTCGATTTATTTTGTGTCATTTAACTAGTCAATTTATCTACAACACGATTCAAGTAACATTTCTTTATTAACCATACAGTTATAGAAAGCTCTATTCCAAGTGCACCACACATGAAGTTGTCAAACATGGTGTTAATGTAAAACAAATCACTTGTGAAATATCTCTGCAGAAAAAATGCATGAAATATGAAGGCACATATTGTACAAACTTAAACATAGTATGTTCAGAAATAACACAAGAAAAAAAAAAAAAAAATCTCAATAAGTAAAGTTAACTCAAATTCAGAAATTGTTTTATTCAAATTTAAAACGACTACAAGTATGACACCAGTAGTGTCACTATTATTAGTGTTTTGGGTGGTTGCTAGGTAGGTGTTTGAGTGTTCTAGCTGGTTGCTAAGGTGTTGCTTGAGTGTTCTGGGTGGTTGCTAGGTAGGTGTTTGAGTGTTTTATCTGGTTGCTAAGGTGTTGCTTGAGTGTTCTGGGTGGTTGCTAGGTAGGTGTTTGAGTGTTTTATCTGGTTGCTAAGGTGTTGCTTGAGTGTTTTGGGTGGTTGCTATGTAGGTGTTTGAGTGTTCTATCTGGTTGCTAAGGTGTTCCTTGAGTGTTCTGGGTGGTTGCTAGAGAATTGGTATTTACTAGGTAAGTGCCTGGGTGCTAATGTGTCGCTAGGTGTTTATCAGGGTGTTCTGGCTGATATATGGTAAATAATGGGCTCATGAATATTAATTAGCTACATTGCTCTGTAATGTCCACAGACTGTCCAGTCATGTTGCCTAATTAATAAATTCACGAGTCAAGGGTTTGCACTGTTCATGATTTGATCCTGTGCAGATGTGTGTGAGCTGCAGCCTTGCAGATGTTCTTCACTGCTTTGGCATTGAGACTCAATATCACCGACATCTGCGCAGATATTTTTCCCATTAACATTTTAATATTAATGAATAAATAATTCAGAGGCTGCACCAGTGTGCATTCCAGAAACGCCAAGACTAAATTGTCAATGATTTAACACCAAGGTAAGATTAAAAATAATATGCATAAAAATCAAGAAATGATTAAAGTTCTAAACAGCTCAGCTCTACATTAATGTAAGTTTTTATCTACTTGGCTTATAAGAAAACTTCAAACTTCAAGGCAACATTAAAAAAACTTTGCATTTATAGTCAAAAAATAATTTAGTTGAATTTCAATTCATTTTAAATCTTTAAATACCTCCTTAAATATAAACACTACAAATTATAATTTTGAAATTCAATTTTGTGTTTGGTTTGCTACCTCAATTCAAATTTAGAAACTGATTTGGAATTTAGTAATTATGCACCTATTAATAATTACCTATAAAAACATTGACAATAATAATTTATTATTATTAATTAATACTAATTAATAAGGATGCATTAATTGACCAATTCCAAATTCAGTTGATTTGATTTGGAATTTAGTAATTATTAACCTATTAATAATAATTAACTATTAAAACATATTCATAAGTATTCATTCTTAATAAATAACACTAATTAACAAGGATACATTAAATTGACCAATTATATGTTCAGCTGACATTATTTTGAAATTGATTTGGAATTTAGTAATTATTAACCTATTAATAAAAATTACCTATAATAACGTTAAAAATAATTATTAATTAATACTAATTAATAAGTATGCATTAAATTGACCAATTCCATATTCAGTTGATTTTATTTGGATATTGATTTGTAATTTACTAATTATTAACCTTTAATTAACATTTAACTATAAAAAACATTAATAATAAGTATTAATAATTAATACTAATAGATAAATATGCATTAAATTGATTTTAAAAAATCAGTTCTGAATGGTGCGCAATCCTTGTGGAAAAAACACCTTTACCTGTTTTAAATAACATCAATATTATGCAAATTACAGCAGAAATGTGCTTTTACATAAAGCCAAGAGAGGTACAGTAGACTATTACTGAACATATTTTAATACCTGCCGACAGGAACGTGGGTGAAAAGAGGCTCCTGGACAACAAGTGTCTCTGCTACAGCATTTACACAGAACCAAAGTCTGAATCTTAAACATACTTTATCACTATAGTTTTACTGCCTCACAAGCCCTGCTGTTGCCTTCAGGAAATGTAAATCTAGTTTACACTGTGACTCCACCGGTCAAAACAGTGCTGTGTATCTGATGTACAACACGAATGCATATTGATAGCCCATCTGTTTTTTTAAAACCGGAATGTTTCTGCATCTGCGTGCGTGTGTGTGTGTTTGGGCTCCAGTGCAAATGGCTGATACCCAGTGAATCATTCCACAGTGGCAGAGCTAAACCTCGCTGAGAGAGAAATCTAATCAGACCGGCTTTAGTAGCAGACTGGCCCGTGACCAGCTGCACAGATTACGCCCTGTTCCCCTGCTTTCACAGAGTAATCTGCTGTTTCTATTGTTTACTTTAATAAAGGAGCCCACCGATGAATATGCATAACTCAGATGATGTCAACACTTGAATATTCATGAGGTCAGATGAGTGGGCCTTTTGAACCGGGTGATGTTAATTAACACGCTTGATTCATGTTGATAAGACGTGTCTGTTGAGACGCGGGGTCAGATGCTCCTTCACTGCACCGTTGGGAAGATGCTAATCGATCTTACAAACACAGTCAGACCCTCGGGACTCGGTGGTGTTGTTCAGCATTAATGAGTGATGTTGACCAACGAATAACACATGGGTGAAGGTTTCGGCTGGTTAGAACTGGCTTTAGTTCAGCAACTATATCACTCTATTGGTCACTGTGTATTCTGAACGATTTAAAAATATATATATATTTGAAAAAAAGACTAATGCTCATTCAGGCTGCATTTATTTAATCAAAAATACAATAAAAACCAGACAATTGTGAAATATTATTAGAATTTAAAATTTACATTTACATTTAATCATTTAGCAGATGCTTTTATCCAAAGCGACGTACAAATGAGGAGAACAATAGAAGCAATCAGACCATCGAGAGAGCAACAGTATACAAGTGCCATGACAAGTCTCAGTTAGTCTAGCACAGTACACGTAGCTAGGATTTTTTTTTAATATATAAATAGAATAAGTAAGTGTTAGTATTAGTTGGTCAGGTGCTGGCGAAAAAGATGTGTCTTTAGATGTTTTTTAAAATGGCTAAAGACTCAGCTGTTGGAATTGAGATCGGGAGGTCATTCCACCAGCTGGGCACAGTCCAGGAAAATAACTTGTCTATTGTAATATATTTTAAAATTAAATTTATTTTTGTGATGCAAAGCTGAATTTTTAGCTCCAGTCTTCAGTGTCACATGATCCTTCAGAAATCATTCTAATATGCTGATTTGCTGCTGAAGAAACATTTCTGGTTGCTTTACGTTATTGTGAAAACCGTGATGAATTCAAAAGTTTGGGTTAAGTAAGATTTAAAGAAATTAATACATTTATCCTGCAGAGGATGCATTAAATTGATCAAAAGTGACAGTAAAGACATTTATAATGTTACAAAAGATTTCAAATAAATGCAAATGCAAAGAATCTTTAAAAAAAGATTTATCATCGTTTCCACAAAAACATGAAGCAGCAACTATTTTCAACATTGATAATAATCAGAAATGTTTCTTGAGCAGCAAATCAGCATATTAGAATGATTTCTGAAGGATCATGTGACACTGAAGACTGGAGTAATGATGCTGAAAATTCAGCTTTGCATCGCTGGAATAAATTACATTTTACAATTTCACATAGAAAATAGTTATTTAAATAGCAATAATATTTCACTATTTTTTTTGTTCAAATGAATGCAACGTTAGTGAACAGAAGAGACCTCTTTCAAAAATAATAATCTGAATTATTCCAAAGTTTTGAGCGGTACTGTAAATCACAAATATATTTGCATTTATGTATTTGGCAGATGCTTTCATCTAAAGTGACTTCGAAGTGTATTCGAAGTATATGTTTTATAACACATTCCCTGGGAATCAAACCCATGATCTTGGCATTGCTTGCATCATGCTCTACTGTTTTAGCTGCAGGAATAAAATAATATTTTCTTACATTATTAATTATTACAGTTCAAAATGAATAAAATTACCAGGGTAGCCCTCAACACATCAGAAAATTGAAAGTGGATGTCTGACAACTTGCAACATACCTCAACAGACACTTGTTGTACCGAGACAGCACCATTGATTTTAATGAGAGCGATCTCAAAACCTTCTCCAAATTACAGCCAATGTGACCTTTTACAAGAGAAAATGTTCATGGACAAGCCACTGTCAAGCTAAATATCTTATAGAGCACAGAAACACAGACAGAGAGACAGGAAAGCATGCGGTGACACTAAATATGACAAGATGAAGGTGAAAACCACACAAATGCACAGAGCTGTAAAATGACATACTCGCTTAAACAAACAAACCGTGAAATGAGATACGCAGAGCACTTCATAAGTGATGTATGTTTTAAAGTGGTAGTGGGAGGCAAAAAATAATAATATTATAAAATATTAAGTGCCACATTAATGATGCCCACAAACACATAAATGTGAGCGAAAAATCAAAAATAGGTCAGGGTCACATTTGAACCGGAATTCAAAAGACGAAATATGTTTTGTTTAAAAAACACCAAATTGTTTGTCTGGTTTAACTGTTGATTTTATAAAATAAGTGCACTGCTAATACTGTCCTCGAAAAAGTACATATTTCAACCGGAATTCAAAAGAAAAAATATATTTTGCTTAAAAAAACAATTATATTGAGTTAGAGATTGAATATTGTCAAAAGGCTGAATAGTTCTAGTGAAATGAAAGCAGAAGAGGCAGCAGCTCAGTCGAGCCGAACACAAGCAGCCACAGCTGAAGACACCAGTGATTCCAGATGCACCGTCACCAGAGCGAACACTTCTCACTGAATCCTCCAGCTGTCAGGAAAGAGGAAAGCTGGAAACAATGCAAATGTGCACGGCACGTCATTTCACAGGACAGGAGCCAGAGTCACAGAGTGAGACATTTACCCACAAACCCAACCAAAAACACCATAAGTGATCCTTGCTCATCATGACCATGTGACGTACTGTGACCCGGAGTCCTGGAGACCAGCAGAAGAACTGCTCGAGTACCAATTAAAACAAAACTTTCAATTCAGTATCAAATTCAATTCATCTTTTGCTGTAGTGTGTCAGTAGGAAATATCAGTTTACATTTCCAAACATTCTGCCATTAATTGTAATAATCCAGTGAGATTTTTGTTTGCTCCACACAGAGATCTGATCTGATCATCATCAGTCTGTCTGGAATGACATGAAGAAACAGAACAAACTGAGACAGACTAAATCCAGAAGAACTGTGACAACCTCCTGTGACAACCTCCAGTCTCCAAGATGCTTCAAGAAACCTCCCTGCAAAGCTACAGTACTGTTAAAAGTTTTAGGCACTTGTGTAAAATGCTGTAAAATGAGGATGCTGTCAAAAATAATGTGATAAATAGGTTTTCTTTATCAATTAACTTCTATTAACTAAATTAAATCAACATTTGGTGTGAGCATCCTTTGTGTTTAAAGCAGCTTTTGCCCTCGGTGCACTTGTGCATAGTTTCTCAGGGAGCTTTGCTTTTTAATAAATGAAACATTTTATTAATATATTAAATGTATTATAATATTTATATAATACAATTTTGTTATTGTATGCCACTAGGGCTGTGATGGTGGCAGATTTTTACCACCACGGTGGTAATGGACCAACTACCGCCGGTGGCGCGGTGTTGTGTATATTTATATATATAATTCTGAAACGCAAAAATAAATAAATGAGGCTCAATCATCTATTAACAAACGTGTGTGTTTATTTTAGCACTTCCGTCAGTGAACACACAGTCTGCAAAACACTAAAATAAATATCAAAGAAATAATACAGTTAAATAGGAAAGTAGCCTTAAATAAGAAAGTTAAATACACTCTGTCTACCTCACGCGAGCGGCGCGGCGAGAACTCATTATAATCAGTGATGCTGTCTACACTAGATGCGGCGTGATACAACACGACAAATCCCTCACAGTAAACTGCCTCGTCCTGTTTATGACGTACTGACACAAAGTTCAAATGTCCTGTAGACAGACTCAACCTGTTGTGTTGCGACGCGGCGTCCGGTTTAGACACGGTTCACTGTTCCTCCACCAAGCAAGCGGGTGCGTTAACTCCTCGTCTGCACGCGCTCTCTGTGGAATAGGAATCACAGCTTATGTTGCCACATTTCTTGTTGGCATCTTCCATTTACTGCTGTCTCGCTCATATTTGGTCAGTTTGGAGAAAGCCTCACCAACACAAACCTGACCAGCCGGGCGTTTGCGATCACGTGAACTTGAAGACACTTGTACAAACGCGGATGGGTGACATGAATGGAAATGATTCCAGATCGGTGATGTAGTGTTTGGTTTCCCAACAAGGTCCATCGCTCATCACGAAATACATTTGCTGAATGCAGAATAAACTGTATTTTCCTGCGCTCAAACCTGCCAATCTAAAGGAAACGCCGTGTATGGCGTTTGAGGTAATTTGTGAATTAGCATAGATTTATAGTCTAAATAAAACAATTTGCAACTGTTACTATATTACACTTGTATATAAAACTTTGTATTATGCTTGTTATAAAGTGTGTGACGTCACGTGCACTACCGCCGGTGGCAATAGACAACCGCAGTGACAACTGACCACCGCCGGTGATGTGGTTGTCACGGTGACCGTCACAGCCCTATATGCCACCTATATATATAAACAAATAATAAATAATAATGAATAAATATACATATATAAAAGGTTCGCAGAGCTGTATGGCAACAATTATTTTGCCAATTGTTTTTGACAGTGCTGAATAATACTTTTTTTTTTTTTTTTTTTTAAATAAGTTGAGTTGATTGTTACTTGTGTTGGACTAATGAAATTCCAATTGTAATTCAGTAAATTCCTCTTCCTGTCATTCCGATTCAAACTCCAATTCAACATTCTATGTGATGTGACCAATTCAAATTCCAAATTCACACTCATGAATTGAACAGGAGCCAGTTGTTGAATGGTGGATTGTGGCCGGCGCATGTGTGCAGCACGGCAGAACCATCTGGACGGATGGATTAAGGACGCTCTAAAGTTTCTGGAATGCTGCCTCTGCACAGCAGATGAAATCTTAAGCGTGCGTCTCTGCCGAGTCTCTCAAGACCACAGTGCAAAGAAGAAGAACGGCAGAATATCATCTCTCGCCGAAACACCATCTGCCTCCGTCTGCCTTCATCTTCTGAGAGAGAGAAGAAAGAGAGTGTAAAAGCAAAAGAGAGGGGCAGAAATGAAAGAACATAGGCATAGATGCTTCCTAACTGCTGCTTCATATCGATACAAGTCCTGTGAGGAGACAAGAGAGAGGTGTTTGATATCTGAAAACCCCTGCAAACCCTCCACCGCTGCATTGATTCAATGAAACAGCCCTGATTTACACTGACACTGACGCCTTCAGCTCGCTCTGTTGGGCTTTAAAAGACAATTCAGATTCAGTAACATTATCACACTATTTAATGCATTGACACTGCAGTGCATTTCATTTGTTCGCATGTTTTCTTAAACCATGGCCATGAATTGAGAAATAGCTCCCACGACTTTTTAATTTGCTCCCTGGTTTTAGTAAATCGTGGCCATGTTGTACAAATATATTCCCTAGTTTTGATTTAATTAAAATGAGGGAACTAATCAGTACAACTTACCCACAATTTACTAAACAAAGGAAAGAAATAAGTACAATTTATACTTATGATTTAGTAAAATGAGGGAATTAATTAGTACGAGGCCACTTTTTAATAAATCGAGGCAACGAATTAGTACGAGGCTATGAGTTAGTAAAACAAGGGAATGAATGAATTATTAGCACGAGGCCCCAATTTACTAAAATAAGGAAATTAATTAGTTTAAGACCACGATTTATTAAAGGAGGAACCAAAATTCCATTGATCTTTTGACATATACAAAAACATTCTGTATGTTTGAGAACTCTAAACTTTGTCGTTAGTCTAAAAACAGCTTATATTGAAGGCAGTCTGCCAAAACGACAGCTTGTGGAATGTTATACTCCAGTGGTTCCCAAACTGGGGGGCGCGACCCCTAGGGGGGACGCGGAGCTATGACAAGGGGGGCGCGGCAAGGCTGAAGGATAGTGCACAGTCAGCAGATTATTTTGCAAAAGAAACCTCTGCAGGGTGATAAAGACTACACTGTGTAATGTTCCCGCTTATCATGCGGCCACTTGCCTGATAAGTAAATAATTGAACGCAAAATATTAATTTGACATATATTAATGACCTTATCAGTTGTAGCAGTTGTGGTTGTATTGATAACAGACCACTAGATGGCGCGATTGAAGAATCAGAGTTGTATTGCAGGGAGCCATGTAGAAATATAAAGCCGCTTTTCCACCGAAATTACCTGGAACAATATGTCCCAGGAACTTTTTTCGCAGGAACCTTTTTTTTCCCCCAGACCTGTTGCTGTCTGCGTTTCCATCGCGGTCCAAACTACCGAGAAGATTAGGCAAATAGTCTGGTGACGTAACATCAGGTCTGCGCGCGTTTCTCAATACCAAGTACGTAAATTTCGGACTTGCATCCTCGGTAGTTCGGACTTCACGAGTTAGACTCTGGAGTGTGAATCACGTGGATGGAAAGACACAACGGTAATTCTGCAAATGGAACAGCAGCGTACTTGATAACAGCTCGCCTCGGCTGCTGCAATCTTCCTCACTGTATTTACAGACGAAATATATCAAACACCACTGCCTCTTTTCATTTTCAATTTAAACATATT
This sequence comes from Schizothorax lantsangensis, assembly GCA_027422415.1. Lineage (NCBI taxonomy): Eukaryota > Metazoa > Chordata > Actinopteri > Cypriniformes > Cyprinidae > Schizothorax > Schizothorax lantsangensis. Next base: position 34,500,089 of record CM049848.1, read on the forward strand.
AATAGCCACAGAAATGTAGTTCAGGGAACGTACATACATTACAATGAAACAAAATATTATATCAAACATTGCCTATTTTCATTTTAACATATTAATAGAATAAAGACCAAAGATTACCTGTTTGATTTACCCAAAACGAATTATATCTTATGTTTAACCACTACAGAGACATCAGAGCCAGTGGCAGATGTCAGAAGGACTAGCCGAGGTTATGCTCCTCTGTCGACAAATGCATGACAATAAACTGATGTCCCCTTCTATTTCTGACGAACTCCAGCGCTCTGACACAAAGGACAATTTCAAATATTCATAAGAGAATCATGAAAAAGATTGTTTCCTCAAATATTAAGCAGCACAAATGTTTACAACATTGATGATAATCAGAAATGGTTACTGAGCATCAAATTAGCATATTAGAATGATTTCTAAAGGATCATGTGACACTGCAGACCGGCGTATTGATGCTGAAAATTCAGTTTTGATCATAGGAATAAAGTAGCCTAACGTTATATGTTAAAACATTCAAATAGATATTTTAAATTGACAATATTTCACAATATTGCAGTGTTTACTGTATTTTTTAACAAATAAATGTAGCCTTGGTGAGCATAAGAGACTTTCCAAAAAAAATTAAAAAGGTTGGGGGGGGGGGGGGGGTCTTTCTTTGAAAATATTTTTCTCTACAAAAGGGGGGCCCGGCAGAAAAAGTTTGATAACCACTGTCATACTCTATGATGTAATAATGTGGATAAGCACCGCCTCCGCAGAAGAAGATCAACTATTGATTGAACTATTGAACTATTTAGCCCCGCCCACCGATTCACACATGTAGTCTTCACAAGAGAGACGAAGGCTGTCAAACATACACAACTGTTAGCCAATCACAGCAGTGGGCGTTTACTTGTGAGTCTACAATCCGCCTCACCTCTTCATACAGAGCGTTCTGATGAGGGGGGTTAAAAACAGATCAGAAAATAGCATATTACTTCTAAATTATGATTTTTTTTTAATGTAAAAATCTTGATAACATTATAAGTGCACCTCAGAGAACAGTACAAAATAAAAAACAGAGGCAGTTCATGACCCCTTAATAAATCAAGGGAATGAATTAGTATGTGGCCAAGATTTACTAAAATGAGGGAATGAGTTTGTTTAACATGGCAATGAATTACTAAAATGAAGGAAACACATTAGTACGAGGCCACGATTTACTAAAACAAAAGAATAAGAAATAAGTGCAACTTGGCCATGATTTACTATAACAAGTGAACAAATTTGTGCAATTTAGCCACAATTCAGTAAAACGAGGGAATGAATTGGTACGAGGCCATGATTTACTAAAAAGAAGGGAAGGCCACAATTCAACAAGTGAACAAGTTTGTGCAATTTGGCCACAATTTACTAAAATGAGGAAACAAATCCATTCAGTGTGACCATGATTTACTAAAACAAAGAAATAAATACAACTTGACCACGAGTTACTGAAGGAAAGAGGGAAAGATTTACTGAGGGAAAGAATTGGTACAATTTTGCTATAATACACTAAAATTTGAGAAAAATGTGTACAATTTGGCCACAATTTACAAAAAAGAAAGAAAAAAATTATTAATTTGAGACCACAATATTTATACATTATATTTTCTTCTATACTCCATAGCGCCATACTACATAAATAAATGTGACTTGACTACTCAGAGGTTTAGCCCTAAAGATGTACTTGACCAAAAAAGCATCAAAGGAGACATGATATCCTTTTCTGAACTTAAAAGAAATGTTTCTATCATCTGTCATGTATGGAAAGATCTGCACAAAATATTCCTATTTTCTATCATTTGTAATCTTTGATCATGCATGCTATCACGTCTGCTGTGTCAGTGGCTGTAATTCAGACGTTAAGCACACTTGGCGTGCAGAAGGTGAGGAGAGACGTTCTGCAGACGTGCCCCGCTGTGCGATAATACAATTATAGATTTTTTGTCCGTTATTTTTGGAGGCTTACGGGCATTAAGAGGGCGATCGAACTGAGTCAAAAGACCTCCAAGCAAGACCAGACGCAACACAGAACCCACTGTTATCTGACCGCACGAGTGCATGTTTGTTTGTGAGGATGCATGTGGCCGCATGTCCAGCTGTCATGTTCTCATTCTGTAAAAGACTTGTATTCTGTAAAAGCTCTTTGCTTTCTCGGAGTCTAATTAAACTCATGTAGCGCCGCCAGTTGGTGTGTGTATTCGCTGTTTAAGCTCATTAGCGCCGTTTGCAAAAGCGAGAATCACTATAACTATTGCTCATACGTGAGGTTACAGGGTTTATAAAACACCAGATGAACTGAACAGACTTATTATTTTCACTTAGGATGCATTAAATTTATAAAAAATGACCATTTCAAATTAATGCTGTTCTTTTGAAATTTCTATTCATCGAATAATCCTGAAAAAAAATACACACACAAAAAAATGTTTTCAACATAATAATCAGAAATGTTTCTTGAGCAGCAAATCAGAATGATTTCTGAAGGATCATGTGACACTGAAGACTGGAGTAATGATGCTGAAAATTCAGCTTTGATAACAGGTAAAAATTACATTTTATAGTATATTCACATAGAAAACAGTTCATTTAAATTGTAAAAATATTTCACTATATGTTTTTCTGTATTTTTGAGCAGACTTGGTGAGACTTTAAAAATCGTACAGACACCAAACTGTATATCCTTATGACAACATTTGACCTTAATATTGATATATATAATCTAAAATGTCTCAGAGAAATAATCATAATAACCAAACAGCAGATCTTCAGTCAATCACTGATTCATTCAAATGGACAGAACTGAATCTTACCAACTTTCACAATGTTTCTGCTACTAAAGCTTAATTAAGAGAAACAAAAACTCTTTCTTAAGCCATAAACAAACAGCACACACGCACACAAAGGCAGATGGAAATGTTTAGTCAATATACTGCAAGTGCACAAACCTGCTGAACGTACTTAACATGCATTATTGTGGGATTGTGGCGGTAAAAAAACTTCCATCTCAAGGGGGAGATGCAAACCAGATGCGCTATTATTCAGGTAATAAACTCTTACCTGACAACAGTTAATAAATGTTGACAGCTTAATTAACTTTAACTAACTTGCTCAGCAAGATTCTCTTCAAACTTTAGCTTGAGCTTAAAAACTAAAATGACAGCAGAAGCAGAGAAATATGAATATATCACCCAACTTTACATTAGAGAGATGAGTTTTGCACACAAACTTATCAGGTTCTCATCTGTAAGATGAAAATTCATATGCAAACAAATCAGATGGCACATGCTGCAACATATTTGAGATTTCTGCTGCACAGCAGCACCAGGATTGACACGGGTGAGATTTGTGAGTCATTCTAATATCTGAGCGGTTAAAATGGGGTCTTTGTTTTCTCTGAGAGCGAGAGAGAGAGAGAGTTCAGCCTGGTCTTAATGAGCTGTCCAGTAAATGGATCGGTTGCCTGGACACAAATGAAGTTCAGTCTCAGAAATGAAATGGAATGATTATTCACTGAGGTGGAGAATCCCAGACAGACACTAAAGACTAAAGCAGCAGCATCTCTACTGACTGCGCCATTTACTCCACAACACTTAAAGAAATGGATAATTATTTTCATGTCACTCCAAAATGTATGCTGTCAAGCTCCAAAAAAGGACAAGAAATGTGATTAAAATGTCCAAAAAATATAGATCAACAATTAAAATACAGTGCAGATGGAATGTAAGAACTTTCTGTGAACTGTTAACCGGTTCAACTAATTTACCTCAAAAGAACATTTGTTTACAAATGAATCACTTAAAGCTGCAGTCTGTAAGTTTTGCTTCTTTGTCGCCATCTCTGTTTGAAACCTGCAATTGACCTATCGGTAAGCCCCGCCCCCCTTAGTTACTGTTGCTCCCTCGGACAAACAAACGGAGTCGCTCACTGTCTTACAATGACAGCTGCAGTGTGAAAACCTTGTCCCATGATGTTTTTGCACAATTTTGGACACAGAAGGCCACCAAATGGGAATTAAATATTTATAAAATATTTAAAACTAAATACGGTGGGTAACTCGAAGCGAGGGTTTACAGATCTCAATACAAGCGGGAGAAGTCTCATATTACGGTCGATCATCACGATCACGGATGACAACATGCAGGATCAACACTGTTCATGTATCGCAGGGTACGATTAAATTAATGTACATTTAACCAGTTTAATATGGAGAGGCACTCAAATGTAGACCTTCGTTTATGTGTTTTTGACCTACACTGTACAAGACGCGAGAACAGTCCGCTATTTAGTTTTGTACATTAGCATGGACTCACTAACTTTAACGTTAGCTAGTTTTAGCCAGAGATGCCTTGCTAAAGCACAAGATAACATTAACGTTCTGCTTGAGCAGATGAAAATTGTAACTTAATGAGTGTATGACAACCAGAAAATGAACGTTTTTTTTGTCTTCATTTGTATTGGGGTTGAATACTTAGGGACATTTTGCTCTGTTTTGTTTGGATTCAGGAAATGTAATAAAAAAAATTATATTGCCCATCCTCTCAGGATACCTGGAATCAGTGTTACAAGTACCACAGGCACATCGTTTTTCCATTTTTGAAGCATAAACCCCATAAAATCGATGCGAGCTTCGGATCATCCAAAGATTCTCTATGGCGCTGAGACCTAAAGATGTCCGAGTTCCACTCCCCGTGCAACTGATACTCGACTGCCATTGGCTAGTCTGCGTTCGAGGGGAGGGGCTTACCGATAGGTCAATTGCAGTTATTTGCGGAATTATTTTCTTAACATGGGTCGTGTGGCTGTTGGAATCACAGATTCGCGCCTACGTCTTTGAAGAATGACCCAAATAAGAATATTCACCAGATATTGTCATCTGAACGAGTTAGTGACAAGTCTGCCACTTTTGTTCTGACCAACTGAGGAAAACAGCAGTACAATAAATCGAACAATTTGTTCACAAATCAGATTTCACTATGGCTTGTTACTCCACATTAAGCAATATACAGTCTGAATTTTGCACACATGGTCACATTTGTTTCAGAAAAAAAAAAAAAAAAAAAAAGTGCTTTTGCTTTCTCATTTTCATTTTACTTTCTCAATATTATATGAATATTGTTTCCCTGTAAGTAGAATGATGTATATTCACTACTTGCATGTTTGGAAAAGTGCTCTATCATGCCGTTTTAGAACACAGTAAGCGTCCCGTTGAGTGTCTCACTCTCTGGTCCATTTACATAAACTCAGGACACGTCCAAAGTGTCCAAAGAAAATGGAGGTTGTGAGACACTGCGTCCTGTACCTGTCCTCTGTGAGCTTCACCTAATGATGCTGTCTTTGCCTGTCCTTCCCATCTGCCACTTGAAAACCAACACTAATGCAGCAGAACTATGACATCATCATGCCAGGAGCCAAAGAAGCTTTATGACTGGATAAGAGAACGAACGGCATGCACTTAAATCAGCCGGAGGGAGAGAGTTTAAGAAATATTTGAATGAGTGAATGAGGACTGTAAATAGGATTAACCAGTTCTTATTTAGTAAAAAATACTTGTACTGAAAGATATTCTTGAATGTCTGCATTCTTGCATAGACAGAATGGCATATTACAATACTCTGACAGTGCTTACTGCAGCACTGCCACTGAATCTGCAATGAATCAATGCTGAGTGCCATTTGAATCGATCTAATGATTGATTCACTGACTGAATCTTGAGTGGTTCTTCACTCATTCAAAATGAACCTAAACTGTTATGTTGTTTACACTTAAGATTTAAATCAATATGCCAACTGACAGGTTGTTCATATGACAACGCCTAGTTAAAGATATACATTCAGAAGAGTGCTCTGATGGTACTTTAATAATAAAAATTAATAAAATAAAATAATAAAATAAAATAAACCTCTGCAACCAAAAGTGTGGAATACTTAACTTTTTAAATAATAAAAAATAGTTATTCAAATTAATATTAAATAAAAAATTAAATTAAATAAAAATTTAAAAAATTAAATAAAATAATCATTAATGGAGACATTACAGTATTAGAATCATTATGCAGAGTATAAATTGGAAGCAGAATCATAAAATTCCTCAGTTCCCATCTGTAGCTGTATTCTGTGAGCGTGTGTGGTAACACGATGTTGGTTACAGATCTATCAAACGCTCAGTAAAGATTAATGCTTTATTCACCGAGGCCAAACAGGGTGTGAAATGAGTAAAAGCAAGCAGGTGTACAAAATGAAAATGTGGACACACACACACACATACACACACACTAAAGAAAACATACTCTAACCTTGACAACTGCAGATGCTTTATGGTGCCAACCGGTTTTTATTGTTTCACGTCAACTCGCTTAGTTTAATGACTGACAGCTTTTTATGAGAAGCGTTTCTGCACCTTACCTTACACAATATACTACACACCACAATAAACCAAAACCAAACACACACATCCATCTCTCTCACAAACACCTCAACAGCTTCTGCAGACTTCAAAACAACAATCTGAGAGATTCTGAGAGAAACGCAAGCCTCATATTCATCCAAACACCAAATAAAATCAAGACAAATCTTCAAAATCATGATCATGAAACCCATCAACAACATTTCAAGGTCGCATTTCACTTCAAAATAAAATTAATAATAATAATAGATAAAAATATTGATTTAAGCTATTTTAGGATCATTAAATTTGTGAGCATTATTTTCAGGACAAACTTAAATTCTTATTACTAAAATGCACTATAAATACAGAAATATTGACAACAATTAACAAGCATTTAAATAAAATTCAATAGAATTTCTAATTTTTTATGGTATTTTTATGCTTTAGTTAGGGCTGTGACGGTTTCCGTGACAACCGCGTCACCGTATGTATGACGTAAAATGCATCTAATATGCCTAATAGATCTTATTCTGGTTTTTGGTCTTTGGCGGTTTTCAATAAGTGTAGGTTAATTGGTTAACAAACAAGCCCAAGTTGTTGTAAATATAAGTTTGATGGTAAAGAGTGGAGAGTGTTTCATAATTCACTGGTGCACATTAATTCATTAAATTATTTAATCAAAATCTATTTATATCTATACGATGCACAAAAAGTTTCTTGTTAGTTTTGACATAATATTTCACGAAAGACTTCTGTGTGAATATTTATACGACACAAAGGTTTAATTTTTTTTTATTGATTATCATACAGTACTTAATAAATAAATGCAAATAAAACATAAAACTGTTGATAAATGTCTGCTTGCAAATAAGTAGTTCTCTTTAAATTTGCCCCGAAAATAAACTATTATATTTATATTATTTTGCAACCATTTTTTACATTATATCACATTATTTTGTTGTTTGGGCGGTTTTTGTGAGCTTTTGGGCTGGATAAATCTGGCATAATCAATGGACGCCACGTTATTCAATATTTCAGTATTATTCCTTTTTTTGATGACAGTTTTTTGCTCGCCGCGCCGCTTTATTTAAGTTTTCCTATTTAACTGTCTTTGATATTTATTTTAGTGTTTTGCAGCATTTTGCAGTGTAAAATAAACTTTTTTTAATAGATGATTGAGCATTTATTTATGATTATATATATATAAATATACCAACACCGCACCACCGGCGGTTTGGTCCAAAGTAGAATGGGAAAATCCTACATACAGACACTGCACTATAAATACAGAATAAATATTTAAATAAAATTCAATAGAATTTCAAAAGATCTAATATGATTTTATTCTCTTTAATAAGGGATAATTCACTGGAATTAATTCATTGAACTTTCTTCATAATATTTATACTTTAGATGTACTTAATAAATAAATGCAAATAAAACAAAAATCATACCTGTTGTTTGAATAAAATAATCTCTATTAATGCAAGATTACAACTTGTACAGTTTAAAGTGCTGCATAGGTTACACTACACCAAAACTAAACTCAATCAAATTTACCCTTCAGTTTCTCCATTATGTGATAGATGCAAGTGCTCACATGGAACGCATGCTCATACTTTTCGGTTTCTGAGTTTTGGAAGAATATTTTTCGGTGGTACTCAAATGTTTTTGGAGAAGATATCAGTCCAGATCTTGAATTAGCTTTGTTTGGATGTTCTGATCATACATTAGCATCGACACATTCTCAGCAATGGTCTCTTATGTTTGGTATGGTGGTGGCTAAAAGGGTGATTTTGATGGATTGGAAGTCCACTCTACCACCCAGTTTTCATAAATGGCTGGCTGAAATGGTTGCTGCCCTCAAGCTTGAAAGGATTTGTTCCTCTAAGACTGATGCTTGTAAAAAAATTGATACAAATCTGGGGCCCCTTCCTCACTTATATTTTTAAGAATTGAAATTTATTTGGACACTTTTGTTACAGATAACTTCGATATTTTATTATTTTATTCCATTTTTTATATTTTGTTTGACTTTCTTTAAGGTGTGTATCTGGTGCATGTTTGGGTGTTTTTTTTGTATTATTTGTATTTTCTTTTGTGTGGTTAGTTCATGTATAGCATACTTTTTGTATACAGTTTGTGGGATTTTGTTTTGTTTGTGTCTTCAGCAAACTGTTATAAATAAAATAAAATAAAATAAAATAAGTATTATAATTTTCTAATGGTTTTTCATGTTGACTTTAATGGCACTACAACATGAAATACTACCATGAAATATAAAATTGTAAAAATATATTATCAAATTACAGTAATGAAAATTAGATATTTTTAGCATTACAGTAAAGCTAATTTAGTGAAAAATGTGTTTAACGGTCATAAAAATAATGCCATAATCCAAAATCTTAGTGCTCAAAAATGTCTTATTTCTTTCTCTTGATTTCAGTGTGAAATACAACGTGTTTTTGTGAGATTCACCCAACTGACAGAAAAGCGGGAAAGATCACGTGATCAGTCGGACCAGCCTGAGGAATGTGGAACTGATGCTAAAGACAGAAACCGGCCGACAACCAACACACACACACACACACACGCAACAGCTGCCCGACGTATCTGCTTCCTCAAGGAGCAACAGGAGAAAGAATGTGCCTCCTGATAATGAGCTCTCTCACAATCTACAACACACACACACACTCTTAAACTGGTGGCAGTGTCTTCCCATGAGTCTCTGCTCGGCTTCATTCCAGTAGTCACGCGTCAGTCATCGCCTCAGGAATCACAGGACGACCCTGATGCTTTGTGCCCTGCTAGCAAACGTCACTGATTTCTCTTACCTGCGACTGAGTTCGGCCGAGGCATCATCAGACTGGACGAGTTCTGCGTGGGATACTGGATGGGGCCCTCGGACCCTACGGCTCCTGAAGTCTTCTTAGCCGTGGAGACGCTCCGTACCCCTGTCCCGGACGTTGACGCTTCCTCCTCGGCCACCGGAGAGCATGTGTCTGGCCGCACATGCTGAGCGCAGCTCCTTATACTGCCCTCTTTACCCCACTCCAGACTGGAGCCGCTGCGGTCATCATTCTCTGAAGAGCTGGTGATGGTGGCTGGATGAGAGGAAACTGTATTATTGACACTGTGTGCACATATGATTCTTGTAATGCCAGTCAGTCATAATTAAATGATAATTAAAAAAGCAACAAATGGGAGACCTACAAATAATAAAAAGTGAAAATCTTTTACACATCCCCTCAAAGAGGCAGAAATGAAGACTGGCCAACAGGAAAGTGTGTAAATGAAAAACGTCAGAAAAAGACGTGACACAGAGGAGCGCTGAAGTCAATCTCAGATGAGCATCATTACCACTCAAACTCTGAGTCACTGACCTTATCAACACTTTCACCTGATCGCCGTTTCCCGCCACATGTTGCATGCTGCTAATGAGCAACAACCTCAGTACAAACCGCCCATTACAAACACACAGTTTACTTTACATCAGGATGGATGTTTGTGTGGATCAGTGTTTCCTATCACTGCTAATAACTCTGCCTTTTTCATTTGAATTCAAAAATAAACAATGAACAGACAAAACACACCAACAAAGTGCAAAACTGAACAGCTGAATTAATAGAGACGAAGCGAGAGTGTGTGCATTCATGCACGTGTGTTTGTTCAGTGATCTGACGGAGGCCGATGAATCTATGGGTTCAGTTTCTGCTCCTGAGTTTATTACTAAATAACACATGTGACAACAGCTGCATGTGTCATGTGACAGCGCTTGCGCTCGCACACGCACACACACACACACACACACACATGCTTATACAGTCAGCTACAAACATCTGCAGATGCTTCTGTTCTGCATTCATTTCTGCATTATAAATTAGATTATCTCCAGTTTGAGTGAATATGAATGTGACAATGTGTCAGTATTTGGTCTGTTCTGAGGTAATGAAAGCAGCACTGGAGTTATACAAACTAAACCTGATGATCATGTTCTCCAGCATGAATTGAGATGATCCAAAGAGCATCTGACCATCTCTATAAAATCACATGAGCACAGACATTCATTTACTTATACATAGAACTAGGGAACAGTCTTGGGTTCCCAAACCTTTTGACCAATGAAAATCCATGACTGAATTGCTGGAACATATTTTTGGATTATTTTTCACAAACTTCCATTTTAAATAAATAAAGAGAATACAGTGTTGGGTGAATAAATAAATACTTGAATAAATAAATAAATCGTGGATTGATGGAAATTCTTTTTTGAATGGCTGGAAATTATTTGACAATTTAAAAAAATTATTTTATAGACACTGCAATCACAAAAAAGCAATTCTAACCAATATACTAGAAAAAAACTATAAGCAATAAATAAATATTCAATCAGTCAATCAACCAATCAAACTTTTTGACCAATGAAACTCCATGATGGACCGCTGGAAATTATGAGTTGTTAATTTTCCACGAAAGAAAGAAAGAAAGATTTGGATTGCTGGAAATATTTTTTTCACTATTCAAAATTAAATTAACTAAACAGAAGAAAATATGAAATTCCATGACTGGATAGCTGGAATTTTGAAATGTTTGAAACTGGATTTTTGACTATTCTTCAAAAACGTACATTTAAAAAAAAAAGAAAAAAACTTTTATAGATACTGCACTCAGAAAAATCAATTCTAACCAATGAAATATACTAGAAGCAATTAAATGCAATATGGTAATTGCTATAACATTTTAGGATTGTTTATTTCCATATTTCCAGAAATTCTTAACATTCCAGGGTTTTCATGACTATGAGAACCAGTTTAAACATTTCTTCTTCATTGTTTAAAATGTTTCAAAATCCTCAAGCGCTGTTTATTTCCGGGTTTAAATAACAGATGTTCAGTATGGTGTCAGATGTGTGGAGCTCACTGTATACGTGTCTGTAAGTGCATCTAAACAGCTGTTCACAGCAGCATCACACTGTTTGCCTTTTCTTTCTGCTGATTCTTCACAAACTTCAAAGTCATGAGAGCATTAATCACATCCTGAGCGGGTCACACAGGCCAAACACACTGCTGTTCATCAACAAACCAGCAGACCCCCTTCAGAACGTCTGCTGCTCTCTCTCATCCTAAAACAACAGGCCTAATGCATTAAACACCAGCAGAACCAATTCCTGTGCAACCCGTTTGCAAAACAATTCTTGCAAGAATGGATTTTACAAACAGTTTACACAGAAATCTGTCATGCTTCTTATGTGTACTTCATCTAAAGGACAAAATAAACTCCTCGCAAGCTAAATGTGATTAAAAATTGGCTATAATTCAGGGTTAGATGCCCCTTTCTAACTACAACTTTGTGGTAATAACACATATTCTCCAATATTTTCTCAGAAACTAGGACTGCCAGCCTGTAATGCTGCATAATTCATAGAGAAATGTTTAATCTTTCTATCTGCAACCGAAAAATTCAGAGCGGAGCTCAAAACCGACTTTCTGAAGCGGCCAAGCTGCATCAACACCTCATCTTGTGAAACACCCCACGTTTGGATCTACAGGCCAACATGAGCTGTGATTTCAGCTCTCAATCTTGTGGAGCAGAGGATGATGGGATGGAGTTTTAATGGGGTGATGAAGAAGCAAAACTGGTGATGGTGTGGTAGATTTTCAGTTACTGGGTGACATAGAAATGCTCAGGTCATATGTTACCCGACAATCAAAATATAAACATACTTTCCCCACAAATTCTTATTACCGTAATGTGTAAAAATCTCATTCCCATTCATTTAATATCAAAATCTAATAAAATCTAAATCAGTCTGGACAATTTTTTGTTATTATTTTTTAATTAATTAAATGTAGTAAAAACAAATACTACCATGATGCATACTTAGATTTCTACTTAATTATTTTTTTAATTATCTTATAGCAATGAAAATTAGCTTATAAAACAGGCTTCATTGTATTTATGCAAATTATCATTTATTTATAAATTTATTTATTAATACCATGCTAATATTTGAATATTAATATTTAAATATAAAATGCTTCACTGTTATTAATTATACTAAAATAATAAGTAAATAATAATTATTATTAATATTTTTTTTCATTATTACTTTTGTATTTATTACATAATTTCCGAATGACGGGAGGACAAGAACATTCACCAAACGAAAGGAAGTTGAATTTTTCTCAGAAACTAGGGCTACCAACCTGTAAATCTCATTTTCATTGTTGCAGTGGAAAAATATAGATATATATTTACTATATATATTTATTACTTATATATTAATTGTTTATTTAAAATGTATTTAATTTGTAGAATAAAATTGTATACATATAATGGCAGTATTTTTGGACTAAATTATTCTGATTTTAATGAAAAAAAATATTAATCAAATATCGTGTACAGACCAGTGTTATTTTAGTATCACTGAAAGACTATTATAGTTTTTATTAATATTTTGAAACTGTTTTTATTTTTATATGTTCTATTTTCATTTGAATTTTAATGACAGTTTTGGTACTTTTATTGTGTGTTCCATTTTTAGTAGTCTACATGTTGACTAGCTGAAATATATATATATATTTTTTTTTTTTTTTTTTTGAAATAAATAAATTATTTTATGTCAAGAAACGGAAACCTTTTTATGGTTTTAGTTTCAGTTTTTGTTAACTATAATAACCCTGGTCCAGACTGTATAATGGTCATTTAAGATTCTTTCACTTTATGCTAATGAGGATTTGTGGGGCAGATGTTGATTTTGAGGTGTTGTGTGTGTGTGTGTCTCACCGATGATGCCGCTGTCTTTGCTCTCGAGGGTGGAGCTGGGGCTGGTGATGGCTCCACAGGCCGGGCGACCGCTGTTACTGTTTAAGGTGGAGCAGGGGCTGTCCGTACACGGAGACGCCGTGCTGCTGGTCAGAGTGGAACATGGACTGATTCCCTGATTCACTGGACACTGCAGAGAGACACGCTGATGTTAATGGAGGCTGCTTTAACAGTAATAATGCAAACACTGTTATCTGTGTTACAGTATATGGAGGGGTAGAGGAGAGATGAGAGAGAGAGAGAAAAGGATTATAACGCCAATGTTGAGTTTAACGCACAACAGCTAAATCAATCACAGAGTCTGACGTTTCTCTTCAACCAAATAAAATCAACCAGCAGAAATAAACAACTGATGAGGCAAAAATCCCTGACATGCCACCAGAACCTCATCCAAAGACCCTTCATATGACTCAATCCAGAACTTCAACCAAAATACCTGGAGAAAAAACACTATTAGCATCTATATTCAAAATGTCAATAAACGTACTGACATGATGCACAGTCACAAGGGTTTACAGTGCTTCTCTATGTCATTTCCCGTTTTAAGTTTTTTTTGTCACATGACAACAAAATGGCTTCCTGCATATTAATAATAATATTTATATATTAACACATAAAAACTGCTTTATTGTTAGTAATTATATTAATATATAAAGTATTATTTAAAATGTATTATAATTATTAATTAATAATTAATGATTAATATATAGTGTTATTATTCTATTTGTATTACTATTATAATTATTATTATTAAATATTATGCCAACATATTTCAGCTTTAAATGTTGAAATGATATTGTCTTGACCTATACTCATGAGTAGTTCTCAATGCCATATCCCCTTTTAAGGTTTTATTGTCACATGACAACAAAATGACTTTCTTCATTATTAAAAGTACTTCATTGTTATTATTTATAATAATATAATTAATAATATTGCAATTAATATAACAACAATAATAATATGATATATAATGCCTAATTCAAAATTAAACTACTTCACAATATTTATACACGAGTTTCATGAGTTGAATTACTGAAATAAATGAACTTGATTCTATTTATTGATGCACCTATTAAACGTGCTTTTACAACTCTCATTATAACATTATGTATATGACAGTTATAATATTTCTGTTTTGAGCACACTGAAGATGACCAGCATATGATAGCAGCAATGTATTTAAAATTTATCTTCTTTGTTATTTATACAACATTTATATTATGACCTATCTGCTCAAAATGCCCCGAATGCAGAAGTTGTCTGCGCGAAATGAACTCCTTTTGTGGACGTGTTCTTCAATAACGTGCAGAAACATGGCAGCTAAACTCTAAAACTTCACAGCGTTTTATTATAATAGTGTTCTCGTTATAATGTTATGTATATGACAGTCCCAGTCATAGTTAAATATGCTGCATTCATTGTTGTTTGTCCTGCTCGCACTGTGCTGAAGAGAAATCACCCTATACTACAATGAAGCGCTTTACTGCAGCAACTGACAGGATATACACAAAACCAGCTGTCGGTAAATTGTACCCTACCTGATTGTCTTTCAAATGCCTGTGTCAATTTGAGTCTTGACCCTGCCCCAAGATCCTCTGTCGGTCACAGATTATGGAAAGTGAAACTAAATCTATAGGGGTGGTTGGATTTATCACGCATGTTAAAATATTTATTTGAAGCTTCTTTCTTTTCAGATTCTTATTTTAGCATTATTTTAAAGGGGTCCTATTATGCTCTTTTACAAAGTCTTGAGTTTTGGGGGTGTACTAGAACATGCTCATGCTAAAATCACATTATTTTTTACATAATTTACATTATTACAATACCTTTCTCCCCAGCCTGACACAAACGATTAAGGTTTGATGAAGGCCCGCCTTCCAAAAAACTAAATGTGTTGTGATTGGTTAGCTGAACAGCTTAGACATGTTTCAGTACTGATTCGTCAATATTGCATATCAATTCAGACCTCGAGAATATTGAACAAGAGGATCACGCAGAATTTGCACGTTATTGCAAAACATATTAAAGTGGTAATGTTATTGTTGTTGTTGTTTTTTTGGCTAAATCACGTTTTAGAAGGATGTCAACAACAGCTTAAAAATAACTGCATTTATGTACAGATAAGTGCAACGGTAATGTGAATTATGTTTATTGTTCTTTAATTCTAACATTATAACATGAATTGCAGTGAAACTTTATACAGTTGAATTTATTTATACCATAGTCCCACAGACTTACACTATTTGTGGTGGCATATATATGCAAATTCATTCTCTGCCACGATGTTGGAGAGAGATCGAGGTTTCCCGGTAACACTGTACACAAAGCAGAGCTCCGCTCACAAATGCTGCTTTATCAGACATTACATGCAAGATGAAATGAAAATGACAACCAAAATTTTCTGAAAACAGTTGGTTTCCATCAGAAATACAGTGATATAAAAACACCCGCAGGGGTTTCGATTTTGAAACGTGCAGTGCTCAACCAAGCGCCCCCCCCCCCCCCCCCACCATTCAAATTTCTGTAGGCTTTACAATTTATGATATCACAAATATAGGAAAACAACTTTGTAGTCCAAACGAGCCGTTCGCTGTAGTTCTTGAAAAGGATTTTTTTTAAAACAAAATATCTCCTTTGGAGTGGACTTTGAGATTTGTAACTTTGTAGATCTTTTTATGCCCAAACATACTCTACACACTGACTAAAATACAAAAAGTGAAAAAGCATAATAGGACCCCTTTAATAGGCTGTATATTAACTTATTGGGAGAAAACTGTAGTTTTATGTGAAATCAAAGATTTGAGCACATATAGCCAAATTTGATCATAACACCCGCAAATATTCGACTGTGAGATTGGGAGTCGAATCAGGCTCCTCCTATCGAAGCATCGAATCGTCAACTATTCAGGGTCACCCCTAATATATATATATATATATAGTATATAGGTTTTTTTCAGCTTTTAAATGTTAATAATTTTTTCTTATTACACTTTCCAGATGAAATAAAAAAATACCAACTAGACATTATTTACTTAAAACCCCACAAAAATATCAACATTTTTGTCACATGACAACAAAATGTCTTCCTGGATGTTGATGGCACCACATTAATATTTAAATTTTTATATTTAAATATAAAACTATTTCAATATTACAGTAATAATAATAATACATATATACATACATATTTAAATCTAAAATTATTCCTCTGTTTAAAATTATTATTATTTACTACTATTATGTATTTTTTCCAAATATTTCAGCTTTTAAATGTTATTTATTTTTTGCCACTCACACGTAGACATTTTTGACATTAAGACCCACAAAAATATCATAAATAATTTCAATTCAGACTTTGAAAACGTTCATCATAGAAGAGGTGCTTTCATTTCACTGTCTGGGTGAATTTATTTCTGAACATATTTTTGATTCACATAATAGATCAGACAAAATGAAATGAAATAATGTCACATTACTGCCTGAATTAGGCAGATTGTTTACGTCCTTCTCTGTCAGACCCCAAACACCAGCAGCCCCTCTGAGTCATCGCAGGAACGTGAGTCAGTTAAGGTCACAAAACCAGATGAAAGTTCCTTTAAAACAAACTTCCAGACAGCAGCCTGATGAAACAGATTAAAGACGCTCCCTGAATCCCGCCGGACGGCATCGTCCAAGAACACGCGATGCAGATCATTACCAACTCTCAAAGACACACATTGTTGCTTCCCTCTTCACGCAATTCCCACACGCCTTCAGAGCGACGAGCCATTATGATTAATAAAACAAAAGCATTGCACATGAAGGGCGTTCGGACCACAGTCTCAGCCTAATTATCTCATCATCCGAAACCCTGACAGAACTAAACTATTTCTGGAGCAGACCTCAAGTTAACACGACTCAAGTTTCTGGTCGTCGGCTCTGCAGCGGCTCAGAGCGAACGGGAATGACTTACTGTGGTGGCACACAGACACACTCCTCATCGCGTCTCACACTGACAGACGGCAAACACGCGGCTTTAATCCTTGCGGTTTTCTCCCGTCCGTCTCACCGTCTCGCTCTCTCACTCTGGCAGCAGCTGCGGAAAATACCTTTTTTTCATTCTTGTCGTCCATAGGTATGCGCGAGGAGCCCGGGATGCCTTCGCCCAGCAAGAACCCTAAGCGTGTCATCAACTCCTGAGTGGCGGGGGAGGGGCCTGGACCGGCCAGCTCTGAAACAGAGAGAGAGAGAGAGAGAGAGAGAGAGAGAGACGGGTGAATGAGAGAGACAGACCTTACGGGAACTGCACAGATAACACACCAGCGACTGCAACGCAGTCATTCACTGCCATTCTCTGGAACAAGCACAAAACAGGAATCACAAGGAATGTCATGATTCAGAACTCAAACTGGCTCTGTTTACTTTTTTATAATTCTTATTATAAATTATGCATCTTATTCTACAGGAAAAAATTATCCATTTTGCTCCACCTCTGAAACAACTTTCCTTTGCTGATGACATCACAAATGCCTCACAATTTTAACCCCTCCCCCTCTCCAATCTGATACATTGTTTACAATCTAATCATTTCCTGACAAATTAAATCACAGCCTATATCACAATTTGCAATACAATTACAACGAATGAGAATCGAATACGGTAACAACAACCAATCCATCATTAAGGCGTTTTAACTCTAAACCATCACTTCTGACCAAAATAAACCATAATAAAGCTTCCTCCAGTGAAAAAGTCCATCTCCTGTTGTCTCTCACATCAAAATCCACCCACATATTTGTTTAGAGCTGTTTTATCTTGTAAACGGTGCTTGATCTGTGCAGATTTCTCTCCTGATTAAGAAAGAAATATTATGGATAGAGGACTCATATTTTGGTTAGAAACAGCTGCTTAAAGTTAAAAACATCTTAATGATGGATTTGTTTCTTACAAAGATGCAGCTTTTCACTTCATAAGATACTAACTGATGGACTGGAGTGGTGTGGATTACTTGTGGATTATTGTGATGTTTTTATCAGCTGTTTGGACTCTCATTCTGACGGCACCCATTCACTGCAGAGGATCCATTGGTGAGCAAGTGATGGAATGCTACATTTCTCCAAATCTGTTCTGATGAAGAAAAACTCATCTACATATTGGATGGCCTGAGGCTGAGTAATATTTCAGCAAACTGAAATTTTTGGGTGAACTATCCCTTTAACAGTGAGAAACACTGATGAACAAAACAAAACGGTGCAAAAATACGAAAGATAAAAGTGAAAGTCTCTAAAGACAATTTATGAGCAAATAATGAATGAAATGTCAATCCGTTCCTCGAACAACTCATACGACTTAGAAAAGAACACTGTAGTACAGAAAAAAATCGAATGCATGCATGAAGATAAAAAATAACAGCATGAAGCAACACGAGGGTGAGTAAACAGACAAAATTGTCACTGCCAGTGAACTACTTCTTCAGTCTGGATGGAGTAGGTAAGAATATGTGATCATGAGAATGAGCAGATGAAGGGGAGTTTGTTATTAATATCCATTTTCTCATTACTCTTTCATCTCTCTCATCTCAGTGCCACACATATTAATAACAAGCATTCCTGTAGATTCAGAGCGCTCACACACAAATCTTTCATTCAGCACACAGGTCTGGAGCTAAAAGAAAAAATGTATATTTTGAAAATCAAATGTGTAGGCTAATTCACATTCACAAACAAATGTTCATTTTTATTTATTTAAACTCACATCTGATTGGCTAAAGAGAATGTTTAAAAAACACAAACTTGTAAATCTGTGCCTCACAGAAAAGTCTGCAAATATGCATATAAATTTATAGTGACAACAATTCAACAATCAGTTCATACACATACAAACATTCAGAAATGTGCAAACTTACTTAGAAATTCATGAATTGTTTTTTCATTTGAAAATCTTATTTTTTGAAAGGAAATTTGGTTGTGCACTTGCAAACCATATTTTGTTAATATAAATTAGATTATGAGTTTGCAAATATATAAATGTTTCGCTTGAGAGAGTAAATTAGCTTATGCTTTTGTGACTGATAATATATTTGTAAAAAACATTAAATTTTGTTTTATCTCTGTATGCAAAGCCTGAACGGAGCAGAAGAAACCACACTCCATCGCTCACAACCACACATGAACACACGGCTCCATCACCGGCGTTATTGATCTGAGCCTCTGCTGCAGGATTTACCCAGAGATCCACAAACACCATCACACACAAGACAACAGCAACCCTCAACACGGCCAAGATGAGCTATTTCTGGAAAACACCCCATTAGAACACCATGGCCTGAGATTCATTTCACAAAACACAAGGTATTTCAGTCCTTCAGATGCCTTGAACAGGGAGACTGATTCACTTTGGAGGGAGAGCAGCACTTAAGACACTAAGATCTCCAAAACACGCAAATATCTGACCTGCATTTAATTACATTTATAGTTATTAGATTATTACATTTAAATCAATTGGATTTTTCAGCCATGTTATCATGAAAATAATCTGATCGTTTAGAAAAATTGAAAAAAGAGAATCAAATCTGATTTAAAGATTTCAGTAATTTATAGTCACATACAGTCTTTCTAACATAACTAAATACCGTCCAAATGTTTGGGGCGCGTAAGAATTTAATTTAATTTAATTTAATTTTTATTTTATTTTTTTCAGCAAGGATGCATTAAATTGATCAAAAGTGACAGCAAAGACATTTATAATATTACAAAACATTCTATTTCAAATAAATGCTGTTCTTTTGAACTTCTATTCATCAAAGAATCCTGAAAAATAAAACATATATCAGCTTCCACAAAATATGAAGCAGAAGGATTGCGTTCATTATTATTAATAATGTTTCTTGAGCAGCAAATCAGTATATTAGAATGATTTCTGAAGCATCATGTGACACTGAAGACTGGAGTAATGATGCTGAAAATACAGCTTTGATCACAGGAATAAATTAAAATTTAAAATACATTCAAATTGGAAAACATTTATTTTAAATTATAATAATATTTCACTATTTTCACAGTATTTTTGATTAATAAATGCAGCCTCGGTGAAAAGAGACATTCAAAAATCTTACCGACCCTAAACTTTTGAACTGTAGTGAAAGTCAATGGAATTTTTCATTCATGTTTTTATTCAATTTTCACAAATCTTACTAAAAGATACAATCAAAACCAATTTTAATCAGTCAGTTTTTTTTTTCAAATGATTAACTTGCAGTATAAGCAATAGTAGTACTTGCCATAGTGCAGTTGGTTGATGTTGGACATCAGCTAGCGGTTGAAGAGCACAATTACTCCCACAGACGTCATCTTGACATTTGAAAACAACACACGAGCCAACATCCCTCTCAAACGTGTCTCCATGTCTCCTCACCTCCGTCTGCTTTCATTCATGCTTGAGCGCTGCAGGGACTCATTTACATGCTCCCCAAAACCACAGCTCAGCGCCGGAGGACATTTCAGCAGCGCTCTCGTCTTCCAGAGAAGAGCCCAACAAACGCTCGCTCCTCGTCCGTTCAGGCAAAACATCTGTTACTGCGAATGCCAGAGTCACAGCAACAAGCTGTTAACAGGTGCCCTTTTCACCGCCCGCGGCCCACACCCAACATCCCAGCAGACCGCCATGATCACAATTCATAATTAATGCTGAAATCATGGGCTTTTCTTCACTTGTTAGCTGTGAGCTCTTACACTGACATTCAGGTCACTGGTCCAGTCTCTGAGCTGATTTCTGCTGGGAAATGTACCTAAAAGTCCATTTTGGTTCATCCTTTTGACTATAAACAATCTCTATACTTAAGATTTTTTCCAAACATTTCATCCAAACAGTCATTGTAGTTAAATATATTCAAAAGAATTAATGTAATAACAATCTAGTCCATACAATAGTTTTTCACTAAATGAACAAGAAAATTGGAGTGATAATGCAAATGAATCAATAACACAAGAGCTTTGAATCGATTCATTGAAGTGAACAGACTGATGAACTGATTGATGGAAGTAAATTGAACTGATGAACCATTTTTAGAAAATGTAAAGGTCAATTAAAAAGCACATTAAAAGCATTGTGATATTTACAATGCTGAATTTTAAGCAAAATGATTTTGAATATATTATTGATATTTGTATAGTGCATCCAGATAATGTAGATTGAATACATTAGAGAAAATTTCATAAAAATACGTAAAAATGAATGAATGAATAAATAAATCAAATATTTCTAAATATTTTCTATATTAAATATAAAAATATAGGAAATAAGAAAAAAAATGAGATATAGTGCATCCAAATACTGCAGATTGAATGCATTAGGGAAAACCGCTCTAAAATTAATAAAAACAAACAAATAAATAAATAAAATTAATTAATTAATTAAGAAAATATTGATAAAACATTTTCTATGTTAAATATAAATATTAGGGCTGGTAATTTAGCGCGTTAATTCGATTAATTAATTACAGTGAAAAATAACGCGTTAAAATTATTAACGCATTTAACGCACTTGCCCCGTCCCAGATCTATATGTGGGTCATCTGATATTCCATACAGTTGATTGATGACAAATATGAGGCAGGGCAACAACTCACTGCGTGATGGAGCCTACAGAAGGTAGTTAGAATGCCCCTAAAATTCAAGATATGGGGCAAAAATGCCCGTTTGAGTTTTTGTCTCATATTTAAATCATATAGTTAAGCAATATATACGAGCAATAGGCTAAGTGCAATATCAAACGAGTGCAAAGGTGAAACTGATCTTATACAACAGTTCAGGAAGTAAGAAGTTAATATTGTTATTTTAGATACTCTGTTTTGCTAAATTATGCCAACAAAAATATGAAGACAAAGCAGAACTGTTCGTCTCCGAGCAACACAGCGGCATTTCATTTCTTAATGCACGTTTTGAACGAATTGGGTGAATCATTTGGCACGTTGAACCATTGCCCATAGGCACGTTGGATTTGAATCGCTCTCGCGGTACATTGATGATCGGTCTGATGATGATGATCCGCTTTAAGATGAACAAGCCTAATGACTCAATGGACCATTCATAAAGAACCATTTACTTCACTCCTGAATGAATCAGCCATTTGAACGAATCAAATAAATGAATAAATGACTCGATGACTTAATCATTAAGACATTTAGTACCACCTACTGGCAGTTTTAGTTCATTATTTAGAGTATAATTCATTAAAGGGGGGGGGTACAATATGCTGTTTCATGCATTCAGAGTTGTTTACACTGTTAAAGAGATGGAATCTCATGCTAAGCATGGACAAAGTTTCAAAAAACTGATTCAGAACTGCAGATGGTAAGTGAAACGGCATCAAATGTCTCTGTTTTGTTCGCGATCTGCGCTCAAGTGCTCGTCACTCTTTAGTTCCGCCCATGGCGCGCCTCCAGGAGCTCGGCTTTTTTCGGAGAGAATCGTAAAGCTGTATCTTTCTTATAAATATGATAAAACTACAGACTTTTTGGAGATATGAAGGATGCAATACTACTCTATAGGTACTCAAGATTAACATGAGATTGGGTGAAACTGTGTGTGTTGTGTCCCCTTTAAAGAAATAATTTCATATTTCCATAGAAATAATAATAAAATTAATGAAATAAATTATTAAAGGTGTTTTAATAATTAAAATACCTTTATTTATGGGTGTATTTATTTACACCCACCCAAAAATGACAAATGTGTCCAAAAGAGTATATGTAATAAATTTGATCAAACAAAATATTTTTTGCTGAAGCTACTTTTTGTAATGTCTGTTTGATGCTTTACACAACAATGACTTTAAATTATCTTTTGGGAGTCATTTCTCAGCCAAATTTGATGTGCGATTAATTTGCGATTACTTAGATTAATTAATCGCCACATCATGGAATTAATTAGATTAAAAATGTTAATCGCTTACCAGCCCTAATAAATATTTAAAAAATATATATTGAATATTTTCTATATTAAATATCAAAACAAATAAGACAAAATTTAGGAAAGAGTTCAATAAAAAAGTTTTCTTAAACTAAATAAGTAATGTTTTGAAGTCAAAATTCTTCATAAAACACAGCTGTATAAATTTGGTTGCAATCTTATGTGTTCCTAATGGACTACTGGTGTTTGATGTGGATTAATGAAACTCTACAGAGCACGGCTTCACTTCCAGGCAGAAACCTGCAAACAACCGCCAGTAATCATGGGAGAAGAAGCTGGATAATCTATCAGAAACCCTGCAATACGGAGGTCTGAAGCAGATAACATTTACATCTTAAGAAGCATTTGCCATCTTCTGCCATGAAGGAGTGTCTGAAGTCTTCATGACATCATGACCACTGAACAAGCGTTTTATGTTTCTCTTTCACAGCGGCTAACCTGATAATGTCTGCAGCGCTGACCATGCATGTGACATGACTCTGTCTGTCTGTTTCTCTCAGATTCCATTGTGATGATGTCGGGTGTGAGAGAGAGAGAGACTGTAAAACATTCAGTGTATACACCTCACTCGACCAGCAAACCACAGCGATTCACTGACACTAAACAGAAAATGAAATGAGCTGTCGTCAGATTTAAATACTACTCACGCTTGAAAATAAAAGTCACGGAAGCAGTTTCTCATCTCTAAAGCAAGCAGAGAGTAAAATAAAACTCTTTAAACACATCAAACAGTATCATAGCCTATCAACAAAGTCTGGCCCACAATGTTCTGGTTTTACATGCCATTTAGAGACAAGTTTATCTAAAAGAGATTAAAAATAAAAAATAAAAAGATATATATGGTGTAGGATTTAGTTTGAAGCAATTTTCATTCAGAAATTCTCAGTAAATTTTACAAACAATTACAAAGAAATGGCAAGTAACAAATTGAATAAAACAAAATTGTGAAGGAGAAAGACTGAAAAAGTATTTTATTGCAAAAGTACTCCAATAAAACTTTGTTTTATTTACAACATAAATACTTAAAATTATATAAAATGAATTATATATTAGTAATTATTAGTGTATATATATATATATATATATATATTTAGTAATTATATTATTAAAATAATAATGATAATAATAATAATAATAATATGTTAACAAAAATTATTAATTATTTATTATATATAGACCTCGTCATATGCATATTGTATAAACGTCACTCAATTTGTCAAATATATGTGCCTGTGACTTTCACCTCATCAAAAAATCTGAATCATTACACAGACACACACACACACACACACACACATAATATAAAAGCACACTGATAAAAATGGGCTTTTACTCCCTGAAGCTGCAAATTAATTCTGGCATTTAATTAGATCTTGTGATTTTCACCAGTGCTTTCTAGTTTTGTATGCAGACGGTCTATGAATGGACTGTGGGTGGTCCGGGACGAGCCGTCTGAGACTGAGACACAGACTACACATCACTACACCATATTCTAAACAACTGACACTCATACACCATCTTTACTTTGAAGAGCCATATGAAGAGCACACCTGGCTGTTACTGTACAGTATGAAACATTCACTGCAGCACTCAGGATATACTGAAGGAAAATCGCTCATCATTTACTCATGTCGTTAAAAAGTGCATTTCTTCTCAAAAGGGACACAAAAGAAGCTCTTCTATAAAATAAAAGTTAATGAGGATGTTGTCAAGCTACAAAATGGCAATAAAAGTTTCATAAAAGCAGTCCATATGAAACCTAATCAGGTTTTGAACAACATTAGCTTGAGTAAATGATGGCAAATCTCATTTTTAGGAGAACTATTCCTTTAATATCCCCTGTTTGCTCCTGGGGACCCGCTGTAAAACTCTAGCTTTCATCAGACAGACGTATTAATACACAAACACCTTCATAAAACAGGACTATTGCTTAACATTAATAATACACAGCAGCCCATAAAACTGAGCACATAAGAGTCATGAACAAACCAAACATGTTTAATCTACAGCAGGCCCCTGGAGTGTTTCAGGACGGGGCTAAAAATAGTATATTGTGCGGCAGAGAAAGCAGGTAGCAGTCGTGGCCTCGGGGAATGTGACACGACAATGACATCACGCATGTCCACCGGCCCGCAGGCGAACACAGACCAAATTTACCCACATCAGACATCGCCAGCGTCTTCTCATATGTGGACATATAAAGAAACAAATACAACTCTCTAACACACACTGCTCTCTATCTAACACACATTTAACACACAGTATCCCATTATCATAAATCACTTGCATAAACTGTGCATAACTTGATTCCTCGCTAATTATTGAGCTTTGCAGATCAGATATTAGCGTTTGACATCATTAAATCCACACAGCATGTCTCCAGGGAAATAAAAAAAACACACAAACTACTAGGAGGAGGTTCGATTAACATTTAAAAGCTGTGGTCATTTTATCGTTCAGTCGTTTGTTTTCATCACAGGTGTCATGAGGGTTTGACAGATGTGGCATTTATAAGCTGCAATAGACATATCATGAAAAATAATATGTAGGGGTGTGTGACATGACGATTTTTGATCGTGGATGATTAAAATGTCTCCACGATCTTCTTTTGAAAAAATATCGTAGTATCGTGCTACAGCGTGCCTCCGTACCAAATACTGTACAACGCTACATAAATTCACATCAGTGTTAACTCTGCAGTAGAGTTACTCTCACGGGACACTGCACTTATTCGTAATCATAAAAGTACATTATTTGCATGTGCTTTAAAGCCTTGCCGGTTAAACATTTTATTCGCATGCTGTTCTGAAGTGCGTTTTTTCTGAGCACGTACACCTGCAGCATGTGCACACTAAAGCCTGTCAAACAGAGCCTGATTACTGGACTAAGTTATGTTTTGCATCTGATTGAGCTAATACTGCCAAAAACACACAAGGATTACATATAAACAGAGTTTTTTGTGTCTAAAGTGAAAGTAAACAGTTGAGAGAAAAAGGATGTGTGCCTGTATGTTATCACGGGGCAGACAGCACGTTTGGGCTGCGTTGTTGAGCGCAGTGGCACTGATATTTCACACACTTTAAGCTCTTTTATTTTCCAAACGTAATAGGATTAGTCCAACGAATCGTTCGGTTTGTAATGCGCACCGAACCGAAAGCCTCATACCGAACGGTTCAATACGAATACGCGTATCGTATATATATATAAATAAATAAATAAAAAGACATATACAGTAAATTATTATTATTATTATATTATTACATATTATATGTTGATTTTAACTGAAAATTGAGTATTTACCATTCTCCTCTTGCATAATCGACACACTATTTTCCAGTTTAATATTGTAAAGCTGCACTGACACAATCTGTATTGTATAAAGTGCAATATCAATATGCAATGAAGACTAATATGAACTAATATGCATATTGAGTAAATTATAGGGGTGGGAGAAAAAAATCGATTCTCCGATGCATCGTGATTCTCTCTTCAACGATTCTTAGCTTGTTTGTTTTTTTCCGCATATGGCACGTGTGCACGCTAGAGACGCGGCGGGCTTCATTGCACAGATTTTGCGCTGTAGGACACGTGCACATTGCTTGACAGTGTATGCTTCACCCGCTGTGTTTTCTTTAGATATGCTTTCATTTATACCGTTTGGAATGCAGTACTATTAAATGCACGAAACTCGCGCACTGACAGACTTTCACGTGCGCTTTGTGTTTGTTTGCCCTGAAGCTCGATTGCGGCTGCAGTTAAATGCACTTGCATTTTCGAATACTTTTATACGAAATTAATGTACACATTAAGAATTAATGTACACATTAGTCTGAATGCAGCCTGTTAAAGCTGCCACGGTCTATGATCTCATCAGTAATAATCTAACCGCAATGCTGAGGAAAAAAGAAAAACCCATAACTATTGTCTGTAAACTTTCAGATACTTAAAGAACACTTATTTTAAATAAGTAATTGTTTTAAAAAGTAGCCTGCTTATATAATAAAAAAATAAATTTGATTTAAAATTTATATGAAAATGTAGCCATGTGCAGTAATATTGAAAACTGAGAATGTGACGCATCGTGATATTGAGTTGATAATGACAATCAGAATTGAATTGAATCGTGAAACCAAGATTCACACCCCTACTTTTAAGATGGCAGTACTGACACAGAGATTCCAACTATAAACAAAAAGCATAGAAACTGCAATTTTGGTTAAGATGTAAAGTTGTAAAGATGTAATTGCACAGCAGAAGAATTAATTGGGGAGTTGTGACTTGTGACAAGAATTGTGACTCCCAGAATCGGATCGGATCGTGAAGTGCCTGAAGATTCCCACCCCTAGTAAATTATGTCCGTTATATTTCACCTCATTATCATCTCTCTCTCTCGCTATAAGATGAATGTGTCACACAAATGTGCACCCAGACAGTAAATGTATTGCATGACGTGTGTGCTTCTACACAAAGGTGGTTAATTCAGCACCGAGCGTCCACTCACTTTCATTCATGCAATTCTCCTCACTGACCGTTAAGAAGTCAGTGGCGTTCACATATCCAGCAGCATTCATGAATTAGTCCCTATGGGCCTCAACTACCCTCATGATCTCCATCACAGCCAATCAAGTCCAATCAGCAACCTTCTCTGCTTAATTAACGAGCTGTGTGAGGTAAGTGGTGGGTGGCAGGTATGACTATGAATTCATAACACGGCTCTGCTTGTGTAGAAATGTTCAAAACTGTTTAATTTTCTATGTAAATGCCCTCTCTTTGAGTAAGAGCAAAACATTGATAAGCAATGCATCTCAACTGCTCTTGCTTTAGGACATCAAGTGAAGGGATTCAACAAAATGTCCTAAAAAAAATAAATCAAATAATATTAATATTAACATGCACTGCACTGGCCCAGCAACATGCAAATTTAACATCACATAGACTGAACAGAAAAAACTAATTTGGTTTCTAAAAAGTCTCTTAATGTTGATAGTTTCATGCTTTTGGCATACAATAAATCACTGCACTTTGTTAAATAAGGCTATTTTTGCTGCTATATTAACTATAATCAATAAAAATATTATTACATGTATTTTGTATTGTTTTTTTCTGCTGTCTGTGACCATTTAGAACAGGCTTGAACCCATTTTTGGGTCTCGACTAACCCGTTGAGAATCATCAAGTTTATGACACATCTCAGCATGGAAATGGTTTCAAACAGCCCTGAAACACTGAGAGCTTCATAACCATCTGAAGTTCTTACATAAATATGACATCATCTAAGGGCCAGTGTCAGATTTTAGCAGGACTTTTCAAGAAAACGAACACAGTCTACCTGAAGGACAGGAGTTTCAGTGATAAACTTTGTTCTGAAGCATCTCGTCAAGCCTCGGAGGTTTGAGTTCGAGATCTCGAGAGGCAATCACAACTTTGTAAACAATATTTTTGTCCTTCATTGGATTATTTTTGATGGCGTACCTCTCAAAGTGAATTCTCTCCTCAGAAGCTCTTCAGACGCAAGAGCAGACCACACAAGAGACACAATTACTGAGATGAAATGAAGTTTCTGCACAGATATGAAGAAATCAAAGCGACCCAAACTTTCTTTTGGAAAGCCATGACAAGACTGCATCTGCTCTACTTCCTGCCTGGAGATGCAGGTCAAGGCGACCTGTGAGTGTTTGTGTACGACTGAACACACACAACCTCATATGAACTACAGATCATCATTCAAAAACAAGAGGATTAGAATATTATAAAAAGAGAGAAAATAGTTAAAAGCCCTTGAATTTTAAGTGATAGATAGATAGATAGATAGATAGATAGATAGATAGATAGATAGATAGATAGAATGACAGAAGGATAGATAGAACGATAAAACGATAGATAGATAGATAGATAGATAGATAGATAGATAGATAGATAGATAGATAGATAGATAGATAGATAGAATGACAGAAGGATAGATAGAACAGATAGATAGATAGATAGATAGATAGATAGATAGATAGATAGATAGATAGATAGATAGATAGATAATTAAGTGATTCAAATCAAAGACATACAGACTATCTGCTAAAGAAACAAACAAGCCACTGAAATAAAAATGAGAGGAATAAAAACATGATGTGCTTTTTATCACAGGTTTCAGTGAAAGACAGAGAGCTGCTCATCTTCAATATGACACAATAATGTGCACCGTTGGTCATAAATAAGGAAAACCAGCAAAATCATTTCAGTGTCTCAGAAAAAATAAATAATAATAATGCAGAGAAAAGCATTTATGCGTGGTAAATATTCTCCAGTTAGCCCCTGGATATACATAAAATGACTCTGAAATAACTCCGCTGTTTAAATAATGTCACGACCGAAGGGCAAAAACCAAAACAACACTCTCACCCTCCGGAGAGATTTACAGGCCATTAAAGCCCAACAGGATGATACAGAGGAAGCACGAGTGTGTGTGAGATCTGCTGGAGTGTTTACAGAGACCCACGACACAGAATGTGTGTGTGAAAGTGGCTCTCATTAAGAGCTGAACACACTCTCACACACACACACACACACACACAGTGCGAGAGCTTTAATGAACACATGATGAATGCAGACCTCTCCACTTTACAGCGCTGCTCAGGAGGAAGTTCAAAACCTGCAGAAAACATGCAGAACAGCTTCAGCAGGAATGCTCAAAAAGAAGCTTCAAAGGCCTGCTGAATCAGTTGTTTCGGCATTTCTGGTCCTAGTTGAGATCAGAGTTGGAGTTTTGCTTGTGGTCTTGGTCTAAGGACTGGATGTGGCCTGTGAACACAAGCGCTTCTGTTGTGTTATAAAATCTGTCAGATCGCGATGCATAATGCAGTCAGTGTTTTCTTTCAGGTAGTTCAGAGATGAACAATATTAAAATTCTGCCCGATACTAATAAGTCAATAAATCAATTCTTTTTATTATTAATTATGATGGTGTACTTCTACCATATTTTGTCTAAACTAATAAAAAACAAAACTAATAACAGTATTTTTTTTAAATGCTGCAAGTGAATTTAGGCTTCAAACAATATAATGTTCAGTATGACTTTTTAACTATTATTCCTGAAGTGGTATTAATCATTAAACATTAATATTACTTTTTATTTCATTATTATTACATTTTATTATTAAAGATTTTAAATGAGTGATGCAAACGTTACTCTGAATGTAACATAACAAAAAATATATATATATTAATTTTGACATTAACTAAAGATTGCATTTAACAGTGTTTCTCTTATTAAACGTCTATTAGTTTTATAGTAATTCAATTATTATAGTTTTAAATGTGTGATGCAGAAGTAAATGTCAAACTCCGTAACAAAAAATGCTATGAATGAATGAATGAATGTTCATTTTGAGATTAGCTAAAGATTTAAGAGTGGTTTCTATTAAACATCTAATATTTTTAAATTGATATGAAATTATTTTGGCTTTAATTGTGTGATGCAAAGATCAGTGTCTAACTCATTATGTAACATTAAGTAAAAATATATATTAAAAAAAAAATGTGTACATTAATTTGGGATTTGCTAAAGATCACATTTAACAGTGTTTTTCTAATATTTTGTATTATTATGTTTAATTATGACATTCAATTTAATTATTATATTTTTAAATATGTGAATAGGTAAATGTCTAAATAAAAATTCTACAAAATGAATTGAAAAATAAATAAATTAAATAATTAATATCTAATATCGAACAACATACAACCAATGTAAACTGATTCTAAAAAAACTGAAAAAAAACGATATAATATTGAACAATAACTGATATGGTAGTGATCTATACTGTGCATCCCTACTTTCAGTAAACTTCTAACATATCGCAGCACCAGTTTGAAGTCAATGTGCTTTTCTTCATTGCTTTTCTCTTGGCAGCAGTTTTCTGACTCAACTTCTGCTCAACAGTTTTGGAGCGCTCTGACTTCAGGTGACGAGGAAACAAGTGTGTGTTAATAAATAAACGCCTACCACACTTTCAGTCAAAACGCTGAAAGTCTGGCAGCAGGACAGAGTAATTAACCATCATTATGAAGTACACACACACTGAGGCTAATTATGCATTATTAATGTTATTAGTGAAGCACGCTGACTAATTCCACATGGCACTGTTTGCTTTCCTCCTTCAGCTACACTTTTACTGAATGTTTGGGAGATGAGGCATGAGAACAGGTATTTACAGACAGAGGAAGGTTGGGAAGTGTTGGGAATGCCGAGAGCTGTTTAGCGTCCCGCTGATCTCTGCAGTCGTATCCGCTGATGAAGCCGGAGATACAGAGACCTGCAGGCCGTCGAGCCACCGAAGACGTTATGCTGCATTCATAGTGCTCCTGGGAAATGCTTACTTCTGAGTTCAGAAATCATAATTATGAGTTCAAGAGTTATAAAACAATTGATTTAAAAACATTTTATGAACTGAAAATAATTAAAGAGTAAAACTAAACCTAAATAAAGTACTAATAATATAACAGCCAAATAATTACACCCGTGCATGTGTTAAAACACTCCCCTCCTGGGTTTATGAATCGGTTCCTCTTTGGGATTCAGTTGTACACTGTTTTAATACATTTAAAAGTCTGTGTAAACGCAATTAAAGTATAAATAAAGATTTAAATTCACAAGGTTTCGCTTATTTAGATGTAAATAACTGTCAATGCCGACTACTCAACTGCTGTTTTAAACTATAAAAACTAAAACTAAAATATACATGCAAAGATTCATTAACTGATTCTAGATCTATAATTACTAAAACTGAAATATGAAACTAAAATACATTTATAAAAAAAATCAGAAAGTAATTATTATCAATACTTATTAAAACTAAAATAAAAATTCATGAAAAAGTGAATTCTTAACTAAAATTACTAAAGCTAAACTCTAAAACAAAATATATACAAAATGCTCATGAACTGATGAATTATAATTGCTTAAAATATGAAGTTAAAAAATATATAAAAATTTTTTTTAAAAATATTTAACACTTTTAGCTATTAAAATAGATAAAATTGTAAACATATAATAAAAATATATAACATAATAAAGATATAAATGTAAAATAATATATAAAAATATATATTATGTTAATGAACTGATTATGTTCATGAACTGATTAATTATAATGGCTAACAACATAAAAAACTATAAAATACAATTACATATAATTTTTGAATTAAATAAAAATATTTCTATAAAATATATATTATGTTAATGAACTGATTTTTTAACAATATAAACTAAAACAAATATATTTATAATAAATATAAAATGTTAATGAACTGATTTTGACATGTCCATGAAAATCAAATTCATTGCTAAAATTAGCAAAAAATTAAACTGAATAGAACTGAAAATGCTAAACTATAAACTATTGATGTAAATGATTTTGTTCAACCAAAAATAAACATCCAACTTGTTCAGAATGAAGTGCAGCAAGCCTTTTCATGCTAACACACAGAATGATGGGAAATACAGTTGAGTCACACAAGCCTGATGCTTCAAATCCTGGCTAAATGAGCAGAGCTTTCTGAAAATTAAATCATAATTATGATGAATATCAATGATCTTCCACCATGCTTCTTTAATTGACACGTACTTCACTGGGAAAGTCATGGCTGACAGAAAACCTTGAGTTCGTCTCGTGAATATGATCATTTCAACATGACTCGAAGGCGATGTTAAACTGGAGCCTATGGGAATGTGTGGAGATGCTATATATAAACGCTCTCAGGGTTAAAATAACATGTGACAGACCCCCATGTAAACAGTGTTGACCTGTATATGTGTGTGTGGAGGTAAAGCTAAGCTAACTGGGGTGTGTCATTGAGATATGACAGATATGCAGTAAATAAACCAGCGAAAAACCAGGCCAGATTATACTGGTCCTACTTCAACATCCTGAACTATTCACACAAATCTAAAGCATTTCACTTACAATTACTAACCAACACAAAGAGCACGTTCAGAATGTCACATCAACTATTTGCCAAAGAAAAAAATTAGTTTGAAAAATGAGCTTGATTTCCAGTGTGCACAGAAAATGATATTTAGCTCAATTCTCTTTTTTGACACTCGACTTACAAAAACCAAAATTGAGTAATTCACTTGATAAATTAAACCCAATTTTGTGAAGTGATGCACCAAAATTCATTTTTTACCGAAACACAGAAACCGAACTTAACGTTTTCACTTCATAGAAAAATACAAATAAACTAAAATAATGTTTATTTAATAATCAATTAATTCATCGAATTTATTTCATCATTAGCAATCAAACAATTTGTATAGAAACACTACAAATTGCACATTTTTAGAAAGAATAATTAGAAAAAATATTTTTATTTAGAGATCAGTGTGGCCAATAATATTAATTCTATACCTATAATTACTAAAACTCATTTAGCCATTAATTTTAATGATCGCAAATGTAATGCAAAAAAATGCTAAATTTAAATGAAGTAATTTTACCCAATATTCCTTCAAACTTTGATAAAAAAATTAGATTTTGATTTTTATAACAATAATAATAATACTACTACTAATAAATTATTAATTATTCGTATATTTATAATTACACTTAATGATAGCAAATGTAATTCAAAAAACATAGCTAAAATGCACCCAATAGTCGTTCAAAATTCTATAAAATATATAATAATATTTAGATTATTTTAATAATATTATATTAATGATGCTGTTATTAATAGATTGCTTAAAATGATAAACCGGAGAAGTGCTATTTATAAATCACTTTTTCCATCAATGATTTTGGCTCTCCAAAACCATTTCAGCCGAAACGGAAGACGTCTAAAAATCGTCAGTGCATCACTAGTTGTGAGACATCAGTATGAATCTACAGCACCACAGCAAAAGAACTTTACAGTTCATAAGCATCAGCTGTCACTCCTGCAGAGTCACCCGTCTCTGACGTCATGTGAGCAGAGCGATAACAGTGCTGTGCCACAGACGGCTGGCATTCGACTGGCGCCACCCTGCTGTACACAGCTGTTTGGAAAGCTCTGATGTCTCACGCACTGCTGTGACCAGCACAGTCCAGTGTCCAGTGTCACACACCCTACAGCAGCCCAGCACAGACAACACACATGCATGCACACACACAATTATATACAGTGAGTTTATACTGCACATACACACATATGCAATTATGTGCAAGCTGGATCACGAATGATTCGGGCGAACATAGAAGCATTTCTGTAGCTCGGGGATCGGCACATTCACTTCAAAATAAATGTAACATTAATCCTCTGCGTCTTCAGCGGCTCAGATGTCGGGAGTAAATGACGACTGCTATATTCATTATTACATTCAACAACAGAACGCCTCAATCGCTCAATCAGAGACATTCTTGTCTTCCCCTGCACCGGAGTCGACTCAATGATGGACTGATGACAGCTCACTCAGGGCGGGGCTAAGGTAAGACGGTCTTGTCAATCAACTATTGTGGGAGGGGCCTGTACAGAACTATGTCATTCTGACAGGAATCTCAGAACAGCCTGATTTGAGAAAGAGGATTTTAAAAGTAGATTTTTATCATTATAGGATGGATGTGTACACACACTTCTAACACACATTTATGTTCAAACAACTTGAAAAGTGAATTTTGCATCCGATGACCCCTTTAAATAATAATAATAATTATCATAATAATAATAATAATAGCATATTACATAATATTATAAATACTAGAATATTTTAATAATATTTCGAATAGATTGTACCAATTTTACTTTT
Source organism: Schizothorax lantsangensis (assembly GCA_027422415.1). Taxonomy (NCBI): domain Eukaryota; kingdom Metazoa; phylum Chordata; class Actinopteri; order Cypriniformes; family Cyprinidae; genus Schizothorax; species Schizothorax lantsangensis. The sequence continues at coordinate 34,535,054 of CM049848.1, forward strand.
GTTTTCACTCAAAACTATAAAAATGTAAAATTTAGATTTTTAATAATAATAATAATAATAATTGTACCAATAGATTGTACCAATTTTACTTTTGTAATGTGACATTTTTATAATTGTCATTAAACCCAATAGTCAAAAAATATGAAAATATAATATTTCGATTATTTTATAAATAAATATAAAATATAAAATGTAAAACATAATTTATATTTGCATTTATTATTATTAGTAGTAGTTACAATAAAAATAAATAATATTATAATATTTAGAATAGATAATGGAACATTTTAGATCTGAGCATAACTAGAAATATGTATATTTACTACAGAAATTTACGTTCAATTCTTCATTAACTCATGACTATTTCCCGTTCATCTGTGACTGTGGGAACCCTGACATCATCAGCAATCTTCTACTCTAACCAATGAAAACAAACCAAAAAACATGTCTCTGAAGTGAATAACAGCATGTGTCGTCACTCACCGGTCGCACCGTCAGGAACCTTCCTCAGCGACGACGTGATCACATCTCCAGGAACACGAGGACTCTCCACATACTTGGGCTTTCTAACGGGTCCTTCAGAACAGAAAGAGAAACAAAGAGACGTGTGTAATCAATCGGACCTCGATCAGTGACAGATCTGGCATCTGTCTTATGTGAGGGTAAAGAGCGGTGAACTCAGGCTGCCCATGCCAGCTGCAGCAGCAATCTCCACAGCTCTGGGAATGTAAACTACAGCAGGAAACCAGCGCTATTTAACTCTTAGGACACGGGTGTGAGATCTCTGTGTGATAACGTGTGTGTTTCTCTCGCCAAATCTGGTTCTCTTGTGCATGCATACATGAAAAAATACTGTGCTTCCTCTACAAGGGCCTCAGACTCTATTTAAAGACATGAAACTGCATTCCCAAACAATTTTACTTACATAATGTGAAGCAGAATAATGCATGTACGCTCGGACTTGATTTTATCAATTAATAATTGACTGGATCATGAAAAGTTACATACCAGAATAGAGTCAGCTGATTGGAGAGGAAAAATAAACTACCGTTCAAAAGTTTGAGATCAAGTGTTTTTGAAAAAAGTATCTTCTGCTCAGCAAGGCTGCTTTTATTTGATCAAAAATACAATAAAAATTGTGAAATATTATTACAATTTAAATGAACTGTTTTCTATGCAAATATATTGTAAAATGTAATTTATTGCTCTGATCAAATCTGAATTTTCAGCATTATTCAGTGATTCATTCTAATATTGCTTTTCAGAAACTGACATTTCCTTTCAGGAGTTTTCTGATGAATAGAAAGTTTAAATAAATAAATAAATAAATAGTACATTATTTTAATAATATTACATTAATATATTATAAAATAATAACATTTAGAACAGAAGTAGAAATATAAAATACATATAAATATATATGAATATTAAATAGAACAAAAAAACAAAAACAATAAACAAACTTTTTAATGGTAGTGTATGAGGGAAGTCAATATATTTTAATAAGCATTTTTTAGGACAACACGCACAGATAAATCAAGCACAATACGACCAGAAACATATATTAAGAAAGCAAATTGGGTCATTTTTCATTTCACTTCTTACCTGCATTGTTTAACAGCTGCCACTAATAGTCTAATTACAGCAATACTAATGTCGATTACACAAATACACAGCAATTTTTGTCCAAAACAATGTAAAAAAACAGCCTCAGGTTTGAGATGAAAGGCATCTGACACACAAAAGGTCGTGCCATCCTGAAATTCCTCTTGGTTGAGCATATAAAAGAAAGAGCCCTTCAAATCCTGCTCGACCCCCATAAAGCTTGTAGGTTTAAGTACGTTCCTCTGTTTATCATAGAAAACCCTGGTGAGATCAAAGACCCCGGCGGCCCGTGTAAGATCTGACCAAATAAAGTCATGGAGTAAAGAGCAGCCGCTGGCGACGGGAGCCCTTAAATCTAGCGGAGACATCCATCAGGCTTCAGCGCCGTTACAGAGATTCATCTCCGCTCTGCACCTGCATCACTTTGACCTCCAGGAAGCAAACACAGCGCTCACAGATGACAAATGAAACGACCACGTGTGTAAAGACAGACATAAATCAGAGCTAGCTGTCTTCAACTCATGAAGTGATGATTCAAGTGAAGGTGTTAAAGTCAATATCAAATCATAACTGAAGCTATTTACTTTACATGCACATGCACACACTGCTGTTCTTATTGTGAACATTATGATGCAGTGAGAACAACTGTCTTCATAATCTTATCTAAATGCAATCGCTTGCTTCATCTTTCTTTTCAGATGACAACACAAATCTTCAATTCTGATATGCAACACTCACTTTTCAACATCCAATCAATAAAAAAAATTCTCCTAGACGGTAATGAGATAAATGGAGAAGTCTGCTGAGGTCTTCTGCTTCTCAGCAGGGTTATTCTTATTAAATAAAATCTAAAAAATAAAAATAAAACCCTAAAAACAATAATTACTTGAAATACAATAAACATAAACTGAAATAAAATAAAATAAAATAATAAAATAAAAAACACTTTAATTCAGCTAGTTTCCAATTTTATTAAATTAAATAAAAAAAATGTTTACATTTAAATTAAATAAACTAAAATTTGATAAAAACTACATAAACATTTAAAAAAAAAAAAAAAAAATAGAAAACAACAAAATTGCTAAAACTAAAATTAAAACAAAAAAACAAAATCTAATTCAATGTAAACAAAAACTACAATATTACATAAATGATAGTAAATTATGGGCAAACACTTTTACATAAATCCACTAAAATAAATAAATAAATACATGAATAATTTAATTAAGTAATTAAAAAAATAAATAAACAGATTAATTAAATAGAATAAATAATATTATTTATTAAACATTCATAAAACCCAAGTGTGACCAAAGTGTCCAAATACATTTTGGGGCTGTTTTAGTTTAGAAAAGCAAATTATGTTACTTTTACACACTAAAGTAAAGACTGATTTTTACTATCAATATAGTAAACTACATAACTAACGTAATATTAGGGGAAATGTTATGGGAAGCTGTGCTTCCTGTGTAGCCTTTAAAGCATCTCTACTGACACACACACAGAGATAGTTAATGTGTGAGTGTGTCCAGATCTCGACACACACACACACACACACACACACTCGTCAGCTCTCATAGTGATGTACACTGCCATCTATGGACACCTGCAGTGAAATGCAAACAAATGTTGAAAGGACACATGACACAGAAGTCCATTTCTAATGGTATTGTAATACATATGATATACATGTAAATAAAACAACCTTTTTTACATTTGGTGTCAGTGGAGGCGAGAAATCAATGCATTGGTTTTGCTGTTGAATTTAAAATGCCATTGCTATTAACTAATGAAATTTGGATATAGTGACATATAGTCAAGATCAAATATATATGAACAGCACACACGCTTTCACTGAATGCACTCATGTATTTCCTTCCACATTATTCTTGTACAAGATTTGGCTTCAGGGGAGAGAGAATAAATCCACACACACACACACACACACATCTGTGATTAAAATGCATGAGTCTCATCTCTCTGGTGGAGAGCACAAACAGGTATCAACTCAGTCTGAGGTCCAACAGCACATCTGAGATGCATGCAAATAAAGAGCCAAAGAATATAAATGAGATGAAGAATGAGAGATAGAGAGACGGGGAAAAAAACACTGATCACAGTCATAATGATACTGCTTCCTAGCTTCCTAAGATACCTTCTGCTGGCCACATCCAATCAAGAAGGCAATCCCACAATGCACTGCAATGATCTCAGAGAAAATACACACATGCACACACACACACACACACACACATAAACACATACTTTAAATATGACAATTAAAAAAATTACATTTGAAAATATATTCAAACAGAAAGCAGTTATTTTAAATAGTAAAAAAAAAATCACAATATTACTGATTTTGCTGTATTTTGGATCAAATAAATGCAGGCTTGGTGAGCAGAAGAGACTTCTTTAAAAAAAAAACATTAAAAAGCTTACTGTTCAAAAATATTTGAGATTTTTGTATATATAAATATATATATATAAAAAAAAAAAATCTATTCCACTATTGGAGAAAATGAAAGATTTTTAAATTCCATAATGCATTGAAATGAGCTCATTGATTTTTTTTTTTATATATATAAATGTTTTTAATATATTTATGATATATTTTTTAAATATATTAAAAAACTAAATATAACATTTAAAAAAAAAAGAAAGATTTTTTTCTTCTGCAACTCGACTTCTGTGCTCTACACAAGCAGATCGACAGACTTTAAAAGACATGGAGCAAAGTCAAAAGACCTCATGACACGCTCACATTTGAGCCGTTCTCCCCAGACACAAGATCTTCTGTACGGACAACAATAGCCACGGAAGAAAGAGAGCGGCGTGACAATACTGCTCTTTACTCTGAAATATCAACCGTCTGTGAATCACGTATTCAGACTGAAGTGATGTCCACAGATGGAAGTTCACGTTTGTGAAGTGAAATACTGATAGATAGATATTTGTATAAAAGATAGAATATAAAATACAAAATCTAAGAATAATAGAATAGTAAATAAATATTATACTTTTAATAAAATATAATATATATATATATATATATATATATATGTGTGTGTGTGTGTGTGTGTGTGTGTGTGTGTACAAATAAAAATAATAATTACAATGCGTACAGGAATACAATCATAGGAATGTGCTTCCTTATACATCTCTGTAATGTATGTCTGTTTTAGTAATTGTGATGGCCAGATGGTAATGCATTTCTGGATCTGTCTCAAAGTACACATGAGGGCTGAACACATGTAAGACATGTTAAATGGACTAACAGCTAGACAGATGGTTTAAGTGTGAAAGTCGAAGCGCTGGAAGGAACTTGGTGCTTCGAAATGTCTAAAACTGAGACTAAGACTTTTGCTCTTGATTACAGTATGCAGCAGTGATCACAACATTTCTGACACACATCTTAAACTCTATGAATCAGATTTGCTTTAAAACAATCAAACTCGCTTTAAAAATATAAACTGTAAAAGAAAAGCATATCTTTAGACACTAAACAAATCTTCAAGCAACCCAACATCCTGAAAGATACTTCATCTCCCATCTCTCTGAAGACCTTCTCAACATCTGCTAACACCATCCACCTCCAACACACTATATCACTGGAAAGCCTCGCTGTTACTCAAACGAATTCAACATGGACTGGACCAGGAAGAAGTATTCCTGACCTTCGACCTTGAGAGGTAATGACACAAACACTCCAGCAGAGGTCAGTAAGGAGGCAAAGAGGACGAGGTGGAACACGTGTGGCTCTCTCCTGATGAAAGCAGCACATAATATGTGCCAGCCTCATGTGATATGGCTTTAATAGGATCAATAACCCGCCGGTTTGGGGAAATAGCGGTTTAGCTTAAAAGGAGGCCGCCACAGTTCAACGTTATTACTTCAGCTGTGAGGAAATGAGCTGCAGGACTGAGGTAATGAAGCTCCGAGTCTATTTGAAAGCGTTTACGCTCTGAGTTTGGCTGAACTCATATCACTGCACCTCCCAGTGTGTACAAGATAACAGAGGTTGAGTGTTGGATTGAGCTGCGGTTTCTGTGCAGTGTTTTTCACAGTACTGGAAAATATGCTTTCAACTATCTACACTATTCTGACTGAGATCCATCTATGCAGATCTGACAGGGTCATACAGCTTGTTTGAAGTAATGTTTTGGGGCAGAAAATTCGGCATGCATCAAAAGTGGTAGTCTGGTGAACATGCAATGTCTCATTTACTTTTACTCATTTAATCTCATTTACAAAACAATAAAAAAAAAATCTTGAATATGTCATTCAAATTGACTAGTTCTTAATCATAAGAGCAACCACAGTATTTTAGCAATTAAATACATCTGCAATCAAATCAAATAAGTTTATTAGGTCTGTCATATACTGTATATACACACACACACACACACACACATTATCAACAAAACAAAATATTAATAAAAATTAACAATGGTTTATCTTTTTTTAAACTCATCATAAACCATGATTACATTAATATATATTTATTATTATCATTCATATGTGTGTGTGTGTGTGTGTGTGTGTGTCTATATATATATATATATATATAACAATGTACTGACAGAACTAAAACATGTCAAATGATATATAAAATATCAATATATAGATATAAATATTTTAAAAAAGATATATAAAAAAGAACATTTACAAAAAAATGTATACACACATTATTATACATTATCATTATTATTATTCATTTTACATATATTAGGGTTATCAAAAAAACTAAATAATTAATCATGAATAGCCTTTTATTTGTATTTATTTATTTATTTTTGGTGTTAACAATTAATATCAAGTTTGAATATACCTGAATGAATTTTAGTTTCCTGTGATTTTAAAACCTTTTAATATGAAGGTTTCTGCTTAAATGTGCTCATCACACATATTCTTCCTTCATTAGTGTTTAAAAGCATCCCACGATGCACCTGATGAAGTTGCTTAATGAATGTCCAGAGCGAGCAGAGCTGGACTCTAGACAAAGAAGAACCTCATATATAAGACAAGATTTCATTTATGTCACTACATAATTTCCATCATATCTGTTATTTCACATTACTAACATGAGAAAAATAGTCATAAAAAGAATGATGTGAGATTGGTGCCCCCAGTCCTGCTGTTCAACACCTCCTCGTGAAGATCTGAACATCCTCTCCCATAAACACACACACACACACACACACACACACACACACACACACACACACACACACACACACACACACACACACACAGACCCCCTCCACCTTTCACACCATATGTGGCCTCTTTAAAATGAATAGTTTGCCTAGAATAGTAAACTTCATACAAGTACCTGTGATTTTTGAGATGAGCTCATGTCTTATTTTCCTGTGGTCTGCAATGACCACACACTGTCCACATGAAACTCATCAGCCGGACTTTGATGCTCCTAATAACAACAACCATTCCCAAAGATTCCCTTCAGCACAGCCGATTAAAGTCCATTTGGTCATTATCATCCAGGGTTTAAGACAATAACTCGCACATTATCCATGTTATTACTTCCACAATCTAAACAGGGGTGTCGGAGTATCAAGTCCATCTGAACCTAATTTTGGTTATTTTTAAATTCCTCCCTGTGAGGATTTTCCCAGAAAGTCCTGTGCTTGAACAGATAAACAGTTTACATGATATAAACACTGATGTTATAATAGGACATACAGTAGAAGTCATGCATGACTAACATGTGATTTGAAGGAATATTATGGGTTAGTAGTAGAAGTTATTAATTTTTATTGCCATGTCAGCATCGTAAGGTTCTTCATGGAAATATTATGGGTTAGAATGACAAAAATGTTCAAATGTTCAGAATAACAAAAATGTTCATTTCTGTGAAAAGAATTCAACGAACTTGAATTAATAATCAATTATTCTTTGAAGCATTTTTCATCTATTAAAATTTAATTTTTCACTATTTTCAAAAACTTAATCATCACTCAAAAACATTCAGCATAGCCATTTTATATATAAGAAAATATTTTAGTAAAGATATACGAAGATAAATATCTGTTTATGTATGTGTTGTTATATTGGTGAAAATACACTACATTAAGAAGTTTGGGGTTGGTATACTTTTTTTAACATTATTGAAAGAAGTCTCTGCTCAGCAAGGCTGCATTACTTTGATAGAAACACAATAAAAAGTGACAATATTACAATTTAAAATATCTGTTTTCAATGTGAATATATTGTAAAATGTAATTTACTGCTGTGATCAAAGCTGAATTTTCAGCTCCAGGCTTCAGTGTCACGTGATCCTTGAGAAATCATTCTAATACGCTGATTTGCTGTTCAACAAACATTTCTGATTATGTATTATAATGTTGAAAACAGTTATGCTGCCCAATATTTTTGTGGAAACTTGATTCTTTGATGAATAGAAAGTTTAAAAGAACAGCATTTATTTGAAATAGAAATCTTTTGTAACACTGTAATCGTCTTTACTGCCACCTTTGATCAATTTAATGCATCCCTTCTGAATAAAAGTTGTTGTTTTTTTGCAAAAAAGTCTTACTGACCAAACTTTTGATCCTTAGTGCAAAGTAAAATGATTAAATATGAGTTTTGCTTTAGCTCAATTAAAACTACATGCAACTGTCCCAACCAACATTTTCGAGATCTGTGGAGGTCAACACAAACCCTCAGTCTCGCGTGTTTCTGATGTCTGTAATAAATCCTTCCACTCCAGGGGGATCTCATTTGGACGTTTATCTTTCTTTAATTGTCAGACTAATGAATTGTGCAAAGGGCAAATTCATTGAAGCACGTCACCTGCTTCCAGTGCCGTCAAAGCATCGATCCACTTTTCAAAGAGAGCTGCTGAATCCACACACATGAGGAGCAGATGTGAGCGAGAGGCCAAAGTGACCACTGAAAGGATTTCAATCCTCTGTGCTAAATCCTCCAAAAACAAAGCCAGAGACAAGCAGCAAACCCTTTGAAGATCTCAGCTGCTCATGGCCTTGTCCTCAACACAGAGATGGTGTGAAAACACCTCAGACTGTGTTTACATACACACACACACACACACACTTGTGTTTGTATGTACACACACTAACTCAATCAACATGCAAATGAACTTCAACCTTACATACAAAAATATAAAGTCAAAACTAAACAAATGCACAAGAAAGAACACACATTAATACAGCTGGATGAACAATTTAAAATGCAGAAACAGAAGAAAACAAGTCTCCAACATTAATAGCTCAATATGAACTCAAAATATTTCAAGATCATTATTTTTTATCACAATTAAGCACATTTTTCCACCTATTTTCATTATCATCAATACATAAATCTAATATAATATAATATAATAAATAGGTTTGAATATCTTATTTATACTGTCTTTAATTTATGCTGATTTAAAAAAGTAATAATTGTAACAAAATTACTGTATTGTAGTAACAATAATTTAATAACATGGAGAATATTGTTCATTACATAAAATCTAAAAAGAAAAACTTGAATTTGTGAGGAAATAATTTCATAATGCAAAAAAAACATTTGGCAACATGCCTTTTAATTCACCTTATAATAGACTGTATGATCTCATTAATAATTGTAACCATAATTGTAACCATATAATTGTAATGCTTATCTATTCATTATTACACAGAAAAATATAACACACTAAAACACATGACAAGAAACCAATTCCAGGTGTAACAAGGAGGAATCTGCACATATAATGCATTTTAACTTTGGTGTAATTATTTATTATAGTTATAAAATATATAATTATAAAATATATAATGCATTACAAGATTTATTATGAATACCTTTATAATGCATTATTCATAAGGGCCTCATGTGAAGTGTGACCAAAAACTGTCCTAAAATACAAATATAACCTCTTTATTTCTTTCTTTTCATTTCAGGGCGACCTAGACATGTTCTTATGAGATTCACTCCGAAACTTCACCGTTCAAGTTTGTAATTTCTGCACCGCTAGCAAAACCAAACTGAATTACAGAACAGCAGCTGTTGCCAAACCAGTGCAACCCATCGCTCAGCCAAAAAACTGCTGATGTCCGGACATTTCGATGCTTTTAAATGGATAAAATGATAAATATCCCACCTGGAGACTTCTTGCTCGGGCGAGCCGCCATCACGTACGTCTGTCGGGGCAAGAGAGGGGATGATGGGAGGGACATGGAGACCCCTTTAGCCAGGCTGAGTCTGAGGCCTTCGTCAGCGGGAGGGAATGGATGGACTCCCGCGGGATCCTGCATCCCACGGCCGGGACACCTGCGCTGGGCACTGAGCAGGTACGGCTCTCCTGATCACACACAAACAACAAAACTTGTTTTAAATGTCCTACTAGCACTAGCTGTTGCACATATTGACAATAAAATAATTGCAAATATATTGCACATCCTCTAAATATCGTCCAGCTTCTTCACAGAGCAGAAAACACTGTTAACAGGTCGATAAACATCTGAAATAATCAAGTTAACAGCCGCAGTGAAACTGACAGGCACGTTTAGCCTTAACATGAGCTGACTGACACTCTCCTAACAAAAGATTGATTCAGTCATCTTAATAAAAACAAATAGAGCCACTGAGATTGAGTTTAGATTAAAAATGTGGCAAAATCCACAAATGGTTTTCACTGTAAACCCTGAACGCCATTAAGAGAATGAAAACTAATTAGCAGAGCTCAATAATAATACACGACAATGGGTCTCAGATGTATTTTCATTACACGCTCTTCACAGCACTGATTAAACACTGCTTCTCCAGTCTTTCTTTTCTCCATCTTACTGTTTTTTATAATTATTTTCTTACTTTTAATGTTTAAAGAAACCTGATGAGCTGGGATTGTTTTGTGCCACTTTAGGTGAAATAACTAGAGGCTTCTGGGAAACTCATCTATTTGCTATTTACTATTTGAATGGAATACTAGCTTACTACTAACTTAGTGAACACTGTGCAGTGTATACTGAATACTGCCTACTATTTTTTAAAAATACAATGAGAAATACTTTCATACACTATTTAAAAATGGATTATGCAATAACTAACATTTCAAACAGTAGTATGCTACAATTTCGGTCACATGACCTCAGCATCTTGGATTACAATAGTTAACTAAAACTTTGTTACTTGGGGAAAAAATAAACTCTACATGAAATGAAATGAAATACAATTCAATCATTTAGTTTAACTTGACATACTAAAATAACTACAACTAAAAACAAAATAAAAATTCATAAAAACTATATAGACATTTAAAAATAATAATAAAAATGACAAAAACAATAAAATTACTAAAATACAATTCATACATTCAATTCACACAATTCAATTCATTTAGTTTAGTTTACTTGATGTACTAAAATAACCACAACTAAAAATGAAGTAAATATTATTAAAAACTATATAGATATATTTAAAAAATAATAACACTAATAACAAAAACACACAATAAAATTACTAAAACTTTAACTAAAATTAATAAGTAAAGTAAAGTTCTTTTAACTAAAAGAAAATATGAAAATTCGTTCAAAATATTTCTAAAAACTATAATAGTGTCTCAATGATACTAAAATAACCCTGACCAGCATGCAGTTATCTAGTAAAATAGCAGTTTTTTTTACTTTAATTTATTTTACATTTTATTACTTTTATTAATTAATTTTATTACATTTGAATCCAATTTTGAAAATGCCTTAATCAGCAGTCAGATTAAACGACAAATCAAAATAGAGACGTTTAAATCACAGCGGTCATTTCCAGTTGATTCGTCACAATGGAGATGGAAGGTCAAGTTGAGTACACTGCATTATGGGATACAGTATCTCACACAGTGGGCTTTATTGCATACTGTGCATTTTAGTCATCTGGACATTCAATGCATTCAGTGCAAGTACACATGCTATTTACTGTAGAAACACACAGTATGATAGTACATTATTGTGAACATAGTGTCTTTCCCTCACTGTCTTCCTCTCTTCTCCCACTCACTCTCTCCCACTGATGAAGAGCAAAACAAAGACGTCTAGTGTCTGAAACGGCCATGAAATAGTGAGGAACGCCAGAAAACAGGAAGTCAGTGTGCCCTAGTCACACCTCCGCTCTCTTTCAACACCCACTGGGGTCACGAGCGTCTGGTCAGAGCAACCTCTGACGAGAGCGATGACCGATGAGGTCACAGCTAAAGAAATGTGTGAGCTGCAGTTTATCCTGGCCAAAAACACCCACTTAGACAAGAAGAGGTCATCTGACCGACATGCAAAGTATCTCAACATAGTGCCTTTTAGCAGAGAGTTTAGGCAAGGTCACATTTATATATTTCTATAGTGCTTTATAGAATACAGAGCGATTCAAAGCAGCTTCACAGTAATAAACAGGAAAATGACAGTGTTAATGTTGTAAAATTAATCTATTATTAAATTCAATGTTGATTCAATTAAGTTCAATGTGTCAATGTTGCAAAGAATTATTTATATTGCACATTTCAAACATAATGGTATCTGATTGTATTTTGCATAAAAAAACAACCCTAAAATGTACGTACAAAATGAAAATGACAATGAAAACTATAAATATTTGTTATACAAATAAAAAAAACTATTTAAAACATAGGAATAAGAAGGAAAGAAATAAGAATGGGGAAATTTACAGAAATAAAATGATAAGTGCAATCAGTGTAATGCTAGACTGTTGTCACAAGACTTCATCGGCATGTGGTTATCTAAAAAATATATTATTTAAATATTATTTTGCATTTTTTATTGCAATTTTATATAAACATATCTTAATCTGCAGTCGATGTGTTAAAATAATGTGTTAAAATGGTGATGTTAAAAATCAAAGCTGCCATTACTTACTATACAACAAATACAATTAAATTAAAAGCATTTAAAATATAGGAATAAGAAGGAAAGAAATGAGGAAACAGAAATAAAATGATACAGTGCCATCAGTAGGATGTAGCAGGATTGCATCAACTATTTCAGTTTATCTGAAAAGGCAGATACAATAAAAATACAGATGTGGCAGAAAAACAAAAATAATGGAACAGGAGTTTGTGTTCCTAATTGGCTTTATGGAAAACAATACAAAAATTGCAAATCATTTTATTGCAATTTGTAAGAGACGTTGTAATCCCAATTATTTGATATGATTATTTAACATAACTCAAAAAACAAGAGAAGGATATAGGCTACAGTTCTGCCATATCAAATTTACTTGCAGCCTTAAATGACACTCTGTAGATCTTTTAGTGATCTGATGCCACACTAACCTGGAAAATCCAGTGATTCCTTCACACAACTGTTTCCGGTCAGACTCATGCAGCTTGAGGTTTGTGTGCAATATGCATTCAGTGAATATGCAATGTCACTGAATCCTTTTAAGAGAGGAATCACCCACCCAACAGAGGCTGGAATGAAACCAGCGTAAGAGTGAAATCATGACTGTGTTCATGTTATTGGCCCAAACCTCCTGTGCTATAATTCACACCATCTTACCCAAACAGCTGTAAATCCTTCATGATCGGTGGCTTGGCACCGAATCATTTACAAAACAAACTATAAATTCTACGACCACTCTTTCCTTCCTTGAGACAGAGAGACAACGAAGACCAACATCTTCCTTTACAGCTGGAAGTGAAAACTATAGACGTCTCTTTCTGCCACAGAATAAAAATAATAAAAAAGTAACTGTGACTTTTTAACTCACAAATGAAAAGTCAGGATGCAAACTCAGAATTCAAAGAAAAAGGTCAAAATTGCGAGATGTAACTGAATTCTAAGAAAAAAGTCAGAATTCTTCAATTATTTCTCACAGCTCTGTCAATTCTAAGACAAATCGTCTGAATTTTGAGATAAAATGTATTAATTACCTTTTTTATTCCGTGGCAGAAACAGGCTTCCATAAAAAAAACACCTTTAAACCACTCATGCACACAATTTTGCCACTTTCAGTCGGATAAGAGCAAAACAGGTGTTATGAGAAGCAGGTGAAGAGTCGTATTTTAGCATGATTGCAGTGCTGTATTGATCAAACTACACTTGTCAAAAATAATAGTTCTGAAAGCCTCAAAGTGTTTTGAGTGATAGCTGGAATCAAGCAGCTCTCAAAAACACAGACAAATGACTTTCAAGCCTCTTTCATTGAGACAAAACAATGCTGAAGTCAAGCCTGACATTTGAAGAGTCGAGGACAGAGATCTTTTATGAGTCATTCTCTCTAGCAACAGACCACAACACTGAGAGTGCATATTTCAGATAGAAGAATGAACTCTTCATGTTATGCTAGACGGATATCAGGACTGCTCTGTCATTTCCTACAACCACAGGCTGGAAAACAAGGGACGCCACAAGAAAAAGAGCCCACGGAGGAGAATAAAGCAACTGAGATGAAGTGTTACAAAGCCTATATGAACAAACGATACATGCTATGTTACTTCTGAATTCAGGCAAAAAAAAAGTACCTTAAAAGTAAACATAACTACACTGACTTCCTTTGGGATGCTGCCTATGTAGGCAGCACACTAGATTTTGGAAAAGCGCCTGAGACAGGCTGAATCATGACAGGTCGACCACAGACGGCCTTCGAGAAACTAAAGGGAAGAAAGACTGAAGCGAAGAGACAGAAAAGTAGAGAGAAAGGCAGTTTGAGTGACACTAAAGTAAACTAACCAAACCTACATTTGCTCTTTGGGTCCACAGCAAACCGCACGCAGCAGACCGGCAATTTCAGCTGCGCTCTAACCCATGAAACCAGGCCTAACTAATTATACCGGTGAACGGACAGCTGATTACAACCTCTCCAGACTTTCCTAGCCAATATACAGGCTGAGACTTCTAATTATAATAGTCTGATTATATTTATAAAGACTCTGATTAGACCAGGACTGATGTTTAAAAGACGTAATGCATAAGGGAGAGGTTGCAATTTTATTTATAGTGAAACCTCCACCAAAACACATCTAATATTGGTGCATATAAATGTAAAATTGATTAAATATCACTCTTCCGCATGTTCATTTAGTAAAAAAAAAAACTGTGCAAAAAAAGGCCTTGATATTTTAAAGCAAGATTTTTACTGTATTTTACTTCTTACATTAAATATTTTGGGTATTCCTGACTACAGTGACTGTTTGATTAAAATGACAATAAAAAAATAAATAACTAATAAATGGACAGATAATTAAATAGATCATGGATAAATAAATAAATAAATAATTAAAATCATTTAATTTTGAGCAAAATCATATCTCAGTAAATATTACTCTTCCACGTTCATTTAGTGAAAAACTGTGCAAAAATAGATTTTTTAAGCTACATTTTTACTATATTTACAGAATTTTTACTGCATTTGACTTCTTACTTGCTTAAAATTACAATAAAAAATAAACAAATAATAAATAGACAAATACATAGATCATAGATAGCTAAAATATATAAATAAATTAAATAATTTAAGCCATTTTAGAGCAAAACCATACATCTCAGTAAATATCACTCTTTTACGTGTTTATTTAGTGAAAAACAGTGCAAAAACAAGCCTTTTTTAAGCTAGATTTTTACATTAAATATTACATCTATCTGACTATAAAATTAAAATTAAAAAAATAAATACAAAGATGGATGGATGGATGGATGGATAAAATGCATGCCATTTCAGTGCAAAATCATACATATATTTTAAATACATTCAAAAGACTGGAAATATCAAGATTATTTTTATTATATTATATATCTTTTTAGATTATGTATTTATATTATATATTATTATATATATTATATTTCTATATTTTCCAGCCCTAGTGTGTATTCTGAGGTGAATATCTTCAGATCAGATGTGAGGGTGTATCTCTGGCTTCTGTGAGTCTGCGAGTGAAATAAATCTGGCCTCAGGAATGTGAGTCGTCTTTGTTAAAGCCTCTAAACGCTAAAGAATAAAAGCCCACCAGCCCCTGCTTCACCTCCCCTCACACACACACACACACAGAACAAAGGGACGTAACCTTGAGAGGGATGAGCTCTATTCAGACAGAAAGAGCCGTTTAGTATTCAGACTCTGTGGCTCGGCTTGTCACACGTACAGTACAGAGCCTGTGGAGAAGATCCTGAGTCACAGACTGTGTTTGAGTTTCATCACTGACCTGTGGAGAGCTCACATTTACTTCAATTAATGCATTCCTTTGTGATCATGGGCTCTGCTCAATGTGTACAGGACATGTGTGCAAATATGATGTGTGTGTGTGAGATCAGTCAGATAATCTGGCAATAATTCATGCAGATTCTCTTTGTTAAATCTACAAACGTGACTGACTGAGAAATTGAATGAGTGTCTGAAACCCTGGAGATACTGAACAACAGCAATGACAGAGATAGAGAGAGAGAGAGAGAGAGAGAGAGAGAGAGAGAGACGCAACATAAGCGGATGAGAAGGACAGAGGAAAGAGGTGAGAGAAAAAAAAGAAGAAAGAAGAAAATAAAGGAGGCCAGGGGCACATATCAACAGTGATGGATAAACAGAGTTACAAAAGAGGAAAATGAAATAAAAAGAGGTAGAGGAAGAGAAGGAGGAAGAGAAATGGAATACAATTAGAATGAGAAAAAGAGGGATGAAGAGGAAGAGGAAAAGTAAGAAAAAGAAAGAACCGAGATGCAGAGAAGAGAAAGAGGAAGAAAAAAAAGAAGGAGAAAGAAGAGGAGGAGGAAAAGAAAGAAAGATGAAAGGAAGAAGAGAGAGGCAGAGCTGAGAAAGAAGAAGAGGAATCGAGAGCAAGATGAAGAGAAAAGTGAAAAAGGTGCTTCACGATGCCATAGAAGAACCTTGTTGTCTAAATGGATTCATAAAGAACCTTTAACATCTGAAGAACCTTTCTGTTTCACAAAAGCTTCTTTGTGGTGAAAGAAGGTTCTTCAGGTTATAAAAAGGTAAGGAAGAGATGGTTCTTTAAAGAACCTTGGACTGAATGGTTCTTTGTGGAACTAAAAATGGTTCTTCTGGCATCGCTGTGAACAACCTTTTAAGCACCTTTATTTTTAAGAGTGTAATGAAAAAGTTGAAAAGAAAGTGGAAAAATGAAGTGAAAGAAGAAATATAGTAAGAAAGTGGAAGATGAAGAAAGTGAGAGAGGGGAAAAGAATGAAAGACAAAAATTAAAAGAATGAGAAGCAGAGAGGAAAGAGGAGAATAAAGAGAAAAGATGAAAAAAGATGAAGAGGAGACAGAAATAGAGAAAAAGGAAAGAAAAAGAGGAAGAGGAAATGAAACAGAAGAAGAGAACAAGAAGGAAAAGTGGAATATGAAGAAGAGGAAGAGAAAGAAAAAGAAAAGAGGAAGAAAAAGAGAAGAAAGATGAAGAAGATGAAAAGAAAGAAAGAAAGAAAGTGGAAGTGAAAGAGTGCTGTATTGATGTGATGTGAGTCTGGATCACACAGCATGTTATCAGACTTAACTCACAATAGAACCACATGCTCACAATCACACACACACACACACACACACAGTTTCCTGTCATTCACACACTCACTCACAGCTCTCTATAGAGATCCTTTCAGACGGCTGATGCCTGTCACTAACAACACAACAACAGACACAACAGTCACATCCATTCACAAATACACTCTGATCTTTACTTGTGCTTTCTACTATATACACATTTCACAACTCAGACTTTACATGATCCACAAGCATTATTATTATTTAAAATATACAAACATGACATTTGTGTACTGCTCCAAAACCTAGCGAGCTGCCTAGTATGAAATGTCAGGTAAAACAATCTAATTTCTAATTACAAATTTAATAAGATAATCAGTTAATAATTAAAACAATTCAGTTAATAAATAAAATCCAGAAAAAATAAATAATATAGTAAAAAATTTAATATTGTGAAATATTATGAGCATTAAGAAAACGGTTCTATTTTAAATAAATGTAATTTATTCCTGTGATCAAAGCTGAATTTTCAGCATCATTACTCCAGTCTTCAGTGTCACATGATCCTTCAGAAATCATTCTAATATGCTGATTTGCTGCTCAATTATTAGATGAAGGTATCGTATCAGAAGTGCACATATACTCACTACATTTTGGCAAAGAGCAGGAGAGCCAAATTCACCCAAAGAGCTGTAATACATTAGAGACATTAAAGCAGGAGCACGTCACTGAAACATCCTCTATGGGAACATATTAGGCAGTTAATGCGACGGGATGCCACAAGCAGACAGACATCTGAAGTCAGAGCAGCTCAGCACTGGCAGAACAGTCTGGAGCCTCTTTCCCAGAAGCCCCAAGGGCTCAGAGACGGAGGGGCACGACATGTTCCAGTTCTCTTCATAAACGCTCTATTTCAACTGGGATGGGAAAAGAATCTCAGTGCAGAGCGGAGCCTTACCCTCATGTCTTTATATGAGAAAGAATGTACAACTCTGTAACCTAACCACATTTTTCAGTAGCTCAGCTGTTCTTTAAATAGAGCACCATTTCCAGTATCATGCTACTTATGAAATATAATACAGTTATTCTCTTACAAAGCAAGAAGTTCATGTAAATCTATCAGTTTAAATAACAATTCAGTCCACTTCGTGGCCATCTTGGCTACAAATGCAGGCAGTTGTTTCTTACATAGGCAACAGGCATACAAGTACAGCTCCAATCTACCTAAACACGGAAAAGACCGACATCTCCAAAACAGTGCAAAATTACAAATGATATGTCAATAAAACATTACAAACCAGCTTAAAAAAAGTGGAAAAAAATAGGGTTCTCCTTATATATAGGGCAATTATTATGGATAATAATATCTATCTCACAGATTTCTATTTAACCATTTTCCTATTTAATAATTGCAAACAAATTTATTTTATTTTATTAAAATTAACACTGGCAGAAATGTTTAATTAATAATAATAATAACAATAATAATTCATAAATTAATATTTAATTAATACATTTAATTACATTTAAATGTAATAAATTAATACCTTTTTCTTTTATATTAATCTAATATTAATAATATAAATCCCGATGGTATAAAGTGTCTATCATTAGAGATTTTGCTACACATTTTTTTTACTTTATTAAAACTAACACTGGCAGAACAGTTTTATTTAGAAAAATATTTTTTTTATATATTTTATATATGTTTTACTTTTATATTAATATTTATGTGTGTGTATATGTATGTATACAGTACACGTACACATATATGCATGCATGCATGTGGATGGAATTCCATTTAACCTCAAATCAGCACAGAAAACGCAGAATAAGTCTGTAAATTCTCTGCTCTTTGAGGATTTGGCAGACGCTCCGGGAGCTCAGGAGGTAAAACCTCAAGCTATCATCGAGGCTGAATGTGGTCTGTCACATTTATGAGTCTCAGGGCTTCGATGAAAATCATTCCACTCCAAAACATGACCTTACTTTACTGACGATGTCTAAGAACAACATCTCTACACGTCTCCTGTAAATCTCGTGTAAATCTCCTGTGCTTCTTAAAAAGATGTTTTGCAAGGCATGACAGAATTGTTTAGCAGATATCAGCAGCTTAAAGTAGGGCTGGACAATAATTCAATATCAATATGTACCGTGATATAATTTTTTTCAATAACGGTGATATGATTTTCAAACACATTTCCGATATTTCAATATACATTACCAGTGTTATTTATATGTGGCGTTTGACTTCGTTGAATAAACATGAGCACTGCATGTTTCAAAATCAAAACGCGTCGCGGGTGTTTTATATGAGTGTATCTCTGAAGGGAACCGACTGTCTTCAGAATAGTTTTGATGGCATTTTCATTTTATCTGATAAAGTAGTGTTCATGAGCGGAGCAGCTTAGATTACAGCCGTTACCGGGGAAACCGCTAGTGACCGCTCTCAAAGCGCCTCCTACTGGCAGAGAATCAGATTGCATTTTCAATAATAAACCTGTCTCCATGCAGCAACATGTTTTTGTTGTTGCTCAATTTTTTTTTGTTTTCTGCAACAACTCACTTGGAGTCAGTATAATTTTTTTCTTTTTGGGGGGGGGGGTTATTAGAAATAAATAATTTTATTCAGCATTACATTTCTAATGTTACAAAAGATTTCTATTTCAGATAGATGCTGTTCTTCTGAACTTTCTATTCATCAAAGAAACCTGAAAAAAATGATACTCCGCTGTTTTCAACATAATAATAAATGTTTTTTGAGCAGCAAATCAGAATATTAGAATGATTTCTGAAGGATCATGCGACTGGAGTAATGACGCTAAAAATTCAGCTTTGAAATCAGGAATAACTTGCATTTTAAAATATTTTCAAATAGACAACAGTTATTTTAAATGTTAAATATTTCAAAATGTTACTGTCTTTGCTGTACTTTGGCTCAAATAAATGCAGGCTTGGTGAGCAGAAGAGAATTCTTTAAAAAACTAAAATCTTACTGTTCAAAAACTTTTGACTGGTAGAGTATGTTAGCCTATAGTTTGAAGTTAAAGATATTAATATTAATAAGGTGAGTCTGAGATGTTTATTTGACAGTGATTTCACATTTCTTGTTTGTATGAAGGCTAAATACAAATAAAAGGTGAACATTAATTTATTTGTGCTGTTTTTCCCCCTAAAATATTATATAGTTTTATAGGAGGAGTTCATAGACTTGGCAAATTATTTTTCATAAGTTTGTAGGTACAGACATCTGTTGTGGGCATTCTTGGCAGTTTTTATGAGGCTTTTTTTAATAGTGTTCATATCGATATCGGAATTATATCGTATTGACCGAAATTAAGAAATATATCGTGATATAAATTTTGGCCATATCGTCCAGCCCTAGCTTAAAGGATTCTTCATTTACTCACTTTCAAGTCATTCCAAACCCATATGATTCTTATCTCCGTGGAACACAAAGGAGAAGTTCTAATGAATGTTCTGATTCTGTGAACTGGATCAACTGATTCATTCAAAAGAGTCAACTCTAATGCACGATTCATTCATGAACAGGACATTGCAGCTTCAAAGGACAGAAAAGATTAGTTTGTGTTCAATAGAAGAAAGAAAGTCCTGCAGGTTTGGAATGACATAAGGGTGAGCAAAGGATGACAGACTTGTCATTTTGAAGTGAACCATCCCTTTAAAAGATGAAAAGCTAGTTATTAGTCTTGTTTAACATTATCTTAATCCTGCTTTTAAGAACATATTTAAAGGATTCGCTCACAATAAGCCACATAAGCCATGAGGAGTGACAGTAAGATCTGACATTACCACAGTTTTGACAACAGTCAGGCTCTGGAAGCAAAATCCTATTTGTTTTCTTCATAGGGAAATCATTTTTTAGTGATAACGTCTAAACTTTTCTGGACAGACGTACCAGGAGCTCTGAGGCTGTTTCTGTAGAAGGATCAGGATCATTAACACAGACCATTAAGCACAGCGTGGAGCGCGGATCAGTGAGGGTCACGGGAACTGCATGACTGGACATCAGGAAGACACAGATCAGACGCTTTTAGTGGAGCTAAATGAAAATAAATGCGGCTCACCTCACACCATATAATCCATCAGTAAACAAGCAAATACTGCAATGAGAAGCCTTTCAAAAGCACTGCGCCATGCATTCATACACTAAAAGTTTAGGTTATTTTTGAAAGAAGACTTTTATGCACACCAAGGCTGCATTTATTTGATATAAAATACAGTAAAAACAGATTGTGATATAACAATTTAAAATGGCTGTTTTCTATGTGAATATATGGTAAAATGTAATTTATTCCTGTGATGCAAAGCTGAATTTTCAGCATCATTACTCCAGTCTTCAGGGACAAAGGATCTTTCAGAAATCATTCTAATATACAGATTTGCGGCTCAAAAAGCATTTATGATTATTATCAGTGTTGCTCTGCTTCATATTTTTGTGTATATTATATATTTTTACATCCTTTGATGATAGTAATTTCAAACAAACCGCATTTAGTTTAAATGATTTCATTTTATATTTAATTATTTCTCTATTTTTATTATATATTTCATATTTTATTACTTTATATTTTTTATTTTAATTAAAAATTCATTTTATGTGTCTTATGTTTTTTTTTTATTATTCTGTGTACTGGAAGCCTTACGGAGATAAATCCCCTGTATATATGTGTGTAAGCATACTTGCCAATAAACTTGCCAACACGCCATGAATTTTTCACAATTTACAGACGTTATACAGATACTGTAGTATTTCTGTTCATGTTATTTTCTTTTTCATATTTTATTTTACATTGTATTTAATTATTTTATGTGTTTATTAATTATTTAAAAATGTATTTTTGTTACACTTGTTTTACTTTTTTATTTATTTCTGTGTGCTGGAAGCTTCACTAATACAAATCTCTTGTGTTTGTATAAGCATACTTGGCAGTAAATCCAATTCTCGTTCTGAAATAAAATCTTTTGTAACATCATAAACATCTTTACTGTCACTTTTGATCATTTTAATGCATCCTTGCTGAATAAAAGTATTAATATCTTCCAAAAACATATAAAATCTTAATAACTATGGTAATGTATATTGCAGACATTCTGTTTTGCATTGCGTCTAATCTCATATCCCCAAAAATATTGTAAAACTACCCTCACCAGTCTCCCGCCTCGACCCGCCACATCAGGATGAGTGTTCACAGGCAGTGAATGTTAAAAAGAGGAACTATTAACCCCCCACGACTCTTTGTCATTAGGAAAAGCACAATGACGACGGGTCAGTAGTTCAGCCTGGCCTCTGAACACTACACAGACTATTCATCAACACACACAATCACAGCCGTGTGAGACAGAAGAGCTCAAACACACACACACTCATGACGAGCACTTCTATGCATGGGAACTGAGCGATTCTTTTCTTATGGATTCCATTAACGATTCTTTTATATACCAGTCCAAGGTTTTCCAATCTGGGGTTTCTCTAAAAAATCAGCACAGAAAATTCTGCATGAACATGCATGAGTCATTTCAACACACTACTGAAGTGATATACTGTCCGTTCCTGTTTCGCTAAACAACAGCGTAATGTTTTGCAGTTCAACCTCCCACGGTGGCGCTGAGCCAAGATACCTGTGTAATCCTGATCAGGGAATGACATCACTCCCGTTCCCTGCCAAATATGAGGTGGCTGTATTTGTTTAGCTTCTTTTTGTCCCCTTTTCTTTTATTCTTGGGGTTTAAAGGCGTTTCCAAGGTCATGAACACCTTGGGAGGGGAAAGAAGGGAAACGAGACGTGCTCCACCAGTCAGAGATCTGGATGCCAACTGGCCAGCTGGGAACGAAAGGCCAGTGATTAGGAAGTCAAGCCAGACAGCTGACTATAGACTAAGTCTGGTGAAGTTTGCAGCATATTCTGGCCAAGAACCGCCCACTTAGACAGGAAGAGACTGACAGACATCAAAAAAATACATTTCAAGTTCAAGTTCAAGTTCAAGTTGAACTTTATTGTCATTCCGCTACATGTGGGGACATACAGTGGAACGAAATGTCGTGCCTCACAGGACCACGGTGCTACATAAATACAGACATACAACAATGAAGTAAAAACACTGTAAACCTATACACAATAACCTATAAACACTATAAACCTATGACACTATAAACACAATAACCACTATTTATCTAATTTACAGCATAATCCAGGGGTTCCCAAACTTTTCCATTCCACGACCCACCTAGACAAGTATAATCTATTTCAAGACCCACCAAAATATTTGAGATCAAAAATCAATTGACATTACTATAAGCTTAATCATAATTAAAAGCATAATATGGCAGAAATTAAGAATTTAAGAAAAATAACCATTTTATTTTATAGTACCACTGTAAAATTTCACTACTAATACAATAGAGTAAATATACAAATAAAATAATCAGTGATTTTCAGGGTTTTTTTTAGGTAGGTCTACATCATTAGTTTTTAGGCACAGAAATTGAAGTAATCAAATGTAAAACAGCATTGCATATTTGACTGTATAAATTAAAGATTAATCTTTATTAAAGTTACAAAAGCGATTCAATCAAGAGCAGTGAGCGATTTCTTTGTTGTTGCTGTTTGATTAATATTAAGAAAGTGCTGTCACTTTAAGACAGGGGTGGGGAACGTTGATCCTGGAGGGCCGGTGTCCCTGCAGAGTTTAGCTCCAACCATAATCAAACACACCTGAAGCAGCTAATCAAGGTCTTCAGGATGCAGTTAGGTTTTTTGATTTTTTTCAAATCAAATTATTATTGCAATTCAAAATAACAGTTTTCTATTTCAATATACTTTAAAATAGAATTTATTTCTGTGATCAAAGCTGAATTTTCAGCATCATTACTCCAGTCTTCAGTGTCACATGATCCTTCAGAAATCACTCTAATATGCTGATTTATAATCAATGTTGGAAACAGTTGTGCTGCTAAATATTTTTTGGAACCTGCTATGATACATTTTTCAGGATTCTTTGATAAATAAAAAGTTAAAAAGAAAAGTGATTATTCAAAATATTACAATATACACAACTGACTGACAACAGAAATACTTATGTTTAGCTAATTTACTATAAAAAAATGCTTAAGTGAACTGAAGAAAGCTTGACTGAATGATGTAAAGCCTGAACAGACTCTCATTGGTCTGTTATTTGACTCTGACATCACTGCGGTTCTGTATTACACAAAAGAGTTTTGAAATGAGATCTGAGAACATTATTCAAAGGAAATTGAATGCTGTGGCATGTTAATGTGTTGTAGTGAATCCTGTCATTATCTCTGCGCTGCTGCTGTTGATTTGGTCTCGGGGTGTGACGCTACCTGCCAGTTTTCTTCCCCGATGCATTAATCTCTGACAGAAAAAACAGCAATAATTCATCTTACAGAATGTAATAAGATTTAAAAGGCTCATGACTTGTGAAATCAAATTTTCCTGCTGAAACAATGTTCTGAAGTTCCAAAACTTCCAAAAACCTTCTGACATGAGATTGGTGAAAACATTTGAACACAAAACCACACGACTGCCAACATTTACACCTCGTGAATCTGTCACAATGTGAGGCCATTTACACAGTAGCAAAAGAATGCCTGTTTAATTCAAATGATCAGAAATAGAATTGAAAATGGTCATTAAAAACTAAATGCTGGCAATAAATAAATATATATTTTTTAAAAATTAAAAATATGAACAGCCTGTTTAATTCTAATGATCAGAGATAAAATGGATAATCTTCAATAAAATAAATGTGGGCTAAAAAATTTTGATTGTAATATTTTAATGAGACAGAGAAAAAAAATGGCAGGTCAGCTCTTTACAGATTATGTAACAACAGAATGCCGTATTGTCTTGTCAATAAGAAAGAGACTAAAAACATAAAGGTCTTTAGTGATGCAGTTATGTATACACAGAAATATTCTTCTCCTGTTAGCACAGACAACATATTGCAACAGGCGTATTTTCTACTGACGTCAAACATTCAGGGTAAACATGTAATCATGTTGTTTGTGATTCACTTTTACAGAGTTTTGATAATGCTCTCATATACAGGTATTTCTGTTTAAAATGAAAAAAACATTATGAATGAAATATCTTTACAAATGAAATATACTTTCTCTTTTTATTTAGAACTTGATGGACTCAAAACAAAAGATCACAATATTGTGTGATGAATGATAAGTAGTGGTCAACCGATATATCGCCAAGGCCGATAAGTTTTCCTGTTTGGCCGATGTGTTCGAGGCGGGACTTTTATTTTGATGACAAACTTTAAACTCGTGATTTTAAATTATGCTGCGCTTTATGCATTTGACCACTGCCATATTCATGTCATTTTCACTGTGTGCTGTATGTAAAATGAGTGTTACCTTGGCTTTATTTGAAAAAATAAGATTCTCAATGCACACAAACTTCCCAGAATACTGAGTGCCCTGTTGGTTACAGTGCTTACTTCCTTTTTAATTATATTTTTATTAAATATTTATTTATTTGTGAAAAATACTTTGTCATCTAAAGTATAAGTATGTTTATTTAACATTTCTTTTTTAATCCATTTTCAAATGATTTCAAATTTCTTAAATATCAATTAAAATAAATAAAATTAAATCGGCTTTATATCGGCCATCGGCCACCCTGCTTTCCAAGATATCGGCATCGGCTGTCAAAAAAACAATATCAGTCGACCACTAATGATAAATCTAAATGCATCAATGCATTCACATTATTAAACACTTGAATTCAAAACAATACACTCAAAGCGGCAAAACATTGAATGAATAAGCCGTATTTAAAGCCAATGTAAAAACATGAGATATTCATACACCTGTGACCTCTATAATTCTATATTACTACACCATGTAACCTGCAACCTGCAATTACACAATGCATCATTGCATCTAAATCACTTGCATTCAATGAAGCTGTCGACACTGGAAGAGCTCGTTTCTGGAAGAGTTTCTGCTTAGTGTCGGACTATAAAAAAAGGATTCTGTCGTATAAATGGTATAGTAGACTCTCTACCATTGCAGAAACCGGCCAGACCGAACTCCAAGTAAACAGAGTTTAAAAATACACAGAAATCAACTGAGGAAGAGCTGCTGAAGCAGCAGAAGCCTCTGAACACCCAAGAGGCAGCTATTAGCCGGGCGTTGCTGTAACCGCACACACACACACACACACAGAATCTAAGAGGTCTGGGAGTTCAGGTGTGTCCTCACGTGTCCCAGCCCAACTCTCACATTACCAGACAAGCAGAATAACAGCTCCATGGGAATGGACATGAGTCAGGGCCGCACTACGACGGCTGTTTACAAGACCTTGGCAGGCAACAGACTGCAGACTCGCTGTCAACCTCTCACCTTTCCCGTTTGTTCTCTCATTCTCTCCTCTTACGTACACTCTTGGTCATTCACTGAGGTGTATTATTGCACACAATAATGGCATGCTGCAATCATATGAATATGAGTGAGTGAGTGAGTGAGTGTGTGTGTGTGTGTGTGTGTGTGTGTGTGTGTGTGTGTGTGTGTGTGTGTGTGTGTGTGTGTGTGTGTGTGTGTGTGTGTGTGTGTGTGTGTGTGTGTGTGTGTGTGTGTGTGTGTGTGTGTGTGTGTGTAAGAGAGATTCTTAAATTTCAGAAACACTCATCTAACCCAAAATAACAGATAAGAATAATGAAGACTAACAAATAAGAGTTCTGCTTTGGAAATGTCAAATATCACACGAGTCAGTATGAAATGTTACAGACAACAAGTAATCGCTCTTAATGCCCCAAAAGAACAAATACATATGTAATGAAGTCACAGACTGCATGTAGAGTGTGTGGTGTTTTTTTTTCTTTTTTTTCTCAGAAAGATTTAGGATATCCAGCTGAAAAGACTAAAACAATCAATTATAATTAGCAAAATGGAAAAATAAAGCATATTACCAAAATGTGTTACCATATATTACCAATTACCATAATTGAGACAAATTTGTAATAATTAAGCACATTTTCTCTCTAATTCTCTTACTGTAATGCAAAAAAATCTTGTTCTCACTACACAAAAAATAAACTGTAAACTACTTATACATAATAGTAATGAATAGTAATGAATTATTAAAAAAACTTCTTTTTTATTTATTATTTATGTTTTTATTATTTATTTATACATTACTTTGAAAAATAAATGAATTAAAAAATACTGTAAGATTTTAAATAGGTCATATGGAAATAATAAGTTAAAAATATGTTAAAAATGCCACGTCAACTCTATGATTATGTAACAATAAAACGCTGTATTGTTTATTGTCATATATATATATAATTTCTATAAATATATTTTCTTTTTTTCATCTTAATTTGTGGTAAAATATGACCTGGACATTTTTGGTAAGCAGGGCATGCTGGGAAGTCTGGTCCAGCTCACCTGTGGCCGTCACTAACTGTCATGTGTCTCAGGTCATCAGGGGTCTCATGAACAGTGTGGTTTAGGGGCTCTCACACACACACACAGACACACACCTGTAGCTTCCTGTGCAGACGTATCTGCTACAAACCATCTCTGAAAACCACTGTGACGCAGACGAGATGCAGGCATGTTAAAGGCCACAGCTGGGTAACGGCAGCACGGGTGGAATTTTCCAAGAGGTTTCCTCTTTATTATCCTTGGATCAGTGAGCAGTGTAACAGGGGATGGTTGAGTTTAAAGAAAAAACATTCAGGTCCAGAAATATCTTGGGTAAAATCAGGGCTACAGTCAAACATGCCTTCATGTCAACCAACAAAATACACATAATTATCTTGAAATGCTTTGCTGAATGAAATTATGCTTACTAGTACTATATACCAAATGCATCACCCTGTAAAAAAATACTGTTTATATTTGCTCTGCTGTGAAAGGACTGTGAAAATACAAAGCAGAACGTGTGTAATTTTATACCACAATAACAGTATACACAATTTTAGTGATACAGACCACTGGGTGTATGAAATTGACAAAAAATATTAGTAAGTTTACATTAAGTCTTAATATATTCAGAGATTTTGTCATTAATATATATATATATATATATAAAAAAATCTATGAATTTGACATAAAACATGATGCATTCATCAAATATGATTATTATTATTATTAGCATCATCAATGGTTATTCTTATTTGATTATCATTACAATGATATTACAATGAAATTAAATAATTCTGACATACAGGTGCATCTCAATAAATTAGAATGTTGTGGAAAAGTTCATTTATTTCAGTAATTCAACTCAAATTGTGAAACTCGTGTATTAAATAAATTCAATGCACACAGACTGAAGTAGTTTAAGTCTTTGGTTCTTTTAATTGTGATGATTTAGGCTCACATTTAACAAAAACCCACCAATTCACTATCTCAACTAATTAGAATACTTCATAAGACCAATAAAAAAAACATTTTTAGTGAATTGTTGGCCTTCTGGAAAGTATGTTAATTTACTGTATATGTACTCAATACTTGGTAGGGGCTCCTTTTGCTTTAATTACTGCCTCAATTCAGCGTGGCATGGAGGTGATCAGTTTGTGGCACTGCTGAGGTGGTATGGAAGCCCAGGTTTCTTTGACAGTGGCCTTCAGGTCATCTGCATTGTTGGGTCTGGTGTCTCTCATCTTCCTCTTGACAATACCCCATATATTCTCTATGGGGTTCAGGTCAGGTGAGTTTGCTGGCCAATCAAGCACAGTAACACCATGGTCATTGAACCAGCTTTTGGTACCTTTGGCAGTGTGGGCAGGTGCCAAGTCCTGCTGGAAAATGAAATCAGCATCTCCATAAAGTTTGTCAGCAGAAGGAAGCATGAAGTGCTCTAAAGTTCCTGGTAGATGGCTGCGTTGACTGTGGACTTCAGAAAACACAGTGGACCAACACCAGCAGATGACATGGCAGCCCAAATCATCACTGACTGTGGAAACTTCACACTGGACTTCAAGCAACATGGATTCTGTGCCTCTCCACTCTTCCTCCAGACTCTGGGACCTTGATTTCCAAATGAAATGCAAAATTTACTTTCATCTGAAAAGAGGACTTTGGACTAGGGATGCATCGATCCGATACTCAGGATCGGTATCGGCTCCGATCCGGTCATTTTCTGCGGATCGGGTATCGGAGAGACGAGACCGATCCAAATCCGATATTGTGCGTATACTATTCTGTGTTATTGTTAAGCCCCTCGAAAGCACAAAAACATTATAAAGCACCATAAAGTCAAAGTCCAAGTGTTCTGAAGTCGTTCCATAGTTTAATGTGAGGTACAGATTAATATTTAAGTCGTTAAATTCAAGTTCAGGTAAACTCTTCTCTCTGCTGCGTCTGTCTGTCATCCTCCGTTCAGCATTCAAACTGCGTGTTGCGTTCGGCTACTACAAGTTTCAAGTTTCAAGTTTCAAGTTTTATTTGTCACATACACGACTATACAGAGACTGTATAACCAGCAGTGAAATGAGAGTCGGGTCCGCTCCATGGACAGTGCAAATATTGAAAAAAACAACACAAGGGAAGTAAACATAAGATAAGATGAATGAAAAATAAGATATAAAGAATAAAATATAAAATGTAAAAGAATGTGCATGACAGTAAGCTGTAGAATTAAATATTAATATAAGCATGACTGTACAGAGAGGAATGTGCAACAGGTTATACATGGTTGACATGAAGCAGCCAATCACAAAAAATAAAATAAATATAAAAATAAGATACGATTTACAAGATACAGAACGTGTTGTGTGCAAGTGTGCAAATGAGCAAATGACACTGACAGTTATGAGGTAGTTATGAGGTAGAGATTAATAATGAGTGTGTGATTAGTGATTTGAAGTAAGTCAGATGATGTTTTTAAGAGGCTGACTTTGAGTTCAGAAGCCTGATGGCCGTGGGGAAGAAACTCCTCCTGAGTCTCTCTGTTTTTGCCATCAGGCAGCGGAAGCGCTTACCAGATGGCAGCCTAGTGAAAAGACAGTTACCAGGGTGATTTGAGTCTTGGATGATTTTGTCAGCTCTGCCTCTGCATCGTTTGATGTAGATGTCCTGCAGAGAGGGGAGAGCCGACCCAGAGATACGCTCAGCTAAGCGCACAACTCTCTGCAAGGCTTTGCAGTCTTGGCTGGAGCTGTTTCCATACCACACTGAGATGCACTGAGACAAAACACTTTCTATGGTCCCTGCATAGAAAGTTTTCAGGATTGTTGGTGAGACCCTGAATTTTCTCAGCTGTCGCAGATGGTACAGTCTTTGCCTGGCTTTCTTGACCTGTGTTTGGATGTGTGTAGTCCAAGTCAGGTCCTCGGAGATGTTTACGCCGAGGTACTTGAAGCTGCTTACTCTCTCCACAGGGGTCCCACTGATCATAAGAGGAGTGTAGGGCAGCAGGTGTCTCTTTCTGAAGTCCACAATCAGCTCTTTGGTTTTGCTCACGTTCAGAGAGAGACAGTTGTCCTGGCACCATGATGTTAGTCTCTCCACCTCATCCAAGTATGCGGTCTCATCATTGTTGGAAATGAGGCCCAGAACCACAGTATCATCAGCAAATTTGATAATAGATGTGGATCTGTGAGAGGACACACAGTCGTGTGTGTAGAGAGAGTATAGCAGGGGACTCAGAACGCAGCCCTGCGGGGCTCCTACGTTCAGGGTGATGGAGTTTGAGGTGTACTGGCCTACCTTCACCACTTGAGGTCTGCCGGTGAGGAAGTCTTGGATCCAGTCGCAGAGTGAGGTGTTTAGGCCGAGGCCTGTGAGTTTATTAGTCAGCTTGGTGGGGACTATGGTGTTAAAAGCTGAGCTATAGTCTATGAATAGCAGTCTTGCATAGTTCCCATTGCTGCTGTCAATGTGTGTGAGGGAGGAGTGGAGTATGTGTGAGATGGCATCATCAGTTGATCTGTTGGAGCGATATGCAAACTGAAGAGGGTCCAAAGTAACAGGGATGGAGGAGCTAATGTGGCTCTTAACAAGTCTCTCAAAAACCTTCATGACTATAGATGTGAGGGCCACTGGACGATAGTCATTCAGGCAAGAGGGTTTACTGTTCTTAGGCACAGGGATGATGATGGATTTTTTAAAGGAGGTGGGAACCACAGAGGTAGCAAGGGACTCATTGAAGATAGAAGTGAACAAACCAGCAAGCTGATCAGCGCAGGACCTCAGAACCCGGCCTGTGATCCCGTCAGGTCCAGCCGCTTTCCTGATGTTCACTCTCTTTAGTGCCCTCCGAACCTCGTCCTCCGTCACGGTGATCACATGATTCTCGCTTCTCTGCCTGCTGCTTCCTGACGCACTGCTCGGCAGAGCCGCGATGCCTCCGTTGCTTTCAAAGCGGCCGTAGAAGGTGTTTAATTCTTCGGCCAGCGACGGATCTGCTCTCACCTCCGCGGAGGATTTGTTTCCAAAGGCACAGATGGTCCTTAGTCCCTGCCACATGCGTCGAGAGTCATTGAGCTGAAAATGAGACTCAATTCTCTCTTTGTGGCGATGTTTGGCGGCACTTACAGCTCGTCTGAGAGCATAACACGAAGATTTATATTCGCGCATATTCCCAGACAAAAGAGCCTCGTTGTATGCGGCAGTGCGTTTGTTTACCGCATCACGGATTGATCTGTCCATCCACGGTTTCTGATTAGGGAAAGTCCTTACAGTTATTGTTTCTGTAGCTTGTTCAGTAAGTGTGTTTACAAAGCTCACTGCTACCTCCGTGAACTCGCTGACGTCAGATGAGCTCGCCCTGAACATGTCCCAGTCGACGTCATCAAGAGCCGCCTGCAGCATAGCTTCAGAGTGGGAGGACCAACGCGTCACTTCCCTCTTCACCGGGGGTTCCTGTACGAGCCTTTGTTTATATTCCGGTGTGAGGAAGATGGCGGCGTGGTCAGACTTACCAAAAGCAGGTAGAGAGCGGGCTTTGTAGGCGTTCTTAAACTGAGAGTAGCAGTGATCCAGTGTATTCGGTCCTCTGGTTGGACAGGATACATGCTGGTGAAAGTTCGGCATGACCTGCCTGAGTTTGGCTTTGTTAAAATCCCCCGCGATGATAAAAGCAGCGTCAGGATGTTGGTTAATGTAGCCGCTGATCACATCGTGAAGTTTAGACAAAGCCAAGCTCGTGTCTGCCTGTGGAGGGATGTAAACGGCAGTAGCGATGACCGCGGAGAACTCGCGGGGTAGATAGAATGGGCGGCAGATAATGGAGAGATGTTCCAGATGAGGCGAGCAGGATCGCGACAGAGAGGAGATATTCCTGGGGTCACACCATTTCTTGTTAGTCATGAAACACACACCACCACCTTTGGATTTACCAGCCTCCGCTGTTCTGTCCATCCGTAAAACAGAGAAGTTGTCAGACGGCGTTACAGCAGTGTCCGGAACCGAGGGCGTGAGCCATGTTTCAGACAAACAGATGATGTTACAGTCCCTTATGTCCCGTTGGAACCTAATCCTGGCTCTAAGATCGTCCATCTTATTATCCAAGGATTGGACATTAGCGAGCAAAAGGCTCGGTAAAGGAGGACTGTGAGCCCTTTTCCTCAGTCTGTTCCGAATCCCAGCGCTTTTTCCACGGTGTTTTTTGTTCCGTCTCCTGTGTCCTTTGTTCTCCGCGTTCCGAAGAATCTCAAGAGGCCACGATGGATTCGGTGATAAAGTGTCCTGAACCAGGTTAGTGAGGCGGTTTCCGATGTCCAAGAGTGCACTTTTGTCATAGGTGATCAGTGCCGACGTTATGTGTGTAAAAATAGAAATCAAAAGTAAGTAAAAAAGTAAATAAAAGCATAGTCTTAGCGGAGCGGCCCGGACGGCAGCCGAACATAGCAGCGCCATCTTGGATTCAGTCAAAACAATGAAACCCTCTTCAAGAGCGCTCAATAACTGAGATTTAAAACCGTTAAAAGAAAAGGCTCAAACTATCGCGCAGATTTAATAAGCTACGCATCAATATCTCTTTCCTCTGTGCTTTAGTTTGAACTTCTCTGTGCGGAGCTGCGCGCTGTGACTCCGTGCTGCTTCAAGCGCATCATTCTGCACACGGGAAGCGCATAAGTGCTCTGTGCCGCTCTGTATTGGAGCTTTTCGTATTATAATACTTTTGCGCAATGAAATATTATTTATATCGTTTCTTGTACTGTCCTATCAAGGCTATTAATAATCTAATGTATAGCACAGTTATGGAGGCAGCAACATATGATAGATAGGATAGGACGCCTCTATCATGTTGCTGCCTTCATTACTGTGCTATATATTTAAAAGAAATGTCTTTTAATTTTGTAGTTTATATTTATAAATAAATACATTTACTTGTTTTCATTAATGTATTTTAGAACAATGCAAAGAGCAATGTGTAACATTTTACCAGATTTAGTCCCTCACATATTCACTTTGTAATTTTATAAAATTGTGCACTCGTGATTTTTCTAGAATAACTTTTGCTGCTAAATTATCCACTAACCTAGTTTATAATATTATTTTTGTCATAGATTATGAATGGGCCTGTTTACACCTGGTCATTTCATGCGTTTTCTCTGATCTGATATCTATCTGGTTTGTTTAAGCGTTTCCATTTACGCTTGGCCACATAAATCTTCACAAAATGGATATAAATCCGATCTTCAATTCCCGCGCTATATTTCAATTTAACGAAGTTCAGGTCAACGAAATCAAAAGCGCTGCATTTTATTAATTATCAGCTCATTTCAAGATCAAAGACCGCAATAGGAGAGCGCGTGGCATCAGCACTGGAAAGATATGTTTGTCTTATACTTTTAATGAAGATAATTGTGTTGACCGTCTGTGACTTACTTTCAGTTTCATTCGCGGCAGTTTGCGTGTCTGCTTGCTGAAGAGATGCTCAGCTCGTCCACGCGATGCATGTTGCATTAGCGCAGTCATATCTGAATGTCATGTAGCCTATAACACGGTCTCACACGTTTATTATTTTTACATTTTGGGAGGAGTAAAATTCACATATGTGGTTTCAACAACCAGATGCATTTACACATGTCCAGTTCGTCTGGAATGCGGCCCAGACCACCTCCTGAAGTGGTTTGAGAGATCGGATTTATATTACAAAATGCATGAAGTGACCAGGTGTAAATAGCCCCTATATATAATTTCATGTTATTTTTCATTAAAATGAAGTTGTCTAGTAGATTGTGTTTAACACACAAAAGAGTGACACAGAAGTATAGAAACTCTACATTGATAAAAAAAGAAAAAAACCTGCACTAGGATCGGATCAGATCGGAATTGGCCGATACTCAGAATTTTCTGGATCGGATCGGTTCGGATCTGAAAAAATGGTATCGTTGCATCCCTACTTTGGACCACTGAGCAACAGTCCAATTATTTTCTTCCACAGCCCAGGTAAGATGCTTCTGACGTTGTCTCTGGTTCAGAAGTGGCTCGGTAGCCCTTTTCCTGAAGACGCCTGAGCGTGGTGACTCTTGATGTACTGACTCCAGCTTCAGTCCACTCCTTGTGAAGCTCTCACAAGTGTTTGAATCAGCTTTGCTTGACTGTATTCTCAAGCTTGCAGTCATCCCTGTTGCTTGTGCACCTTTTCCTACCCAAATTCTTCCTTCCAGTCAACTTTGCATTTAATATGCTTTGATACAGCACTCTGTAAACAGCCACACCTTTCAGTAATGACCTCTGTGACTTACCCTCTTTGTGGAGGGTGTCAATGTTCGTCTTCTGGATCATTGCCAAGTCAGCAGTCTTCTCCATTATTGTGGTTTCAAAGAACAAGAGATACCCGGAATTTATACTGTAGGGATGGTCATTAATTGAAACTCAAATGTAAATATTCTAATATTTTGAGATACGGATTTTTGACTTTCATGAGCTGTAAGCTCTAATCATCAAAATTAAAACAAAAAAACTTTTGAAATGTTTTACTTTACATGCAATGATTCTAAAATATATGAAAGTTTCATTTTTTTAAATAACTTACAAGAAAAAATTAACTTTTTCACGACATTCTAATTTATTGAGATGCACCTGTATATATAAAAAATAAACAAATAACTTTTTTCTGTAATGACAACAATTTCTTTATATTACGATAAAGAAAAAATGCATTAAGGTAAAATAAAATGCTGAAACCAAACAGAAACATTCTGTTGCGGCTTTGTTTGGACCTTTCTCGTTGGCAAAATAGAGCAAAAACAGACAATATTGACAATTTTGTGTCTAAAATGTCACAATATTAACTTCTTGTTTATTAATCTGTTGTATGAAATCAATATGACATTTGTAATCATGCTGAAATCTGAGAAAAACAGCATGCTTGCTTGTGTGATACTGCTAAAATACATCAAGACAAAAGGGACATTTTTGCACCCATTTATAGAATTTTGTGGTAACTAGGCTGCATTACACAGTGAATGTGTGCCTCTCAAGACCTGGTTTTGTTTGTTTTTTGCCAGTGACATACTCAATGTCAGCTTCCATTATGTTAAAACGACAATTACGAAATTATAGACGATACATATTACACACCCCAACCGACCTCCCCTAATGCTTTCAACAAATGTTGCTCAGAAAGGAAGCAAGAAAAACAAGGTTTCGAATAGTTTGGCTTTTCCTGTCTGCTTAATATTTCACTAAACGGCAGGTCTGATCTCCCATAAAGAGGAGATGATTAGAGCTCAGTCCAAACGGACCAGAGAGGTTCAGGCTTCAGGATTCAGCTCTCACATGAAAAACAAAGATATGAGGCTCCTGAGTCAATGTGCTTGAAGAAAGCTGGAAGGGAAATTAATATCCTGTCCACAGGCTGACCTGGAATCTCAAGAGAAAATTTCTCTTGTTTAGACGGGAATTAGATGATGTTAGATGAGAATGTGATGAGAGGAGAAGCAGGACATTTCACAGAAACCACCATGTCAGCATGTTATCACTATTCTCTGTCCATCACGATGATCATCTCAGTTTCAGCTAGTGGTCGACCGATATATCGTTCGATAAGTTTTTCCTGTTTGGCCGATGCATTCGAGGCGGGACTTTTATTTTGACGGCGCTGAGAACGGCAGCGCCTGAGCACACAGCTCTCACATTCTCCCCGACTCATTCTTGTTAGCTGTCGTCGTTGACAGTTCTGTCTAATATGGATAGAAGTCTGTCTAATAATCAGATAGAACGGTTAAACAAGGGAATTAAAATGTATACAAAAAGTATTATAACGATTGCTTTTATATTATTAGTAATAGAAAGGCAAACATTATAATAGTTTCTCGTTTGCCGTCAGCATTCAGCAAATATGCATTCATATCATTTAAACAAATCTTTGAATGACTAATGAACATTTAATTTCACAAACCTTGCAAACTTAATTAAATCCAGCTGTGAGATCTTATAAAGTGTGCATTTGTATCCTGCATGATCGCGTGTTCTCTGCATGACGATCGGTCCGTGCGAATTGAATGCGGACAGGAGGAGAGTTCAGCTTCACTGGAGACGCACGATCGACAAACTTTAAACTCGTGATTTCAAATTATGCTGCGCTTTACACATTTGCCCACTGTCATATTCATGTCATTTCCACTGTGTGCTGTAAGTAAAATGAGTGTTACCTTGGCTTTATTTGAAAAAAATATGAGTCCCAATGCACACAAACTTCCCAGAATACTGAGTGCCCTGTTGGTTACAGTGTTTACTTCCTTTTTAATTGTATTTTTATTAAATATGTATTTATTTGTGAAAAAACTGTCTCATCTAAAGTATATGTTTATTTTACACATTTATTTTTTAATCCATTTTCAAATGATTTCAAATTTCTCAAATATTAATTAAAATAAATAAAATTATATCGGCCACCCTGCTTTCCAAGATATCGGCATCGGCTGTCAAAAAAACAATGTCGGTCGACCACTAGATTCAGCCACCGGAGATGAGTTATTAGACAGTTTCAATGTGTATATTTCTACATCAAATTAGAGTAGAAACATAATTCTATCATTGAAAATATGATATAAAACTTGTGTGCAATTTAAATGTTTATATACAACTCGGAGTGCTGATCATTAAATAAATGTGATTAATTAATCGATTAATAAATAAACTTTATTTTTACATTTACATTTAGTCATTTAGCAGACGCTTTTATCCAAAGGTATTATACAATTTTCTTAATGCATTAATTATGTCTTGTAATGCACCTTATAATGCATTAAATGATATAATAACTGCATCGACAGTTATAATACATCATTTTGACACCTTTTTTAGGACATATAATGCATTAAACCACAGCCAATTTAATGTTTAACAAGGAATCAAGGCAAATAGTATAATGCAGATAATAATGCATTTTAACTGTTTAAAATTGTTATAATACATTGCACGTACAGTATAAATACCTTTTAAATGCATTATACGTAAAGGCTTCAAGTAGAGTATTACCAAATTAGTTTTGGTGCATTAAGACATAAAATCTGAAAAAAAAAAAAAACATCAAATATCTTAATATGAACAACTATTTCTCATTAAATTCTCAAATGCTGCTATCAACCCAATTTTATAGCTCTATACTCTTACAGTGTGGAAGCTTGTTTCTGCCATGGGATACAAAATTTAAAAAGGTAAATTGCAACTTTTATCTCACAATTTGGACAATTTTTCTTGTAATTTTGAGAAAATAATTTAGAATTATAAGACAATAACTCAGAATTGTGAGATTTAAACAGATTTCCAAGAGATAAACATGCAATTCTGAGAAGAAAAGTCAGAATTGAGATATAAACTCATAACTGTGAGAAAAAGAGTCAGAATTGGGAGAAAAAAAAGTCATTACCTTTTTCATTTTTTATTCCATGGCAGGGAAAAAAAAACAGAATTGCGGTACGTAAACTCATGCGTGAAAAAGTCAGAATTGAAAGAAGTCTTAACTGTGAGATATAAACTCAGAATTGTGTGAAAAAGTCTTAATTGTGAGATATAACGTTTTTTGCAATTACCTTACTTTTTTATTCTATGGTGGAAATTCCGTATTTATGTATCTTTTGTGTCTGAGGAATCTTTAGAGAAGCGCTGGTGTGAAAGTTAATACTTAAATGAAACATTTTTGAGAAGTCTCCTGAGCCGTGAAAGAGCACCATCCGAGCCCTAAGATCTTCCTCTTGGTTCTCTGCCGGCTTTCCACTAATAAATACTACATATCCGGTCCATTTTACACAGCTTAAATTAGCACATTAACATACAGCACCCTCACTCTCCTTGGCAAGACCAGAACAACCTGAGAAGATCAAAGAAAGCGACGCGTTGCAGACCCTCAGAATTCTGGCCACAAACCAACCAATCTGACCACAGCTGACTGTGTCCACCAACACAAAAGACAGACACACACACACACACACACACACACACAGCTGAAACAACAGTGTTGGTGAAGCGCACACTGACTGCATTCAGGTCACCAGAGGTCACCGCCAGACAGAAACGGCTAAACACTGTCCTCTGCTCCTAATTTATGACCATCCTGCTGTGGAAAACACACAAAGGTTTTTGATTTTGTTACAACAGGGGACTTGAGCTAAAGATGATCACAGTAGCTACATTCAGAACAGCAAACTAACTAGGCATGTGTAAGACTACACATTTTCAGAATCAATAACCACACTTCATACAGATTCAGCACATTAAAACACTCTCCAAGGAGTTAAATTTAATATTAAAATCACTGGTCAACCTAAAAAATGACTAAATGACTAAGCTGTTCTATCACTAACACTAACATACTACTCTTACTAGTTCTGCAGTACATGTAAAATGCATACAATACATACACATACAATTTTTTTTACTGAATTTTTTTATTAACTTTTAAATCATCAAAAATATTCAGTTTCTTTTTTACAGTAAATACATATACACACACACGCACATACATATATATATATATATATATATATATATATATATATATATATATATATATACATATACATATACATATACATATACATACATACATACATACATACATGTATTATATATATAGTTATTTAATTATAATATAATTCATAATATAATTATATGTATATAAACATATATAAAATGTATTTTTTATACAAAAGAATCACAATGAATGCAACTATTGTAATAATAGTTGTTTGTTATGCTTTTATAGTTAATAAAATGCTAATTATTTTGTTTTTATTATTAATATTATTTCCAAGTGTGACCACAATAGCATACAACAGTTTAAGATGTTTATGCTTGGATAATGCATACTCTTTCACAGGCTATTTTCAAAAACAGCAATCACTATAAGGTATATACTGTATGCATTAAGAACACAGACAGAGATTCAAATACAAAAGTACTGCACTAGGACACTTGGATCAAATATTCTGCTGATAACATCCACATTCACTTGTGCCATCACACCAGTCCTGCATTCCTCATCTCCACACCACTGTTACTGGGAAACTTCCCAGAGATCAAACACACTGATCAATAGTTCACGTGTCCTTGTGACTGTTTGTGTAAGGTCATCACCCTGCCAGTCAGTCCAATAAAAACGAACGCACACGTCCACAGAAAGTGCAATGGCTGAGTAGAAGGGTAGAAGTAGTATATATATATATATATATATATATATATATATATATATATATATATATATATATACATACGTATTGGGTCGCCCCCATCTAATGAACAGGTTTGACTACTTTAGTAATTTCTATGAGTACAAATCTTAATGTTAAAGCATATAATGATATTCTAGGAAATTGTGTGCTTCTAATATTATAGTAACAGTTTGGACAGGACCCTTTTCTATTCTAACATGACAATGTCTCTGTGTATAAGACAAGGTTCAAAAAGAAAATGATTGATTCAGTCAGTGTGGAAGAACTTGACTGGTCTGCATAAAACCAAGTCCTAATCCCAGTTTAACACCTCTGGTGTGACTGTAAATGAACCTTGAGCCAAAAACTCATCACCAAACACCAATGACTTGTACATATGGGTTCAGTCATTTTAGACACTTCCAAAACTGTTGCAACAGAGATGGAAATACAATTAAATACATGAATTATGTTCCCATCAGAGGTGGGTAGTAACGAGTTACATTTACTTGAGTAAATTTTTTGGGTAACTAATACTTTTAGAGTATATTTTTAAATGGGTACTTTTACTCTTACTTAAGTATATTTTTAGAGAAAAAACGGTACTTTTACTTCGTTACTGTGGGCGATTCTCCTCTCGTTACTTTATCTTAATGAAATACAAGTAAAAACTGCTTCAGTTTATTCCAAATGCGCCGTCTACTTTTCTCTGGGCAATGAACGATGCCCATTCGCGAATGATTCATTCTTTTGAGTCGATTCTGTTTAAAGGCTTTATCAAACCAGTTGGCAAACCAATGAATCGGTTCGCGAATCAGTTTGAATGATTCGTTCAGTTCCCTGCCGCACGCGCTGAGTAGTCTGAAGCGGTTCACTCGGATAACATCAAGAGCGATGAAGACGTGGCTTTGGATCTACAGTCAAGGCTTGTTTGCTAGAGCTATATGAAGATCTTTTATTAGATGAACACCGCGTGTGCTGTCTACTGTTCCACAGGTATAGACCACAATACCACTATGACATTACCAGTTTGTTGTACATGTACCTTATACATTAAATACAATGTATAATTTATACATTAAATAAGCTGTCACAGAGTATGAAATGAACACCCGCCAAACCCGCGTTTGCTCTGTGCAGCGGCACGTGACCTGTTCTAGACACAATTAATATTCATATCTTTACAATATTTACCGCTTGCAAAAATATAGGCTACATTTGTTTACATTTTGCAGAACAGAAGATCCGTCAATGTGCATTTGTTTCGTTATGTTCAGAGCAGTCGTGAGGAGTTTTCAGAGGTTTCAGTGTCAGAGGTTATAGAATAATACATAATTAATTTACATTAAAATATAATTTAATTCAGTGATGCAAATCAGAATTTTCATCAGCTGTTACTCCAGTTTTCGGAGTCATATGATCCTTCAGAAATCATTCTAATATATTGATTTATTACCAGTTTTGGAAACAGTTTTGCTGCTTAATATATTTTGGAACCTGTGACATTTTATTCAGGATTCTTTGATGATAGTTAAAAAGAACAGCATTGATAATAAATTAACATATTGGAATGGTTTCTGAAGGATTATGTGACACTGAAGACTGGTGAAAAAGGCTGATGAAAATTCTGATTTGCATCACTGAAATAAATTACATTAAAAAATAAAAATAAATCTTTTGAACGGCAGTGTGTTTGTGTGTATATATATATATATATACACACACACACACATACACATTACATAAATGTATCTATATAGCTAAATAAAAATAGACTATAGATATACAGTATATGATCCAAAGTAACTAGTAACTAACTACTTGAGTAGTTTTTTTATCCGATACTTTTTTACTCTTACTCAAGTAACTATTCAAATGATTACTTTTACTTGAGTAAATATTTCTAGAAGTACTTTTACTTTTACTTGAGTACAGTTTTTGAGTACTCTACCCACCTCTGGTTCCCATCGTTGTTGCCACAGTTTTGGAAGTGCATTTTTCTGTTCTAAAGAAGGGGGTCTCCCAATACTTTTGTCTATATAGTGTATGTACAAGTCATTGGTGTTTGGTGATGAGTTTTTGGCTCAAGGTCTGCATTTACAGTCACACCAGAGGTGTTAAACTGGGATTAGGACTTGGTTTTATGCAGACCAGTCAAGTTCTTCCACACTGACTGAATCAATCATTTTCTTTTTGAACCTTGTCTTATACACAGAGACATTGTCATGTTAGAATAGAAAAGAGTCCTGTCCAAACTGTTGCTATAATATTAGAAGCACAATTTCCTAGAATATCATTATATGATTTAACATTAAGATTTGTACTCATAGAAATTACTAAAGTAGTCAAACCTGTTCATTAGAAGAGGGCGACCCAAGATAAATACATTTAATCATTTGTATTTTACTAGATATATTACTACTACTTCTGCATTATTATTTCTATTCAGAAATAATTACTTACATCTTTAAAAAATATTTGTACTTTTTTTTTTTTTTTTTTACTGATTTATGTATTTATTTGGTGAAATAATAAAGAAAAAAATTATCAAAAGAGAAGACACTTTTTTCATTTTCATTTTTATTCTCTTAACAGCAAAGCATCTACTACAAGCCACCCTGAAGGATTTTCCTTTCACAGAAACATCCGGAGAGAAAGTCCTATCTGGAGTTAATATCTGCATTAATGAGCCGCCAACAGCATCAGCATTGTGCGGCCATAACAATACCACACAAAGACATGATGTGTGTAAAATGGAATGATAAATGAACGCTGATGTTGTTTAGGTCAGAGTTGGGATGCTCAAACTTCAATTTAATGCAAGTTGAAATTCAATGCAAGCTCAAAAAACAAGCTGCATTTGGAGATTAGAGCTTCTATGCACACAAACAAAATAAGTGATAATGCACAGTGAAATAAACCAGGATGATAAAGCCGATCTTATATCATCATGAAGGGGCTTATTTTGCAATAATGATCCGCTAACTGCATATTCTCATGCTCATCACATGGCTACATGTGATATCTAATATTATTCAATCACTTATGAGTTCTACTTTCATATGGATCAGCAATTCTTCAAACGATCACTCAAATATCAGACTCTACCAATGGGGCCAGAGCGATGTCTGACTGTGGCTGAATTTCCATTTTAAACTCATATGAATGCAGTCAAATCAAAAATATAAGTCACCATATGCTCATTAAAGCACGCTGACAGCCCTTCCAATAATTTATGAAGTCAAAGGGCAGAGGTTCAGTTGCGGTGCTGCAAAATGCCTTGGGCGAAACTGACCTGCTAATAATGAATGTAAACGTCAATGTCATGTTCAGATGTGAACCTGGAGATTATGAGGCATCGCAGGTGAACAGACCTCAGAGTGTTTCACTAGTGGCCTCATAAAACTGCCCCTTCCCATGGTGCACTGCAGTAACTGAAGCACATCTGTGACGCTGCAAGTCCCAGATCAAGGTTAAGAGTGGACAGTGATGCAAAAGGATCTCACATCAAAAATCAACTACAAATTATCACAGAATTCAGTCACAAAAGTAGAATTCATTGTACAACAGAATGGCACCGAATTTGGAAAATTTTGAATAAATAAAAAGTATCGCTATACAATTATTCAAATTACAATCTTCACTACAAACTGCCAAAAAAAAACGTAAAGAGATGCTTACTTCTCAGAAAATAATAATAATAATACACCACAACATGAATTTTTCCTTGGGTCTGATTTAACAAGAACTTGTGGCTGGTCCTGCGCAGCCTATCCAACATTCAGTAGCTCACAATGATTCACCGCAATTCACTCTGGCAAATCTGTCTAGTATATGGCACTCCACAGGCGGCGAACTGACAAAGGAACATGGTTTTTTGAAATGTGACCTTGTTCCTGCTTGCCGTACAAGCCCAAGAGCTGATCAAAGACTCCCAACACAGCAACTTTAAAAGATTTGCTTAAGATCCCACTACCCAAGTGATGCAAATGAGTGGGGAAGATGAAGATCTTGAAAA
Organism: Schizothorax lantsangensis; assembly: GCA_027422415.1. Lineage (NCBI taxonomy): Eukaryota > Metazoa > Chordata > Actinopteri > Cypriniformes > Cyprinidae > Schizothorax > Schizothorax lantsangensis. The sequence continues at coordinate 34,578,747 of CM049848.1, forward strand.
ACAGCCACTCAAGATATAGAAGTTCAAACTTGGGCAGTGTTATTCCACAGGATGGCGATGCAGAGCCAGATGTAACCCAACGCATTGGCAAAGCAGCCAATGTGTTCCAAAGGATGCGCAACATCTGGATGTCACCCAGCATTACCACATCACTTAAGATCTGTCTCTATGTGTCCATTGTGTTACCAATGGCAATCTATGCCTGTGAGACCTGGAAAAATACAGTGCACATTGGCCACAAGTTGGACGTATTCCACCAGTGGTGTCTCAGATGTATTCTCCATGTCACATACCATGACCATGTTACTAAAGAAGAGATTCTGCGCAGGGCTAAAACCCATAGATTTTCCTCCATTGTGTCTAAGCGTTGTATCAAACTGGCAGGTCACATTCTGCGGCAACCAGAACAACGCCTAGCAAAAATTGCACTGACATGGATGCCGCCCAATGGACGTCGAAGGCGAGGAAGGCCAAAGAAGACCTGGTGAAGTACATTCAAAGAGGATTTAAAGCGAGTTGGCATTAAATGGGAAGAAGTTGAATATCATGCAGCCAATCGCTATCAGTGGAATTTGCTTGCTGCCCAACGTGCCCTGTAGCACAGACAGACCTAAGAGAAGAGAAGAGAGTAAACTGCTGGTGTGCAACTTTACAATATGTTGCACACACACACACTCTATTTTTGATTATCATTTTTTCTTAAATAATAAATAAATGATATCACAGGTAGATCAAGTACCATCAAGATCGATATCAATCTTTTTTTTCATCCATGTGTAATTTATGCAGAAAACCTCTTTTATGCAGAACTTTAATAAAAATAAATAAATAAATAAAAATAAAATTTTGTGTTGTAAAGGATTTTTTATATTTTCATTTGATTACATATCTCGATTTCTTTATTAAATTTGTATTAATTAATAAAACACTGCATCCAAAAAAACATATTTGGGAAAAATTCTAACTATTAATAGTGTTCCTTGGATGCTTACCTCAGAAAACACCACAAATGAATCCTTGGGTCTGATTTAACAAGAACTTGTAGCCTATCCATTCAGTAGCTCACAATGATTAAGAACAGTGACGGCGGCTGGAAATGTGACCTTTACAAGCCTGAGAGCTGATCAAAGACTCCCAACACCTTTAAAACTTAAACCCACTACCGGAATACTTGAAAAACAGGATGAAAAAGACAAAACCAGAGACATGTGTCAGATGTGTGTGGAAAGCCCTCAGATGTGGTGTGGATCAAAATGGAAAAGGGTTTAAAAAAGGCAACCTCATGCAAGCACAAAGAAAAATGCATGATCATGTTCATGCCAGCTACACTGGAAAAAATGCAACACACACACCCCCTTACTGAGCTTATAAGTGACCAATTTGGAACGCTCTACATAAGCAGAAACTATTGACGTTGCTAAGCTAACAATAATTAAGTAAAACTATTAAAACTTTTTTTTGTTAATTGAAATAAAGAAAACTAAAACTTTTTTTTTTTTTTGCCGTCGTTGTTCTGGTTTCCACTTACTTTTGTATGACCTTTCCCGATCCCGCCCCCGTCTCTCTCCCACCTCACTTCCTGTCTCATCTACACTATCCTATAACAGTAAAGGCAAAAAACGCCAAAAATAAATCTTTAAAAAAAAAAAGACATGACAGAAATATCTTACTATTGTATAGTAAAATGGAACATAAGCAGAAACTACTGATGTTGCTAAGCTAAGAATCAGAATTATTATTAAGTAAATTTAAAACTATTATAACTTTTTTTGTTAATTGAAATAAAGCGAAATTAAAATAAAACATTAGAACATGTGACATTAGAAATGTGACAACTAACTGCAATAAGTTACAAAGCACTACTATTATACTACTATTATAACAGTAAATAACCCAAATAGTATATTTAATAAAAAAATAGACATAACAGAACTGTTAAAAATTAAACTACTGTAAAATTAAAATTAAAAACTACAGAAATAAAAGCTATTTCAAAATATTAATGAGAAACTATAGCAGTGTATAAATAATACTAAAATAATACTTAACTATGCAATAATACGCATAGACACATACAGCACGCACTAATATTGAGTCTATTTTAATTGACTGAACTACCACTCATTAATACTTTTTTTTGTCTTGTATGAATTAGATTGACATTTGGGTGACGTATATGACGCATAGAGCTTGTTCTAGAGAATTATGGGATTGCCTACTTCCCTGAAAGATGTGATGCAAAATAAAGCTGCATGCATTTTGGGAGTGTGCCTATGATTCCTTAAAATGCTGCCTACGCAGGCAGCCCACTAGGTTTTTGGAGCAGGCACAGAGGGAGAAAATAAAAGATTGAAGGGCTAAATCTGAGATTGGAGATTGCGTGGGATAATGGCTGTGGTGTTTGGCATCAGGGAAGAGTTTCCATGATCCCTTTCAAACTCCCTGGAGCGCTGCTGCAGGCCAAACCGCCAACATTTGCTCCTCTACTGTGCAGTTAAAAATGATCAGGGCTTTCTCCTTCACCCATTACCGTTACAAATCACCATGGGCCTGTGACATTTAAAGACGAGGCAGACAATACCAAGTCAATATTCCAGAGACGCTGTCTGTTAAACCTGAGGGTCACATTAGTCAAGAGCTCCGTTTGAGATCTGTTCCAAAAACTAGAGAGCTGCCTACTGTGACGGGTCTCCTGTTCCTCCTGCTAGGCCGGCAGTGGGTGTGGTTGGGAGACTTATAGGGAACCGTGTACACCTTCTCAAACAAAAGCTTAGGCTTTGTTGCAAAAGGTAGGCTGTTTGCGTTTGGTCTTTTTTATTTTGGACTTTGTTATTCCAAACTACATTTTGGTCAAATTGCATGTTAGTATAAATGTAGTTTAAAGAGTTGAGCATAGGGCTTGCAACACCAAGGTCATGGATTCGATTCCCAGGAAATGCATGAAATGATGAAATGTATACATTTAATGCAATGTAAGTCGTTCTGTGTTGCATGTACCGCCCATAGAGAAGGCAATCCCATAATGCTTTGTGATGAGCTCAGTATAAATATACTTTTATTTTACATTCATAATACTGAAAAGTATCAATAAATACAGTTCAACATAAAAAATGGACTAGTTGGATCACGTCACATCACATCACATCTTAAAAACATTTAATGAATTCTTCATTGGCCGTATGAGTTTCTGTTGTACGTCTGAACTGATTTAAACTTCTTTACAAGGAAAGCTGGGTTATTAGCTTGTCTTCAAATCTCTGTGAGTATGATTTGCTTTTTGCTTTATCAATATGGTGAATACTGATCTGATGTCAGGCCACATTACATATTATAATATTACAAGTACAAGAGAAATTACATAAAAATTATATATATATAAAGCGATAACACCAAATTTAATACACCTGCTCCCCATTTTCAAGGTGCACCTGAGACCTTGTTGCGACGTCTACTAATGTCTCAGTCACATTTGACACCGGGGACAGAAAATGGCTAATTGGGCCCAATTTGGACATTAATTCACTTAGGGGTGTTCTCACTTTTGAGATGGCCAGCGGTTTAGACATTAATGCTGTGTGTTGAGTTATTTTGAGGGGACAGCAAATTTACACTGTTATACAAGCTGTACACTCACTACTTTACATGGAGGTGTAGCAAAGTGTGATTTCTTCAGTGTTGTCACATGAAAAGATGTATACTATATGAATTGATCCCTAGATTTACAAAAATGTGAGGGGTGTACTGAACACTTCTTTTTGTTATTTGAACGGTGGCCTTAGGGCACGTAATTGTCGCGGTGAAGGAATTTCCCTTGCGGTACGCTTATTTTGAGTGGCTCAATAGTGCGGTATGCGGTATTACCGCATATATATATATATATATATATGGATATATATATATATATATTTAACTGTTAAGAGTATGCAGTGTTATACGAATTGTAACCCAGAGGTCATATTCAGAAACCAATGAAACCGAAAATAAGTCATCGCATGTTGAGTTTGTAACAGGAAGTGAAGTAAACATTAGAAGAGAGTTGATGACAAAAAATTCTGTTTCAACGGTCCACATAACAAGTGAACATAAACCTGACAATCAGATGAGGCGGCCGTTAGTCTATTGAATTTTCTATATATATATATACCTCTTTTGGTATATATATATATATATATGGAGATGTCAACGATTTTCAAAAGAATCGGGTACGATCCTAGAGATTAATTTTTGCATCTTCATAAGACGGCGTTTTGTTTTTGGAATCGATAAAAGCTATCGATGGTCGATGTGTAATCAGTTTCATGGGTTTGGTCACTGGAAGAATGCGTGCGGCTTGTGAAAGCAAGAGACATTGCTAAACAAGTCCTCAGTGCAAACGGCTGTGAGTTCTGGCCGTGAAAGGGCTGGATCTTACACGAAGTGAATAATTTACTAATGTGCACAAACTAGCTTTTCGCAATATGATCCAAACTTTAAAAGTACATTAAAACAGATACAGTACAAAGTTCTTTGAGATTGGTATTCTACGAAATGTATCAGTAATAAGTCTCCGTGTTCAATCATAATTTGTCCCTAGATCTAATTATTGCATATCGGACTTGGCTTTGACAGGGCTGCGCACGCGAGCAGGACAGTCTATTCATTCATACAACTTGTTAATTCGTTCCTATGACATATTAATTTGTGGCAGCTGTCCATGTTTCATTAATTTGTTCCCTAGAACAGGGGTTCCCAAACTTTTCCATTCCACGACCCACCTAGACAAGTTTTACCTGTTCTTCGAATCTATTTCAAGACCCACGGTCAAAATATTTGAGATAAAAAAACAATTGACATTACAAGCTTAATCATAATTAACGAAAAGCATAATATGGCAGAAATTAAGTATTTAAGAAAAATAACCATTTTATTTTATAGGCTAGTACCACTGTAAACATTCACTACTAATATTTACGTTTTAATTTCTTAATTTACAGACGTTAATGAGTCTAGAAATATGTCCATAAAACCTGGAAACGCGCTCACTCCGGTGTGGTTATGAACTGTAATCCACTGCGAGTGCTATAAAAAAATGTGCCCTCACAACCCAACATTATTTTATTTTAGCAAAGCATAAGAAGCGAAGCAGAATTCTCAAACAGTTTAGAGATTAAAATAATTTTGAAATAATTGTAAAAATAATAAACATATGCTCTCATTTTAAATAAACACTAAAAACTGAGAAGACAAATTTACTTCAGCCAGAAATTTACTTTTGCAATGGTTAAATGTTCAGCTATATCTTCAAAAGATTTTTTTACATTTTTTTTCTCTATATAGTGATGATATGGCAAGGAAATAATAGGACATTTTGTAAATTCTGTTATGCTAGCATGTGGAAATGTTTGTATAGTGTTACAATTAACCCCGCTCAACCCGTACATGTGAAATGCTTTTTACGGACAGTTTATGGATTAAATGCATATGAAGGAGCACGAAAACAACAAACTCTTTACATCTCTGGGAAAGATACAGTGCAGAGTTCAAACAGACGATAGAAAGTAATGAACAGCCTACCTGATACAGTTTTCGCAACATTTGAATTTTCCGGTGTATGCAGAACACAGCGCAGTGAAGTGAGAGAGTTTCTTCTCATTAATAATGCGGACCGAGCATTTTAATAATGAACCGTCGCTCTGAGACCTCACTGTTATTACAACTCGTGCGCGTCCGCGCTTCAAAACACGCAACGCATGTTTTAAATCCCAGCCTTTGCGATTCGAAAATCGCACTGAGCAATATCGCAATTCGTAATTAATCTTTGTATATCGTCCAGCCCTAGGAACTGTGTGTGTGTGTGTGTCATTTAGCTGCCGCCAAGTGGCTTTGTGCGACCCACAGTTTGAAAACCCCTGCCCTAGAAAACCCATGATTTAACTTAAATGCGGGAACAATTTAAGTCATAGTAACGAATTCTTAATTCATGGCCACGAAATCTTTCATTTCCCCCCACACGTTTACCACAGTAAGAGATGCGAAAACAGTGATTAAAAGTGAACAACAATAAAATAAACCTGCGAATCTAGAGGGTGAGACAGTGAGGATTTGGGAAAAGAAACAATAAATATTATTAAATTTGTGACCATCCGGAAAAACAGAACACAAAGCCGCGTTTGGCTTGATTTAAATGTATGCGCTCGGCATGAATCCAAAAGCATGGTCGCGATGTAACATTTGCCTGCTAACCAATTATTTCTCTTATTAACAAAGCTTTGTACCTCACTTGTGTCATAATACTCACATTAAAATGTTTCAAATGGGTAACAGTGTGTTTGTAGCAATGCCGGTGGTTCTGGAAGCGGATCACTGACCGCGCATCACAGCCCCACGAGCCGTACTTGTGTTTGGGATCATTTTATTTTAAATCCCGATAATGTCAATTGCAAACATTGCTATGATGTTTTAAAAATAAAAAAAATGATCACCATGAAACCATTTAAAAAGGCGCATTCAGCGGTCTCCGTGACAGGATATGAAACAGCACACAAAGTATAATGATCCCGTGCGTAACTACAGCGCGCTCTCTTCCTTTTATCAAATCATAAACACATCTATTCATTTTACCATCCTGCCACTAGCCTTTTATTTAGACTAAAAACCCTTTTCATTCGGGTGAGGAAGCTGGCGTTTTGAGTGGCATTTGCACATCCTGTCATGCCGGTGACTATGCCACTGCAATAGAGGCATTTTGCAGTAGTTAGGTTAACGATTAATCGATTAATTGATCATTAATTCAAACTACGATCGATTATGGAAATTATTGAAAATTGACATCCCTAATATATATATATATATATATATATATATATATATATATATATATATATACAGTTAGTTCTGATCCTCGAATCTGACTGACAAGATAGTTTTTCTGTTGATATTTCACCTGCGTGTTCTAGACGGGCAGTCAGTCAGTGCAGTTTCAGAAGGGCGTAACCTTAAAAAAAAAAAAAAAAAAAAGGAAATATCGCGGTTGCTGCGGTTGTTGCATTCCTCTGCGGTTATGCTCGTCAATAGCGCGGTATTGCGATATTGCGGTTATCGCGACAGCCCTACACTGTTTATAAACACACACACACACACATATAAATATATATATATAAACACACACGCATTATATATATATATATAAACTAGTGCTGTCAATCGATTAAAAAATTTAATCGCGTTAATCACAGTCATGGACTGTGATTAATCATGATTAATCACAAATTTAAAATACTAGGATTTACCTGTAAATGTGTTGAAAAACAAATGCATTTCAAACTAGTTTAAGGAAACATAACCTTTCACACTTCCGCCAGATATTAGACATAATCCTTATTATTCTTTTATCATTATTCATTTGTTTTTATTCAGCCATTATCAGTCTTTATACTGGCAATAAAACGTTTACCAAGCCACATCACTTCAATCCCAGTATACATTTACCCAACTATTATCAAAAGTATTTCTAAATAAATACAACAAAACATTTTCTTGCGACCTTACGTGAAGTATTATGACAAAATGCATTATGAAGAAGAATTGGACCTGTTATGCAGGTGCATTAGAGCTAACATTAGCATCATGCTACATAAGACAATTTATGAGATTAATAGTACACTTTTACTCAGAACTCACTTCAAACCACCATCGAGTGTTTGTAATAACTTCCTTTTGCGATCACATGTGGAATTTGGTTGTTTACTGTTGTTAAAATATGCTTTTTATAGCCTTTTATATCGCTGCAAAAATGAGCATTTCAGATGTAAGTTGCACATTCATCTCAAGAAAATCACATACAAACCATATCCTATCATAATCGTGTGTTTATTATCTTATATAATGTATAGTGGCTGTTGTCATGTTTATTTCTGCTGTGTTGTATGCTCTGGCTGAAACTCACGTTGTTTGTGATGTTACAAGCGCCTCTCCGTTCTGAAGTTGCCAGGTGTACATTCCAAAAAAAACGCAACCCTCGGCTCTGTAATTTTTCCCGCGACTGTATTTTCAAAATAGCCCAAGATCACTTGTGCCACAGCCGCTAACCCTGACAACACCGGTTCGCTGTATCCTCATCACAAACTGATAGATAACCTTCCGCGCTGCGATGACGGGAAGAAGTTGGTGTCAAACCTTATCAAACGATTAATTTGTGTAAAAAAAATATTAACGCGTTAAACATTTTTTATTAATCACATGCGTTAACGCGTTAAAGTTGACACCCCTAATATAAACACATATGGACCTAGAGGCTTCAGGTCTTTTCCCGACCTGTTTCCCTCTTTCTTCTATCAATGTACCTCTATAAAAATGCAAAAAGGTCAAGAAAATAAATGAATAATTAATAAATATAGAAACACTATTCACTTTGGTAAAGGACAAATTTACTAATAAACAAAAAAATATATATCATGAATAAATATTTAAACTGATACGTTGTTTAAGATTTCACTGTAATTGAGACCAAGAATAAAACAATTACAACAATAATAGTATATATATTTATTACAATTATACAAATATATACATATGGACAGAGAGGCTTGAGGTCTTTTCCCGAACCCATTTCCCTCTTTGTAATTTCACTAATAAATGAAATAATATCATAAATATTTAAACTTCTAGGGTGTTTAAGGTGCTCTAAGTGTAACTTCCACCATTCAGCTGTTTCTTGCACTCTTTCTGTATGTCCCAGATTGCATCTCTGCTTGCTTATTGACGGCATAAGACTGGCACAAGTGACGGATCCGTCAACAGGACCGATCCTCTCTTGACTAGCCGTGGGCCATCTTCATTGTCAAGCCCTGCTCTGCATTCTAAGACAGTGTGAGGACATCAGTAATTCAAGACTGAATCTGAGCTCTGAAGCCTTTCAAAATGGCAATGTGATATTCAGCAAAGTGAAAAAACAGCCTCCACTCCTCAAATTCAGACAACATGTGCTGCTATTCATCTGGAGTTTGTAGTGCACATGTCCCAGCCGGCCTGGACGTAAATATGCCACTAATTCCCCACCGGGACATCATCAAATGACAAGACAGCAAAGCGATTCCAGCCTCAGCCACATCAAGAGCTGACAAAACATGTCATTCCTCATTCAAGGCAACAGCAGAGATGCTGAATGGCCGGAACCGCCCCAGTGGGATCGAGAGAGGGGAAACGGATAGACACAAAGGACAGACTTCATGAAGCATTTCCGACTGGGAGATGGGATGGGATTTCTGTCCTAATAGGCTGATAACTAATACAGCAACAAAGGAAAAGGAACCAGAGGACTAGTCTAGACTAGTCCTACTAAATCACTGCACTAAAAGCAAAATGAAAAGCATAAAATATAACTTTACAAATGTAGGGTCCTATGATTTGTGCAATGCAGAAAACATGGACAGCATCACAGAATCCAATCATAAAAATGGAATTTAATGTATAAAGCAGAATGTCACAGAATGTGGAAAATTTTGGATGAATAAATCAAAAGTAGGGCTGAACAGTTAATCAATTGCGATATGGACAAGTGTCTGTGAATTTTAAGTATTTTAAATATTGAAAATATGAATTCTGCATGTGCATCAAATCATATACACATGACAACACGAAAACAGACCTTATATGGCTCTAAAAATTTAATTTTTGTTGAACTTTTAATTAATTGTTGTTAAATTGTGTAAGTTTCATGAATTCAGTTTATTAGCCATAACTTTGATTTCATTTAAAAATTAAAATTAAATCCACAAAAACTAAAAATGGAGGAAATGGAACCCAAAAATCTAAAATAAAAAAAAGGAATTTGGGAATTTGGTTAATAAGTAAAATGGATTTCATATGGCCCTAAAATGTAATTTGTATGTTACATTTAAATGTAATTTGTATGTTACAATAATGTTACATTTTCAATAAACTGTTGCTAAATTATGTAAGTTTCATAGCAAATGTCAATTAATTAGATATACCTTTTGATTTCATTTAACCAGTAAAACTGAATCCCAAAAAAATGTAAAATACAAAAAAAAGGAATCCAGAAAATAAAGAAAGAATTTGAAGCGGAAAAAAATAACAGAATTTGGTCAAAAATAAAACTGCTTTCTTAGGGCCCTATATGTCAACAGCTGCATTTTCAATGAAACCTTACTTCATTTCAGCATGACACTGTCATCTTAAAAAAACATGAACTACAAAAGATTAAAGAAAACATGTTTTTGCTTCAGTGCCCAGAATTTACATTGGACTTTTAATATATTAAATTTGTATACTAATAACATTTTTTACATTAAAGTTTTTTTTTTACATTTTACTTTTTTTTTTTACAAAATACAGAAGTTTGATTGGACACATGACCTTTGACATCAACAAAAAAAGACATAGGAAGTGTTTTCACTGATATAGAGACATAAAGACAGGGTGTGTAAAACATGATTCAAGCATGATGAACACGTTCATACAGCCGAAAACAACATTTCAGGGAATCAACAAGGGCCGTTTCCATGGTAATGTTGTCTTATGAGGTTTCAAGGGCCCCATGATGGATTGCCAATGATGTCATTAGTTGATGAAGCACAGACAGTGATGCGTACATGATGGCACATGATATTAAGGACAGCATACCAAATACATTCTTTACACACATTTGAATAAGGCTGCATGACTAATCCCCCCCCCCCCCCAAAAAAAGGATTATAATCAAAAACAAATTTCATGATGAATTACTTGGATGAACCCACACTGGTGACATCACTTCACAAACAATGAGAAATGCATTTCTGTGGAAAAAATATGTTTGGGTGAAAAAAAAAAAAAAGTGTGCAGCAGTGGAGAAAAAAAGTGCATGACCTGATAATAAATTATAATAACAAATTATTAAGTTAAAGTGAGGTAAAATAAATCTGCATGTTCTTGCTGAACAATCAACCACTTACAGTTAACAATTAGTTTGTGCTTTTGTTGTTCATTAATATCACTTATAATTTAGATATTTGAATGGTCATGCTGTTTCAAAGCTGTGGATAAACAATTATTTTGTTGTTTTAAATTGATGATTTATGATTAGTTACAAGGATGTGGAATAACATATTTTAAACGAGACAGAAAACAATGCGTGCACTTTTTATGCAATCAATTAAAAAATGCATAGATAGAATTATTAAAATAATTATTAGTTGCAGCCCTACATTTAAATGATGACTCCTGAGAACATCAATTCAAGAAAACCACATTCAAACAGTTCAATACAGTAGTCACTCCTCTGTACTGTACACACACGGTTCATTTACAGGAGCGACAACCTCACAAATTTACAGGAAAAAAATAAATAAATAAATCACACAAAGACCTGGAGGCGGAGCCTCAGTATTCTGAGCCAAGCTGAGAGTTCTACAATCCCATTCATCTCTACTTGTGTGCCAGCAGCTTGGAACAAAAGTAAAAGTTCACCAAAGTCTTTATTCATAAAGTAGAGTTCAGTCAAAGCTAACATGTCACAGCCTGATTTGAAATTAAGCTTTTAAACTATAAAAGCGGCCCTGGACAACAACAGACACAAAACAAAAGCAATGACCTCACATGAACGTGGTTTTATCATTTTCCAGGTGTCAATTATCTATAGAGAATGACCTCAGAGAATGACACTTGTCTGAACCCTGGGGCTCTGTTCTAGTGAGCTAAGATGCTGTCTACATAGTCAGCTGCTTTCTAAAGCAGCTTCATAAATGAAACGGTACCTAAAAAATAACTGATCTGTGTTACAGAAAATCACTCCTAACATGAAGCAAACAGGTGACTTGACTCAATCAATTTCAATTGAGTTTGATGTTCACATGTTTTTATGATGATGGTGAAATACTAGAATAAGCATAAAAAATACATAACATACAAATGAAAAACAATTATTTTTTAATTAGACAACTATTATTTATCAATTGTTTTCAGTACTGACTACAAAATATTTACTAATTTAATATATTTATATAATTTATAATATATCAGTACATTATATAATATAGTGTGTGCGCATATATCAGTATAATATATAATATGTTTAATAATGTCTTCAATATTTGTTTTATTTCAATCTGAATATCTATCATCAAAATATTTTTTTTTTAAATTGCAAAACTATAGTGGAAATAAAACACTGAAATGAACAAAAACCTTGAACATAAACATTTTAATTAGGGATGCACGATATGAAAAATTTGAACCGATAACCGATAATTAAGTCCTTCTCATGGCCGATTTCGATACCGATAACCAATAAATTCATATTTTTATATTATAATTATATTATATTTATAATTATATTATAATTTGCAAATAATCTGCAGTTTGTGCACCCAGGAGAATACAAAATCTAAGATGCACAGATGAAACTGATATTTTAGTAGCTCTGGCCTAACTATAATAGCAAACATTTACATTTACATTTACATTTATGCATTTAGCAGACGCTTTTATCCAAAGCGACTTACATTGCATTCAAGTTAAAGTTTTACATTTTATCAGCTCTTGCTTTCCCTGGGAATCGAACCCATGATCTTGGCGTTGCTAGCGCCATGCTCTACCATTTGAGCTACAGGAAAGCTCAGAGAATGACACTTGTCCTGACATCAGTCCTGACTCTTCAAATGTTTTTATTTTTTTGTGTAAGGCACCACAATACTTAGTAACAGAAATGGTTTAACATAACTATGGCTTATCTGCAATTGACCTTTCGCAAAGAGCTTGATTGACAGGCGATCTAACCAATCAGAACGCAGAGATTATGCACCGCCGCTGCTATCCGCCATCTTGCCTGACAGCTACGGCCTGTCTCCATAGAAATCCATGTTAAAACGGGGTAAAAAAAGATCGACTGAATTAAAACTTTTTCAATAACTCAATATAAAAATGTGCTGAGGGTTAAGCTGTGCTGTTGATGGCTGCCACGGTAACGGCAATAAGCTAAGGTATTCCTTTAAAGTACTTGTTTTGCGTAACAGAAAATCTGTCATGTCCGGCGCTGTACGCATGGCGTGCAGCGCTAAAGTTAAATGCCGAGTGTGAAATAATAAAATATGTTAAAATGTGTGCTCTTATCATTCTGTGGACAAAATCCTGTGAATTTAGCCCCGATCGGGAGCTTTATATGCACATGTGCGCTCATCTGTTTACAATGCAGCTATAACCTCAGATCCCTTCATGTCATCTTCCACTCATTAAACTATGACAGATACTTTACTGCAAAACGACCATCACTGCGACACTGTAAAGTGATGAAACTACGGCGCTATGTGCTTTTTAAAACCATTTTCATAGGTTTCACGTTATATTGTCGGCTTGGAAAATATGTAAATACGCATGCCCAGTAGCTGTAGCTGTATCCCTTCTAGCCTCAACCACAAATCAGACAGAAGAGTAGATTAACTTCGGTGGATTTAAACTTGAAAAATGGTGTGTTCCGCGGTTGAAATAAAACACTTTCTGATGTTTATTCATGTTCATTTCGTGCTTTAGGTAAATATGAAAAGACGATCGGTTCACGTGTTTGAACTGAGGCAATACAGTGATCTGTCACGACACATTAAAGAGCCACAAAACTGTATTTATTGTTTTAATTTCTTTAAAAATGACACGGTTTAAAAGCTGAGGGTCCTGAGACCTTGTTTCATACCAGAAGTAACCTGCTCTGTCTTCTCTGTCAGTGTGTTGTCAGTTTCCTCTTTGCGCTGCGATGTATTTTTCACTGCGTGAGAACATGTGTGTAGTGTGAGAGCGGCATTGTATGTCGGGCATAGCAACAGTAACTAAGGGTGGGCGGGTTTTGCGAACGGTCAATTAACAACTCATTAACAACAAATTTATATTCAAGTATTTCATGCATAAAGAAATGCATCTATTCAACATTTTTAGTGCATGAGGATGAGGAAGTTATATAGGGACTTTAAGCAACAGCTGCGAATGCAGGCAAAGCAGCTGTTCTCCCGTAGTAGACGGTTACAGTAGAACGCCACGAAGTAGCAGTTGAAGTCGCGAACACGCAATATGATGTTGGCATGCCATTGCCGTTCCAACAGTGGAGGCTGCTTAAAGTCCCTTAATACAGCTTCACCGCGATGACGACCTTTCAAGTGAGATATAAGATTTGTTGTGTTGAAAACTTGATGCCTTTTTTTCCTCCTCTCAGAATCCTTGCTGAACATACGTTGCAAATAGCAATGGCATTGTCCTCCTCTGCCACCGCGAAAAACTTCCAGACAGGCGAAGACATGTTCACAGATGATGACGTAATGAGCGCGACACAAGCTGAGAGTCACTTGCGCTCGGAAAGCAGATGAATCTCAGATAAATCAGACTGACTGATTGATTGATTTACCAGCAAGCTACTTTATCGGATCTAGTTATCGGATTTCATTTATTTATCGGAGCAATAAAAATGACGTCATTTTCACCCATATCGGTCGATAATTTATCTGTCCGATAAATATCGTGCATCCCTAATTTTAACATTTGCTGTATAAAAATTATGAAACGATATACACAAATTATGAAAGTTTATCAGTTTTTAAATAAGATATAAGTTATATTTATCATGCCTCTTCTGCAATTTTTAAGCTCCTTAACTTCTGAAAGAGTCTTAATGTTTCTTATAATGCCTTAAAACGCTGCCTACACAGGCAGCTCACTAGGTTTCGAGCAGAGCCGCTGTGTCTTAATTCCTGCTTTTCTGTTGAGGCCAAATCACCATAAATATTTCCATAGCAACATCCCATTATCCCAGGGAATTCAAGTGAACACATCTCCACCTAATTCTCCCGGAGCGTTCAGCGCTCTTGCACACCTGTTTCCACAACAGTGCCATAAACCAGAAACCACATCATAAATCCCAGTAAATAAATCCCACACTTTGATCAGCTACATGCTGACAGATCTCTGAAGCATATCAGCCACATGACATCATCATCCAACCTCAAGCTTCCCCAAATTCATGTATCACATCAATTAGTACATATTTACAAGTCTAATATCTTCTGACGGGCTTTATGTTGTATGAATCAACAAATTAGCTGAAAAATGACTCACTGACTCATTGACATCTTCTGTAAAGAAATGTTTCCAAGGTGGAAAGCTACTAAATTTTGGTCATCAGAAATTACAGAATACAGAATCAGTTTCATGTGTTCATACCTGAATCCTTCTTATTTTTCCCGCCATCTCTGCTCTTCTTCAGCACGGCCTTGAACATGGCGTGACTCCAGGAATCCCTTCACGACTACACTGTGGAAACACAAGAGATTTTTCACATGAAGCAGCAGGTTCATACACAGTTGCTTTGGTAAAATCAGAAGATCTTGCAGTCTAGATTTACACTCCACCCGAGAGAAAATTCTCCACAGAGATCTTTGAAATACATACTGCATGTCAGTGTTTCTTTGACTACGTGCTCTTTAAAATCCCAGGGGTTGATTTTTATTAAAACTAACAGATTTACACTTTCTTTAAATGAGGACACATTACTTTTATCGTCACAAAAATGTAAACAAGATCATTGCACAGATATTCTGTAAAGCTGGTTTGAAACATTTGACTTAAAATTTACACCGTAAAAAATGTGGTATAGAAAAAAATTTCCAGCAGAAATTGCTAGTGAATTTTACAAAGAAACAGCAAGCAATACATTGGATTAAATGTGAAATATTGAAGTCGTAAAATTGAAATAGCATTTTCTTGTCAAAGTACTCCAATAGTCTTATTCACAACTTTGAGAAATCTTTTTTTACAGCATAGAAACTTTTTACTACTTGCTACTTGTCAAATATCTTTAATGTATTTGTTTTACAAAGACTTTCAATCTTAAAATATTAATATTTATGATAAAAATAAAAACTAAAAAAAACCTTAAACATGAACAATTTTAATATTTGTGGTGTGAAAATGCTGGGGGAAAAATGTAACAATTTTACACAAATTATGAAAGTCCTTCAGTAGTGGTGTCACTTCCAAGATGACCAACAATTCTGTCACTTTCTTAAAAATGAATGTACTGGTTTACCAAGATGACAACTGTGTCAGTGAGGACTCGGAGCTTGAGAAGAAATATAAGATACATGATTTGTGTTTAAAAAAACACAAATAAATGTTAACATCACTTATGAAGAGAATATTTTATTTGTACATCATTTTCAATTAAGATGCTTGTTGCATCCTCATTTGTAAGTCACTTTGGAAAAGTATCTGATAAATGAATAAATGCAAATGTAAACGTAAGTCATTTTATCAAATGTCATTCCCACAACAAAATGTTATCAAGTTATCGGTTGATAATTGAAGATGTGATAGAAAAGTGGTGGTTCAGAACCAAAAAAAGATAAAACCAACAGAATTATTGTGTGCATCTTCAGTATGTCCACATTATTAATAGACTAATCAAATAAACGAGTGTGTGTGGAGAGTGTGTTTCAAGAGAGCTTATTTTCTAAACGTCCACAGGGCCAAAAAGTGTTCATAGTTGAAGAAATGTATTAAAAAAAAAATAATGTATAAAAAAAAGAACAATCTAAATAACTTCTTGTATATTTTATTTCTCCATTTGGCCAAATTCTGGGATTTTTCCCACAGTCCACCCACTGTAATGTGTGATCGCTGGTGGGCTGGCATGGAAAGAATTCTTCAATATTTGCACAGAGCGGCTCTGCTCCGCTATCTTGTTATTCCGGAAAACAAGCTGTTGGATTCCCAGCATTCCACATATAATTGATGCTAAACGACTGATCTTGGGCTTTCCGTGCCACTTGTCATGATAGTTTCTTCACCTCTTGCATGTTGTTTGTCAGAATTAGCAGCACGGGTCAAATGCATTACAACTAGGGATGTCAACGATTAATCGACGATCGATTAATTGTCGATAAGAGATGTAATCGATAAAAGCTATCGATGGTCGATTAAGCAGTTTCATTTTGGGGTGCGTGCGGCTCATGCGCAAAACACTGCAAACGGCTGTGAGTGATGGTGAAGGGGCTGGATCTTACAAGAAAATAATTATTTTAATATGATACAAACTTTAAAAGTACATTAAAAGAGATACAGTACAAAGTTCTTTTGCATTGAAATGTAGTAATAAGTCATGTTCAATCATAATTTCTCTAGATAATTATTGCATATCGGGCACTTCGCTTTGACAGGGCTGCGCACGCGAGCAGGACAGTCTATTCATTCATACAACTGGTTAATTCGTTCCTATGACATATTAATTTGTGGCAGCTGTCCATGTTTCATTAATTTGTTCCCTAGAACAGGGGTTCCCAAACTTTTCCATTCCACGATCCACCTAGACAAGTACAATCTATTTCAAGACCCACCAAAATATTTGAGATAAAAAAACAATTGACATTACTATAAGCTTAATCATAATTAAAAGCATAATATGGCAGAAATTAAGTATTTAAGAAAAATAACCATTTTATTTTATAGGCTAGTACCACTGTAAACATTCACTACTAATATTTACGTTTTAATTTCTTAATTTACAGACGTTAATGAGTCTAGAAATATGTCCATAAACCTGGAAACGCGCTCACTCCGGTGTGGTTATGAACTGTAATCCGCGCTGCGAGTGCTATAAAAAAATGTGCCCTCACAACCCAACACTTTTTTTTATTTTAGCAAAGCATAAGAAGCGAAGCAGAATTCTCAAACAGTTTAGAGATTAAAATAATTTTGAAATAATTGTAAAAATAATAAACATATGCTCTCATTTTAAATAAACACTAAAAAATGAGAAGACAAATTTACTTCAGTCAGAAATTTACTTTTGCAATGGTTAAATAAATGTTCAGCTATATCTTCAAAATATATATTTTTTTAAAAATTCTCTATATAGTGATGATATGGCAAGGAAATAATAGGACATTTTGTAAATTCTGTTATGCTAGCATGTGTAAATGTTTGTATAGTGTTACAATTAACCCCGCATTTGTGCCCCGCTCAACCCGTACATGTGAAATGCTTTTTATGGACAGTTTATGGATTAAATGCATATGAAGGAGCGAAAACAACAAACTCTTTACATCTCTCGGAAAGATACAGTGCAGAGTTCAAACAGACTATAGAAATTAATGAACAGCCTACCTGATACAGTTTCGCAACATTTGAATTTTCCGGTGTATGCAATCTCATGCAGAACACAGCGCAGTGAAGTGAGAGAGTTTCTTCTCATTAATAATGCGGACCGAGCATTTTAATAATGAACCATCGCTCTGAGACCCTCACTGTTATTACAACTCGTGCACGCCCGCGCTTCAAAACACGCAACGCATGTTTTAAATCCCGGCCTTTGCGATTCGAAAATCGCACTGAGCAATATCGCAATTCGTAATTAATCTTTGTATATCGTCCAGCCCTAGGAACTGTGTGTGTGTGTCATTTAGCTGCCGCCAAGTGGCTTTGTGCGACCCACAGTTTGAAAACCCCTGCCCTAGAAAACCCATGATTTAACTTAAATGCGGGAACAATTTAAGTCATAGTAACGAATTCTTAATTCATGGCCAGGAAATCCTTCATTTCTCCCCACACGTTTACCACAGTAAGAGATGCGAAAACAGTGATTAAAAGTGAACAACAATAAAATAAACCTGCGAATCTAGAGGGTGAGACAGTGAGGATTTGGGAAAAGAAACAATAAATAATATTAAATTCGTGACCATCCGGAAAAACAGAACACAAGCCGCGTTTGGCTTGATTTAAATGTATGCGCTCGGCATGAATCAAAAAGCATGGTCGCGATGTAACATTTGCCTGCTAACCAATTATTTCTCTTATTAACAAAGCTTTGTACCTCACTTGTGTCATAATACTCACATTAAAATGTTTCAAATGGGTAACAGTGTGTTTGTAGCAACGCCGGTGGTTCTGGAAGCGGATCACTGACCGCGCATCACAGCCCCACGCGCTGTACTTGCGTTTGGGATCATTTTATTTTAAATCCCGATAATGTCAATTGCAAACATTGCTATGATGTTTTAAAAAAAAAAAAAAAAACGATTACCATGAAGCCATTTAAAAAGGCGCATTCAGCGGTCTCCGTGACAGGATATGAAACAGCACACAAAGTATAATGATCCCGTGCGTAACTACGGCGCGCTCTCTTTTATCAAATGATCGTAATCACATCCATTCATTTTACCATCCTGCCACTAGCCTTTTATTTAGACTAAAAACCCTTTTCATTCGGGTGAGGAAGCTGGCGTTTTGAGTGGCATTTGCACATCCTGTCATGCCGGTGACTATATGCCACTGCAATAGATGCATTAGTTAAGGTTAACGATTAATCGATTAATTGATCGTTAATTTAAACGACGATCGATTATGGAAATTATTGAAAATTTACATCCCTAATTACAACACATCAATTTATCTGGTTAGACTGTTTCTGCACTGTAAACTTCACTCAGGGTGCGATGGCAACCCATTTCTGCCACAGAATTTTTTATTTTATTTTTTAAACGGTAATTATGACTCCCAATTACAATGATGACTCATGATGATGATTTTTGCGAGTTTATATCTCGCAATTGCAAATTATAAATATTATTGAGAGTTTCAGAATTGCGCGTCATACATTTGTAATTGCAAGTTTAAATCTCTCTATTTTGACTTTTTTTATCAGCAGATGAGTTTATATCTCACAATCTCGTCTCGTGGTCCTTTGCCGATCCCACTCCCCTCTCTCTCCACTCAATGCTTTCCGGTCTACTCTATACTGTCCAAATAAAGGCTTAAAAAATCCCATAAAAAAAAAAAAAAAAAAGAAGAATTCTGACTTTCCATATTGCAATTTTGACTTGTTTTCTCTGAATTCTGAGTTTAAAATTCTGTTTTTGTTTGTCTGTTTTTGTTTCTCTTGTTTTGGGTTTTTTTTGCAACAAAAAATAAAAAAGTAATTGCAACTTTATCTCACAATTCAGATTTTTCTTTTCAGAATTGCGAGTTTACATCACATTTCTGAGTTTATTTCTCGCAATTCTGACTTTTTTCCTTAAATTCTGACTTTTTTCTTAGAATTCGGAGTTTACGTCGCAATTATCAATTATTTCACAATTCTCACTTTCTTCCTCACAAATTGTGTGTATATCTAACAGTTCAGAGTTTATATCTCGCAATTATAACTTTTTTCTTGCAATACTGAGATATGGTCCATATGGTGCATCTTGCAGCTAGTTTGTGTAAATTAAACAAGCAGGTGACTAAATAAAAACACATCAGGTGTGTGCAACATTATTATTACCACAATTTTATTTATTTTCAATAGAAAAATGAATGCTCCACACATTATTTGATCTCACATTTTGTTCTCTGTGTTTTATTTTTGTACTACAAATTATATTCTCATCGCCTCCTCGGAGAAAACATCCCTGCTTCAATGACTAGAACAGTGAAATATAAAGTGTGCCTGACAGCTCTGCTCAGATGAGACGAGACAAGGTGATGGGTCTGAATCTGGAGCCGTGCTGAACTCGCAGCGGAGGCCACAGCACTGAGATCAAGCATGAAAAAAGCCTGCAGGTCCCTCCCCAGGAGGCAAGCGGCCAGTCCGATCCACATTGATCGCAGCTCTTGGATGAGAAGGCTTGCTGCGGCCTCATCCAGAGTGAGAAGTCAAAAGTTGAGGAGAGAGACCCTCGACATGCAGTACAGAAACTAAGTTAAAAAGAAACACTGGACCCCACAAGAGGTAAACAAATTGGGTTCACACTGCTTATCTGGCTGAAAACTGGCATCTGCGGGCAGCTTTGTTGTTGAGTTTAACATGTAAGGGTCAAAGAGTCCAAAAAAGTGCTTTAATAAGCTTGAATATTACTGTAGACAGCTTGCACAGCTCAAATCTTATGAAACAAAAATCTCAGAGTTCAGAGTTAAGATGTAAATGCAATAAATTATTCACAATCACACAATCCTTCCACTTACAGTTTCAAACATTAAAACCAGAAATATACTTTACTTTAATTCAATAACGCAGATGCCAGTGCTTAACCAGCATACTGAACAAATAGTTTGAGCAAGTAACAAACCTTGGTATTAAAATAAAATAACTTCAAATGTCTGTACCATTAAACCGCTAGTTTTATTATACAGATTAACTAACTAATTTAAAGATTATTTTTTTAAATGTTACACGTTTCCACCTGGAATGCAACTTGCATCATTTTTTTTGTAGTAAATCAACATTGTTAAAAAATTGCTCATTGTTATTTTACAATGCATTAACTTAACAAATAATTAAATTAATTGAAGTGATAAAGAAATATTATACCGCCACAATAATACCTATTACAGGGGTTAAAGCAAAAAAAAATCCTGAGCCTGAAATTTTTTCCGGGGGCGGGCTGTGCCGGGCCGGGGCGGGGCGGGGGGGTTGCCAGGCAGCACATGCAAAGCATGCAATGACTGTGGCAACTTAA
Source organism: Schizothorax lantsangensis (assembly GCA_027422415.1). Lineage (NCBI taxonomy): Eukaryota > Metazoa > Chordata > Actinopteri > Cypriniformes > Cyprinidae > Schizothorax > Schizothorax lantsangensis. Next base: position 34,600,193 of record CM049848.1, read on the forward strand.
ACATTTGAAAGGATACTGTGGCATAGTTATTGCTTTCCTTATTCAAACTGATTTTTTTTTTTTTTCGTGAATATATGGTTGACCTGAAGAATGAAAGCTATATCATACACTTGGAAAATTATGAGCTATATCACCGCTTATCAACACTAGGGGTATGACAAAACACTTTAGACAAAATACAGATACTTGGTTCACTAGAATGAGACAATATTTTAATACTTTTTTAAGAAATTTTCAACAACAAAATATTTGTCTTTTAATTACAAAAAGTCAAACAATGCAGTTGTAATTTGAAATATTTTAACTAATCTAGGGCTGTAACTAATGATTATTTTGGTAATCAAGTAATCTACTGATTATTTTGACAATTGAGTAATCTGATATTTTTTAGTAACACAAACAGGCCTAAGTGAAAACCAGGCTTTAGTATGACTATTTATATATAAACTAACGATGAGGCAATAATAATGGCTCAAATAAAATATCAAAACCAAGTAACTGCATGGTTTTATTGAACAACACTGTTAAAATGCATAATGTAATATGCCTATACATAATATGAACATAGCTTAAGTACATTATGTATTATAACAAATACCTGATAGGGCGCCAACGGCCTGGTGATGTTTCACTTTACAGCGTGATTAAACGATGTTTAAATTCATTTAATTTTAATATTTGGCTACATGCAAACTCAGAAACTTTTATTTTGAAATCGCGATGCACAATAAATGGCATATTAAGAAATAGGTTGATGTATTCTCCTGTGTTGGCAAAGGATTATAAATGATATACGGTACAAATCTAGTGAGATAATGAACAGTTTTCCCAGATGAACGTGAGCAATTCTCACAGCATATGCAGAGGAAGAGTTTAACCCTTTCACACATACAGTCTTTACTGGTAAATTACCGGCAAGTTACCAAGAGATCACGTCTGAACAGGACCTTTTCAAAAATCCCGGTAAATGTATTCTGGCAATCATATCGTTCTTATGGAGATGACATGATTACTCTGAGCTATTTACAAAGCTCCGCTGCTTTCTAGTTTTGCCATGTTTTTTATAGTCTATGGTAAATATGCGCTAGATGGACATCTTTGATCATTGCGCCTTGCAGCTTTTTCAACGTGTCGCGCTTCTCCATTCATCAGGACTGCAGCTCTGCTACTGGATACTATTATGTGCATCTCGTGTTTATAAGAGCAAATAGTAATGTTAGTTAGGCTAGTAGGCTAGTAATGTTAGTTTGTTTGAGAGTGAAAGCTGTGCTCCTCTCATACCATTGGTAGGCGAACTCATGGACTCGAAAGAGATATCAACAAGTTTATTTTTTTTAAATGTAGTTTTTTTATTTTTTTTTTCGCAGCCTAACGCTGCACGCCGGAGATCCGGCACGGTGCCAGAGAACTTTAAGCCCTGCTATTATTTTACTATAACATGTCAAATATAAAATAATATTTATTATTATTATTATTATTATTATACAATACTTTATAATAATAATAATTATTATTATTATTATTTACTACAAAAAATTAAAATCAAGTATTTCATAATAATCTACATTATTATTAAATAATAATAATAATAATAATAATACAATATACGTTATAATAAAAATCTTAATAGAATTATTATCAATATTAATATTTTACAGAACAATAGTAAAATTACAAAACTAACATTTATGTTTTTATTTATATTTATATTTTCACAGATTTACGTAATTCACATGGGTTATACTTTTCAGGTCGGAAAATATGGAAAAATATCATTAGACTGCTATTAAGTATTACATTAAAGAAAATGAATAATAAAGTGAACAACTGCATGCTTGTGTGGATTATAGTTTCATAATAATGTATCGAAACATACTCAAGACAGACTCTGAATTTGATCTGTCTGCAATATGAGTTTTTCCATCCTGGCTGTTGTTCCTGTTACAGGATAGTGACGTGAACCTTCTAAAAGACTCAAATGTGCAGCACATGCAAGCAATTACAGCAGCACGTCTCATTCCAGACGAGCTCCCTCACTTCATCCATCTCTGAAGCAGCAGCTACAACCAAAACTGCAGCAGCCAGACTCATGAAGCTGTGAAACGCATGAGATGAGAGAACAGGAATTCTGCCACCTTCACAATCTGTATAAGTTGAGCTATATAAGTTAACATCAAGTTAAACTAAACGAAAATAAGAAATGTTTCCTTGACAACTAGAATAAAATAAGTAAATTTTTTATATATTTTTAAATTTTCAGTTTACATTTATTTTATTTCAAGTAACAACATTTTTTCCCTTTAGCTTTGGTATTAACTTTAGTTTCAGTTAACTATAATAACCCTACCCTGGTCGACCACTGGTTCCAGAGCAGATTTAAGGTCAGGAGTTTCTGAAGGGTCTCAAGACAGAACCATAAAGACTGATAGCAAGAGGTCCACACGTCCTGTCATCACTTCCCTCACATCTGATCCGTCCCAGGAATGAAATTAAATCAACATGTGGCGCTCTGACTGAACAAAGACTTCAGCAGAACAATCTCAAGTGTGCAAGATGAAGATACCATGTCCTGAGGAATGGAAAAAAATCTCAGGGTAGTTCCACCGGACTATCTCCACAGGAATGAGCATGTGGCAGGGTTACAGGTAGTCTGGGCTCTATAAAGCTGCTTTATCTCACTCTCGTTCTAAAGGGGGTCTTACTGCTCCAATGACTCGGCAATCTGCATTATCTCTCTAAAGCCGACCCTCGGTGGGCCTCTCAGCACCCCATTACAGACTGAAGCAGCCACAGAGGCCATGAAAGTCACTAAACAGCAGAGCAAAGGAAAGCACCCTGGTTTAAAGGTGAAGTGTGTCATTTTAGCACCACTAGTGGTAATTAACTGTTGTCAAACAGGTTTCCCAAACACAACCACAAATTGATTCGGAAGTTGACATGTCAGGCCAATCAAACAAACAGCAATATTTTGAAAGTGTCGCAGTAATATTTTATTAAAAATAAAATAAAATGGAATCATATGCACGTATAACAAAAATGTTGGATATTGATCACCTAGTATTGAATTTTTAATTGTGGATGTTTATTTTTGAATATTTTAATGGTTGTAGATGACTTCTGCCAACAAACTAATAGGGCTGCCCGATATATTGCATGCGATTCTTATGTGCATCTAGTCAGTAAAGCCGGTTCCGTGATTAGCGCTAAATCTCCATCACCTGTTTTCAAATGGAGCGGCATTTAATACACAGAGATGAAGATATTCACTGACAAGCTACGCAATATCACGTTCAATATTCATCTGCGATTCTGAGCGCGAATTGCGTAGCTTGTCAGTGAATATCTTCATCTCTGTGTATTAAATGGCGCTCCATTTGAAAACAGGTGATGGAGATTTACCACTAATCACGGAAACGGCTTTACTGACTAGATGCACATGAGAATTGCATGCAATATATCGGGCAGCCCTACAAACTAAATAACCTAATTAACTAACCCTAACAAGTTAACTAACTATGCTAGGTTATATAAAATATTTAACTCATTAAGATGACTATTTCTTAAATATCACTGTCTTATTATAGAGTCCCACCTCTATTAAAAACACTTTCATCTCATCTCAACTGATCTCAAAAATAAGAGTTATCCATATTTAGCACTTTACACTGAAAACATTTGGTGTAGGATTTATTTTAAAACAATTTTCACTCAGATACTGCTAGTAAATTTCACAAATAATTACCAAAAAAACACACACACACGTTGCATTAAACATTACATTTTTAAGTAGCAAGACCAGTAGTATTTGCTTGTAAAAACATTTTAATAATCTTTTCTTCGGAAAATCTTTTTTTTTTTTTACAGTTTATTAAAATGCTCTCATGCCTAAATTGACTTAAGCATCACAACATTGATTTGACAAAGACAAAATCTATTGTGCATGTTCTTTTTTTTAAGAGAAAATAATATAGACATTTAATAGTGCATTTATTATCGCCCATGCCCGAATTAGCCCGAATTTTAATATTAGTGCATCCCCATGGAAAACCGCATACTTCACTGTTTATTTTATTAAATATGTATTAAATACTTTGTATTTTGGAAGCACAGTGTAAAACAGTGAAACAAAAGTCTTTCCCTGGGTTCTGCAATAATTTTTTAAGAACACCTGTGGTAAACTTGTTTATAACTAGTCCAGAATAGTCAAAGATCTTGTTTCGACCATGTCACATTTCTACCCCACCTTAAAAACACACTATACAGCTATACAATAGCAGGTTGAAGTGTTGACGGTAGCATCTGCAGAGCGCTGCACAGGAAGCGGACGTGGTATTGTTGTTCTGCTGATCGCCTCTGGCTCGTTCAACTCACACACTGAACCGTCAGAGCACAGATTAGTCCTCCAGACTCACAATTACAGCAGGTCAATCACAAACCACCGCCAAGATCCACTTATTTACACACTTCTTCATTCTCTCGCTCTCCAAGCAACTCTTTTCAATGAGCTATTCGACATGAATGATTCCTCCGAGTCCGTCTCCGGTGTCATGACAACCACAAAACCAACAGTCAGGCCTGCTTCTGTGACCCGGTCACTCCTACTAAACAGTGCACTTTCATGTCTACATCACCCATTCTTGTGGTTAAAGTAGTGCCTATTTATATATATATATATATCAGGGCTGTGCGATATGACGATATATATCGGATGGACGAAATAAAAAGTCTATCGTTTCATATTATGTTCTATCGTTTATTTCGTGGTGTCGCAAAATACATTGTTTACGGTACTTTTTCATCATTTGGATGACTGCGATCTTTACACGCCACCACGGGGCGTGAAGGGGAGACGGAACCAGGTGGAGAACGACCAGAACTAAACGAGGGACTACATCTGTAGCATGGGCACGCGTTTTTAAGCACTGCAGTTTTAAAACAACCGATTTTAAGCTGTTGAAACGCAAACAACAGCGCTATGTGTGCACCGTCTCTGTTTCTGTGTGAGAGGACCGCACACTTTTTTTTTGCTGCTTTATTGGCTTTGAACTAGGGATGTCAACGATTAATCGACGATCGATTAATTGTCGATAAGAGATGTAATCGATAAAAGCTATCGATGGTCGATTAAGCAGTTTAATTTTGGGGTGCGTGCGGCTCATGCGCAAAACACGTGCAAACGGCTGTGAGTGATGGTGAAGGGGCTGGATCTTACAAGAAAATAATTTACTAATGTACAAACTACGCTTTTAATATGATCCAAACTTTAAAAGTACATTAAAACAGATACAGTTCTTTTGTATTGAAATGTAGTAATAAGTCATGTTCAATTATAATTTCCCTAGATAATTGTTGCATATCGAGCACTTCGCTTTGACAGGGCTGCGCACGCGAGCAGGACAGTCTATTCATTCATACAACTTGTTAATTCGTTCCTACGACATATTAATTTGTGGCAGCTGTCCATGTTTCATTAATTTGTTCCCTAGAAAACCCATGATTTAACTTAAATGCGGGAACAATTTAAGTCATAGTAACGAATTCTTAATTCATGGCCACGAAATCTTTCATTTCCCCCCACACGTTTACCACAGTAAGAGATGTGAAAACAGTGATTAAAAGTGAACAACAATAAAATAAACCTGCGAATCTAGAGGGTGAGACAGTGAGGATTTGGGAAAAGAAACAATAAATAATATTACATTCGTGACCATCCGGAAAAACAGAACACAAAGCCGCATATGACTTGATTTAAATGTATGCGCTCGGCATGAATCAAAAAGCATGGTCGCGATGTAACATTTGCCTGCTAACCAATTATTTCTCTTATTAACAAAGCTTTGTACCTCACTTGTGTCATAATACTCACATTAAAATGTTTCAAATGGGTAACAGTGTGTTTGTAGCAACGCCGGTGGTTCTGGAAGCAGATCACTGACCGCGCATCACAGCCCCACGCGCCGTACTTGTGTTTGGGATCATTTTATTTTAAATCCCGATAATGTCAATTGCAAACATTGCTATGATGTTTTAAAAATAAAAAAACGATCACCATGAAACCATTTAAAAAGGCGCATTCAGCGGTCTCCGTGACAGGATATGAAACAGCACACAAAGTATAATGATCCCGTGCGTAACTACGGCGCGCTCTCTTCCTTTTATCAAATGATCGTAATCACATCCATTCATTTTACCATCCTGCCACTAGCCTTTTATTTAGACTAAAAACTAGAGCTGTCGCGATTCGTCGATTTTAGTCGACTAGTCGATTTTGAAAAATCATCGACTTCATTTTGCTCGCGTCGACTAACCGCAAAATACCGTAAGTGCCGCATTTCACGGACGAGAATCCATAAAACACATTATTAGACTATTTTCCAAGGCTGCATGATATTAAACCCATTTAAAAATCACAATTAAGCATAATTGTGAATTCACAAAAGCTATGATTTAATTAAATAATTATATGCCATGCAGTTCTAACACAGTATATGCGCTGTAATTATTTACGTGCGTCTCACAGAGGCTCCGTTCACAGTAGTTCCACAGAAACTTATCATTTACATGTGGAGCATCTCAAACTCCATCTCTGCATGTTGTTGTGAGTTTGGGTTTATTATAACGTTCATCTGGGAACGCAACGTGCGCCATTTCATCAGATTTGTAAGGTAAATCATTTATAAACCTGTGCAAACACAGGAGAATATATCGCGATTTCAAAATAAAAGCTCAAACCCTGACTCTGAGTTTTGATGTCCACATATTCATTTAATTACAATGGCTATAGCATTTCTGTCCTAAAGAAATGGCCAAATATTAAACATTAAGTGGACATTTGAATTAAATGGTGCTTGTTCAATATTAAACAAGGATTAGATCGTGCAGTAATGTTTAAAAATAATCATCAGGCGCCCCCTGCAGGCCTTTGTTGTAATGCGTAATGTAGATTAGCTCTATTGTTTATAATACATTATGTATTTTGTTCAATAAAACCATATGATTTCTTGCTTTTGATACTTTATTTGAACTAATTATTATTGCATCATTGCTATTATATATGTATTTTAAGTCATTTTAAAAGCTATTGTTCACTTACATCTATTTTTATTACCACAAAAACATTATTATAATTATAGGGCCCTATGAAATCCGTTTTATTTCCAAATTCATTTTTTTCCATTTCCATTTTTCTATACTCTGTTTTAATGGTTAAATTAAATTTTATTAATCAAAAATCCTGTCTAATTAATTGAGTTTTACAGTTTTATCTGTACCAAATTCTGTTTTCCATTATTTTCTGGATTCCATTTTAATGGTTCCATTAATTTTTTTTTATTATTTTTATTTTTTTTTTTTTTTCAGAAATCCTGCACATTTACATTTTTCTCCTAAATAAATTCTGGTAAATAATATTTCTGGTAAATACTCCTTTATTTAAAATACTGATTATAATGTTATTATTAGACTAGAACACGTGGATATGTTGTCATTCTTACACTATAATACTGAACTGATTTCAGTGATCTGGACTGAGAGATGAGATGGACACTTGCTTCTTGCACTCTATGTTGCACTTTACTTTTGCTTTAAAAAAGGATTTCATAGAAATTTGGATTTAATTTGGTTTAATAAAATATTCTTAAGTAAAATTGTTGTTGTTTTTTTGCGGGAAATTAATCGTTTAGATTAATCGATAAATTAGTCGATAGATTAATCGAAATAAAAATAGTCGTTAGTGGCAGCCCTACTAAAAACCCTTTTCATTCGGGTGAGGAAGCTGGCATTTTGAGTGGCATTTGCACATCCTGTCATGCCGGTGACTATATGCCACTGCAATAGACGCATTTTGCAGTAGTTAAGGTTAATGATTAATCGATTAATTGATCGTTAATTTAAACGACGATCTATTGTGGAAATTATTGAAAATTGACATCCCTACTTTGAACGATTACATAAACACACTTATGCGTCAGAATCCCCATCTTTGCAAGTATCCTCATAAACACAGCGAGTTAGGTCTTAAGAGAGAAAACAGCTGAAAGAGAAAACGCATATGTAACAGTGTATTGGATCCAGACTTCGGTCTTAAAGGGGAAGCGCTCCAATATTCGTTCTGTCTGCCATTCCTATTAATCAGAATGGAATAGGAACCCATTCTATAGCTAATAGCTATAGGCTTTCCTGTAGCTCAAATGGTAGAGCATGGCGCTAGCAACGCCAAGATCATGGGTTCGATTCCCAGGGAAAGCAAGAGCTGGTCAAATGTAAAACTGTAACTTGAATGCAATGTAAGTCGCTTTGGATAAAAGCGTCTGCTAAATGCATAAATGTAAATGTAAATGTAATCATAGCACATTGCTAGAAAATCTCTCACTGCTCTTGACTAAATCACTTTTGTAACTTTAATAAGAAGAAATTAGATACAGCACTATCTATCTATGATAGATATAATTAACACGTGTATTATGTATATATTCTATACATGTATATATATTTAAAAATGATAATAATGATATATTTATATATATGTATAGAATCTATACATAATACACGTGTTAATTATATCTATCATAGATAGATAGATATAATTAACACAGTGAAGACTAATTAATTTACACAATGTATGTAGCTTTTCTGATTTATTGTAGTTTTTTGTCCTATTGCTTGCAATTAGTTTCTTATTCTTATTTTATCACTGACTGTTTATTTATCTTCAGTGAGCTTGAGGTTTTTTTGTGTCTCTCTTTTTAGGCTTGTATTACTTTGATATTGACATTGGTGACAAGGATTATGAAAGTTCTATAGTATCAAAGATTTTAATATCATAAAAACCTTTTTAAAAGAAAAAAATTACTATATCAAGATATATATCGTTATCGTGATATAAAATTAGTCATATTGTGATATAAGATTTTGGTCATATCGCCCACCCCTAGTTACACACCAGAGGCTTTTAAATGAATTGTGAATCTAAAATATGCGTGTTGGAGAATGTATAAACAGTTAACAGTGTTTATGTCATATCAGTCCGTCAGAAAAAAACAGTTCTGGCCTTTTTTTTTTTTTTTTTTTTTGCTAGTTGGTTGCTAGTTGTTGTTATTTTTGGCTGGATAACTAGCAGGTTTAAAAGCCCTTTAAAATTAAATATGTACACAGTTTGTATTAAATGAAAGTACAGTCAAATTTTATCTCCTGTATAGATTTTACAATAACTTCATGTTATTATCTAACATCAACTTACAGTGAGTGAACAATATATTTTTACAACATTAATTAATGTTTGTGAATGTTATTTAATACAAACACTTGATCATTCATGTTTGTTCATTGTGCATTAAATAATTTTAACAGATTGAACTTTGACTGATTGATTGATTTTATGTATTTGTAAATTTTGAAATTAACTCTAAGAAGAATAATTGCAATATATAACTATTGTTTATTTGATAGGTCATGTTATCTAAAAGATGGAATCTTATTGTAAAGTGTTTTTAATAATACACTTTCCTTCTATTTGATATGCACTTGTCTTAAAATATATGTAATCTTATCTAAATGTATTATAAAAGCTGAGGTTTGTTATTTACTGAAATGTTATATTTTAGCTGGAGTCAATGATCTAATGTTGCATTTGGTCAGACTCAGCCCACTGCTTTACTAATATTATATTTTCCTTTTACAGCTGCAGGAAGATCATGAAACACATCAGAAAACCCTAAAACAGAACAGTTTACAGTTGTTTTTCAGCGGCAGCAGAAATATGACAAAAACTTTTGGGTGGAACTTGTTTACTTTTTTTCATACTTTTATTACTTGTGGAAAAACTTGAAATAATTTTAAATAAGCATAAAGAATGGCATTGGTTTTTGTGCAGTTTATTTTTGTTTAACTTTATTAATAAAAATGTTTTTAATTAGCATATTTTTGTGTTTTGCTTTGGTACCGAGAACCGTGGATTTTCACTGGTATTGGTACCGAATACTGAAATTTTGGTAACGTGACACACTAGTGGGGGGTATGGGGGGAGTGGTCACAATGCCAGCTCAACATCGTGATGTCTATCAGCCATCGGTGATGGACGATGGCATCATCTGTCGGCCTAACCCTAGTAAATACACAACACAGTATTTCTAAAAAATAAATAAATAAATAAAATTGTTTAATAAAATCTAATAATTCGATGATTTTGATTAATAAAATTTAATGGAACCATTAAAATGGAATCCATAAAGTTAATGGAAAACAGAATTTGGTCAAATATAATGGGTGCAATGTGTGCATATGATCAGGATGGTACTACCTCCTCATCATTTTGAGCCAGGAAAAACCCTGTGAGGGAGTTTTTTTGTTGTTGTTTTTTTGCATGCAACATTTAATGCCACACGACTATATAAATTTAAAACGTTCTGCTCCAATTTAAGACCTTTTAGGCCTCAATTTGTGGAATGATAAATTAAGACCTTTTTTAGACCGACAGAAACCCTGCCATCATGTATGTATTAATATACTGGATAAAATTTTAAAATACATATCTTTATATGATTTGTCATTTTAAATCATATTACACTGAAAAATTGGCACAGAAGCAATTTCACTAAGGAATTGCTAGTAAATTTCCCAATTAATTATAAAGAAAAGCAAAGTAACAGATTAAATTAAACATGAAATTTTGAAGTAAAAATTGTATTTTCTTGTAAAACATTCTCTACAGAGTGGATGATTGTCATGTCTGCAGGTGCTGCTCCAACTTGAACAATGAAAAACTGACAATTTATACTGAAATATTCCACTTTAATTCATTTTTACTGTCTCTAATAAAATGTTTCAAACTAATGTTTTCTTTGCAGTAGTTTAAATATTGAATTTATGTTTCCCCAATATCACTTGACAGCATCCTGTCATTTATAAAATCATTTGACAAAAGATTTGATGAATTCTTAAAAAGTTACAGAGCTGAAAAAGTACTATATAAAAAGAATGACCTGACCTGAATTGAGTACTTGTGGTAAGAAAATGACAGACATCATTTTCTGAAATGGAGAATTTAATAGATGAAATTGCTATAATGGAAAGAGACTGTGAGAATAATGGACATGTTAATAGGGACCGTTAAATGCCCATTGACGAAAATAGCCAGAACAAGATAACAGGTGAATGCAGACGGAGGGAAGAATTCTTCACCTTGAAACAGGAAATGAGCAAGAAAAAGACAATAGCAGCCAGAGCGGGCAGTATCTCAGCTCTTTAGACGGCCATGAAGCATTCACAATGACATGAAAGAAAAAGAGCAACAATGACGTTTTTTAATATGAGTTTACTTCAGTCCATCAAACAGCTCTGGGAAACAGGGAAGAGATGTCTGGGTAACCGGAAAATGGAAATATTCCACGAATCTCCATCTATGCTATTAATATTCACTATCAACAAGAGAGTTAAACAAGCAATGCTATCTTTCTTCATTTAGAAAAGGCCATATTCTGCACTTGTAATTGCTCCACTTTTAAGAATGCAATTAATAACGCAACAGGATGCACACTTAAAATAAAATTTTAAATCAGATTAAATTAAATTAAAAATAAAATAAGTCATCTTTTGGCTCTGGAAAGAAATATGTACTTGATTGACCTGGATCTGGAAGCACTTGAACTCAACCCAACCTTCTAGGGAAAGTCAAAGTTTCCCTTCCCAACTGACAGGAATGATCACAGGTCTAAACAGAGCACAGACAACTCAGAAACAGGCGGTTTTCAACACCCCGAGTTAAGTGACTCACTCGCCTCTTGAGGGCAGAAAATGAAGTCATGCTGATGCTGGTGAGTTTAGATTTGACTCAGGCAGAGTAACTCTGCCTCCCCAGATTAAATTAAATTAAAAATAAAATAAGTCACTAACATCCCTCTACACTTATCAACCCAACCTCCATACCCTTCCCAACTGAGAACACAGACTCTATGAGTCAACTACAAACTAATTAGGCTCTGCTGTTGTTCCAGAGGACAGGCAGGACATATTTTAGGTATAAGGCACCTGAGGGGCCACTATTTTTGGTTATCTTTTGAAGACAATAAACAGAATCGACAGCAACATTTTTAGACTGTATCTCCTAGAAAGAAAAAAAAATAGAAAAGATATGAAACTGGACTTTTTAAAACTGTTTTTCTTATTCTTTAATTGTCATCTGAACTGAGCAGGTAACATCTTAAAAAAAAGTTTTTGTTTGATAACTTAATACCATCGCTGAATTAAACATCAGTAGCACATTTTGCTGTACTATAGTGAAATTAAAGAATCATGGTTCTTGAATCAATATAGTTGTTATGTTTTATTCATATCTGTAAATAAGTTTAAAGTGTCTATTTTAATGAAATGATTTAATAATCTGATTCAGTGATTCATTCACTTCATCACTCAAAAATGTATTTAAATACTCTTTTGAAATGTTTTAAAATATACAGGTAAATATTAATCCACTGGTGAATGTGAATAAATTTATTAAATAGCAAATAATAATAATAATAGCAAATTCAAAAATATAAATCTATTTGATATATCTAAATATCTATGTAATATGTTCAGGCTTTCATTAATATTAAGTTGCAGCCATTAATATATCTGGACTCCCTTTAAACTAGACTCTCAGATATTATGATTTAACAAATTAAATCTGTTTTGTACTATGACAATATTTATGCATTAAACTTATATCCTACTAAATATCCACACTATTGCTAATTAAGGATGTGCGCTACGACTAATTTGACTGTCGTTTAAACGGAAGTTTTGTATCCGACTAGTCGACTAGTCTAAAAGCTAGAAACCCCCCAAAAATGGCAAAAGAAACAATCTGTGCGTGTGTCTATATAACAGCATACACTAGAAATACTTAATCTTTGAATCACTGTCATTTCCCTCAATGAATTCTGCTAAAAATAGGTCACGATTATGCCGTATGCTTGCCTCGCGTTATCATTTAATTTTAGGCGGTCGTTAAACAAAAAAAAAGGAAGCGCATACACTCAACATAAACCAGTGCATGGCTTATTTATTCAGATCGGCTGGAGCAATGCAGAAATGGAAAATCAATCAATAGACTGACAGAATTCTTCATTGTCATATAACGTTAGCCAACATATTAAAACACAAGTCAAAAACAATAGGAAAGTTTATCAAGGAATAGCATTAAAACGGCTTTTACAAATGTACTTCATGTTGGCTATATTGTCTAAAAACAAAACAATGCTCCTTTTACTTACTCAGATCATGCGCATTTGTTCAGTGAATTTAACATGTTAACATGGTCTGGCGAAAGACGGGACTAGAGGCGATTCTGCAAAAAAAACGCACTCTGCAGGAACTGAAGTCACAGGCACACAGAGAAATAACTACAAGCAAGCAGACAGTTTTGAAAAGAGCCTGGAAATCCCGCACCACCACCGAAGTGGGGCTTTATTTAGAGGAATAGACAGAGCGGATAGGATCGTGGACCGCAGCGGCAGGTTGTAGTGTATGACATGATTAACATTTGCTGGCTTTGGCTAGCCTCCAAGCTAACGCATACGTGCCTGTATTGAATATGATTACGCATCGCTCCAGTAAAGTTATTGTAAGCCAATCTGACATTACACAGTTTACAAAAAATCTTTCCATTTCCTTCTAATTCAAAATAATCCCACACCTTGCTGGTCTTTCGCGTGTAGCTCGCCGCAACTGACATGAAGAAAACGCATGCGAGGTCTGAGGTAAAAATGTAGTTTCCGCCCAGATACGCTTTTAAAAATATTTATATATTTAAATATTTTGATATGTATTCTTTTTCAAAAGTTTTATTTTAACTTATTTAAAATGTTTTAAATGTAACGTTAAAATGATGGTAATTTGAATGATAAAATCATCTTTTTTTTTTCTCTCGTGTAAACGACTATTGTTTTCAGTGTCGACTAGTAGGAGCTGTACCGTTTAGTCGACTAGACCCGCACATCCCTATTGCTAATACTTTGCTGCAATACTATTTGATTTATAGGAACTTGGTCATATTAATGACCTCAAAAGTGTGAGAAGAATCAGATACTTAAAGTTGAGAATTGTTTTCACTGCCAGATTACAGTTGCACCTGAGGCTGTGGAAACTAAATCAACCTGACAAGACAGCATTAATTCACTCCAACATACACACACTCTAGAAAAACAGATCGCTTCTTCCTTCCTTCACTCAAAGAACACTGGAACTCAATCCGTACGGTCTCCACCTACATTAATGCTTATCAGCAGAGGAATCAAGAATACATAGCTATAGAAAGAAAATCAATCGTCATGACGTAAGGCCTTCAAATGGATCAGCTACAGATGTAGGTTATGGTTATCTGACTGAAGTCAAATATTAACTTGCCCTGTAGAAAGTCTCCTGGCAATCTCTAACTGAAGCACAACAGATATGGTCCCTTATTTCAGAGCAAAAAAAAAGGTATATATCTCAATATTTTTCAAGATATTTACAATATTCCCCAGGAACTGGTAAAAATGCACATTAAAAAGACTTTATACTGCCTGAAAAAATGTAAATATATCATAAATATATTCAATAAATCATCCAGCTCCACCTAAAATCTGTTTTCACTGATGGAAAGTTAAGCAAGAGTGCCATAAATGTAAGAATTCCCACACATTCTTCTTCGAAATTCCATGAGTCTGAAGTGTAAATGAGTGAATGTGAGCGGTTGAATAAACACAACACAGGTGATCAGCTACGACAGCACACAGATAAGGCTATGGGAACTTTCTAGCAGGTCAAGAGCAGAGGAGAAACTGCACAAACGGGTAGGTACTGAGATTCAAAAGAAGAGTAACTAATATCTGTGAATCTGAAATCAAGAATGAGGTTGCACGTGATGCGCTGTAAATGTTTTACATCTTGGCTGCGTGTCAAACATGATGTAAGGTTTCCTCGAAAAGCCCTTTAATGCAAAAATCATGGATTGTATTGAGTAAATCATAATAGACCTAAGCAAATGTATTTTGGCAGATGTTGAAAAACAGATGAGCTCTGTTGTGAATAAAGAATAAACATGACCGAAATCTAAAACAAGAAAAACTGGCCTATTCACAACTTTTGAGAGTTGTGTTTTATATAACTTTCGCTTTTGGTAGTAAATTGATAAAACAATTAGAAAATGAAAAGTTTTACCAACACAAAGAATTCTGACTCAAACTTTTGTCAATTATGTTAAGAAAACAATAAAATAAAAAAGTAAAATTAAATAAATTGAAATAAAATATTAAAAATTTAATTTAATGTAATTTAATTTAATATTTAATTTAGATCATGTCAGCAATAACCTATTTTGTTTCAGTAAATATACAATATGTTTGTACACTGACTATGTTAACACTAAATAAGCATGTAAAAAAAAAATACAAATTCCTAAGATACAGATTCACGTCCAAACTTCAAATCTGTGCTAGCAGACTGCAGAAAAAAAGAATAAACTTTGGTCTTAAGATTATGTAATTTGATCCTGGCCAGGACCGAATGTAAAAATGGGAGAAGAATGAGCAAATATATTTTATTTTTGCAGTATTAGAAGATCATGATGGTGGAAACTGACAAAAACAATCTCTGTCATTGCGTTTCTGAGCCAAAAGATGTTAGTGGCACTAAAGGGGGTTTGGCTGAGAGATCCCCAAATTGGTCAGAGGACTATTCAGACCATCACCAATCAATGTGCCGAACGTCATAACTTTCCTACAAACGGTTCTACAGAATGCCATAGACATCAATGGCAGAGGAAACAGAATAATACAATGCCTACAAAAACAATACAGGTTAGATACCACGTCTGGCTCTTAATAATGATGGAACAGTAAACTATAGTGGCGGAAATGGGGAGGATATCAACACAGTGGCAACAAGGGAAAAAGTCTCCGTCTCTGAGCGGTCATAGCAGTGCTCTACATTTCACAGCCTGGTACAGTTTATTCTGCACATTCCCACACAGCGAGCTCACCGCACGTCCAAAAACGACAGCTCAACCAAAACACACACAGCGCTGCGGTTCAATATAAGAATCTGAGACCTTGTTTGAGACCTAACTGGCTCAAGGGAGTCTGTAATTCTAAGAGTAATAGACCTTTGACTACACTTTTGGAAAGTCTGGTCCACAATGTAGGTGTGAGTCAAGGACTGCCCAGTTGGATGAAACTGTCTGACGTCAAATGACCGATAAGGGATCTTTTTTTTTCCGTATGTGGTGGGTTTAGCTGAAATTAACACCATAATAACTAGTGGTATAATGATATATCAGTATGGATAGTTGCAAAAATCAAATTACTAAAATCAATTTATATTTTGACAGAAAGAGAAGACTTGTTTGACTGTTAAAAATATAAAAAGATGTCAAACTATTACTAAACTGGCATCAAATAAAAAAAAAATTTTTTTAATTATTTAAAATATTTTTTATATTTATTGTTCTGTGTAAATGTATTTTTTCAACAACTGGACTCCTTAATTTTGTTGTGCAAGCCCTAGATTTGCACATTTTAGAGACTACATAACTAAAAGACTTTCTTGACTGTTGTCATTGCTTTCATATCATTGCACTAGCCAATGATAAATTGTCATAAGATTACTGATGATTTCATGTCCGACTTGATTTTTTTCATTTTCTATTTTTCTATATTACTTAATAAACTACAGAGTTTTTATTTATTTATTTTATTTTTAATTTTTTTGTGGATGACTCAAATGGGTTAGAGGATTTGCAATTTTCAGAGCGTTCAGTTAAATGTTTGCATAATATTTTGATTGCATTTGTGGTTTAACAAAAATAACTGGATGTGTAAAACAGGCACACAATATTGTAATACTGATATATCAGTCACAGGACCTTGAATCTTATAAAATTTAGATTTAATCACGGTATGTTTTAAGGTATCGACAAATACTGTATCAGCGTCCAATAGAATCAATGTCAGATCATATGATGAAATGTCTGAGTTACACTCCTAACAATAACAGACCAGCATGATTTTAAAAGAAAATGTCAAAAAATATTGTTGCTGATCATAATTTCTAACCAGACATAACTAAAGAAACAAAGCAGAATTATATAGGCCTAGTTCTGCTTGTGGATGTCAAGTTTACTTGCTTTAACCTTACCAATAACTCATAATCAGAAAGATATCGTCATTAGCATCGTTTAGATCCACAATCAAGATAAACATAAACTGTGCTCGGAAATACACAGCATTAAAGTATTTCGACCTCCCACAAAGCACTTGAATTAGTTTATTATTTCCAGGCTGACAGCACTGGAGCGCCCCACTGAAACAGACACACAACACAGCTTTTGTTTTGGACGTAACACAACCCTCTCCCTGGCCACTAGCACAATGTTATTAAATGAGCATTTCCCTGCAGGCCACCAGAGTAACCCCAGCACCATAAAAAAGTCCCATCATGATCTACGGACTGACAACCAGTCGCTGATGCAGACGGAGCCAGTGAGGGCAATTAAGAAATCTCTCTTTCATTCCAGTTGGCACCGCAGCACCATTAGCCCTGCGTGACAGAGAAAACTTAATTTTCCGACATTTGTTTTAAGCTTCAAAGTGCATTTGTGCCTGGCAGCTTTACTTAACACTTTATTTACTTTACTTGAAGTCAATTAGAGATAGAAGGATGACTTTTGAACCTAAATCCCTACAGGTGTGTCATATTGTGAGTCACACAAACTCATTCATGTATTTCCAAATCACTCCAGAGGATCCTCTAGCGAGCACAGGTTCAAGACACTCAGGACTAGAGGACTTTTCATGCCCCTCTGTATCTACTACATGTGTTTACATACGATACCAGCACCTGTTATTTGCCAGCTGGCTATGAACCACGAGACAGAGTTCCCACACTTTTTTGACCAATGGCTTTCTGGACTTTAACAGTAATTTGTGATTACCAGATGAGAATCAGAGATTGCATTCAAAAAGAGAAAAGAGCCGAGTAGTTAGACTCATTAAAGATTAAAATTCCCATTACTTTTTTTATATTTTGTAAGTTTCAAATCACAGTTTTAAAACGTCCTGGTTTTCCATGACCGTGGGAAGTCTGTACAGTCGATCCATGGTAAGCTTTCCTAAGGGTAGTAAAAGGAGTGTCCTCTGTCAACAGCACACAACCAACCCACATGACTCAGCTCCATAGAGGAGAAGAGGGCATAAAAACTCCAGCACAACACTGATGATGAGGGATTTCTGGCACTCTATGATCCTAGTTTAAACCGGCGTGAGTGGTGGGACATTTTAAAAATCTGACAAATCGTGCAAATAAAAATTGCACAATGCAACAAACTGTAACAGACTTAAAATAGGTGTGATATTAATTATATAAAAAAAATAAAAAATTATTTTGATTTTAGCCCAAAATGTGACCTTTAATGATATTCACCTGTAACCATTGTTGAGTACCCTAAAAAGCGCTCTGTAAATAAAATGTACTTAATAATACACTACCAGTCAAACTTCTGACACACCTACTTATAATTATTTAGAAGTTATTTAGAGTTTTTTTCATATTTTAGAACAATAGGGTGTTCCTGTGGCTCAGTGGTAGAGCACTGCGTTAGCAGCGCAAAGGGTCGTGGGTTCAATTCCCAGTGAACACACATACAGACAAAAAAAAAAATTATAACCTGAATTAATTAATATTTAAGTCGCTTTGGATAAAAGCGAATAATAACAATAACATTTAAATGCATAAATGTAAAATGTACAATAAAAAAAAATATGAAATACACAAATATAAGCACTTTAACATTTCTTTATGCTTTTTTTCCACTATCTGATCTATTCAATGTCATACTAACTAGTTTTACACATTTTTTACAGGGGTGAATAAATATATTTAATTTTTCTGAACATGAACCTTGAAATTTTGATTGTAAAATACTTACTTAACATACATTGCCCAGGATTTTTTTTAAAGCTCATTAAACCCATGTTGACCTTTTGTGACAACATGCCCCAATAGCAGGCATTATAATCCTGTTATACGGGGTAAGTTGTCACAACGGAAACATACCATTAAACAGACTATCATCATAAGCTTTTCACCACATATTAAACAGAAAAACAATATGACACACCAACATGAATTTGTTTGGGCTCTTAGACACCCCAGTGATTTATGTTTAAAAGTAATTTTAAAGTTAACCTTTTACTTTCCCTCAAATTCTTTAAATATTTTCCTGAGACCTATAAAGCCATTAGTAGACTGATATGATTGAAGTTTTAATCATAAAGTAATCATGCACTTTTCATAAATTATTATTCACTATTCTACACTGTATAAAATAGACTTATTACATTAATTTTTGTATATAAAACTAATTTAAAGCATGTAAACAGAAGCATTATAGAGCTGTCAAAAGATTAATCGCATTCCAAAATAAAAGTTTTAATTTACATAATATATGTATGAGTACTGTGTATATTTATTATGTATATATAAATTCACACATATACAGTATATATTATGATATACATATTTGATACATATATGTAAATATATGTATTTACATGTATATATTTATATTCATATAATTTATATTATACATAAATATATTTAAACTATATAAACAACATATTTTTCGTAAATATATCCATGCATGTGTGTGTATTTATATATAAACAATAAATATACACAGTACACAAACATATATTATGTAAAGAAAAACTTTTTTTTGGATGCAATTAATCGCGATTACTCATTTGACAGCACTATTTAGATACAAAGTTTTTTAAGTGAATCGACACCAATGAATTCATTCAAGAGTCGATTCATCTGTCAGATTGAGTCAAACGCTGGACTGTCAGTCAGTCTGAGAGCGGTTTATATATAAACACAACTCACATAAACTATGTGGAAAAAGCACATTATGAACCCATGAAAAGATTCAACATAATAAATGTGATGATGCTTCCCACTACAATCCATATATCCCACAGATAACCCACAGATTCATATTCCAAAGCCAGAATTCCCACTTCAAGAGGAGATGATCCCAGCAGGACACACCAATAATCCAACTACATATGTCAAACAGTTTTCTGTCTACATTAAACAGTTCATAAAGCACATCCACACAGAAAACCCCGCTGGTATCCCATGACAGAGAAGCGGACAAGCCTCGGCATATTCCCGTTCAATCTGGGATCAGGATTCTCAAACTCCAACGGAACTCACGGGCTTTGAAAAGGATGTGGGAACGACTTTAACACTTCATTAACATCCACCGGCGGCAAATGAAGATGTAACTGCTACATTACCTGATTTATGTCATGAATTCTCCGTCTGGGAAAAGTTTTGAGGACGCCGCTTCTCTCTCTGAGTCTCAGACAGTGACTCCTCCCTCCCTCCGCGCGCGTGCACTGAGCTAGCACGACGTCTACGCCGAAGTATGTTTACTATCAAGGGGGCTTCTCTCACCCTGCGTCCCAATGTGCATACTATCCACCCTACCTGCCCTAAACAGTATTGAAAATGACTAATATCACATAGAATTTAGGAGTATGCACGTTGGGACGCAGGATCAGTTAGTGAGGTATGTTGATTTAGTGTTGAGGTAATGCTAGCACCAGTGTTGGGGAGCAACTAGTTACATGTAACGGAATTATGTAATTTAATTACAAAATAAATGTAACTGTAATTTGTTACAGTTACTGAGAAAAAAAGGTGTAATTACATTACAGTTACTTATGAAAATGTTAACGATTACAAAAGGGGTTACATCTGAATATTATCACACACATACAGATCTGATTGTTTTCTTTTCCAAATTGCATTGACATGAAAAAATACTATAGTAGTATATAGTTAAAAAATACTATATACTATAGTATAGTATAGTTCTAATTTATAATATATACCACAGTGTTTTTGAACCATACTGTAGTAAAGTGTATTATAGTAGCTACTGTATAGTATTTACAACACTTTGTTAATGAATGCAGCATAAAACAGCATACTGTAGTATTAACTATAGTGAACTGATAAACTGTAGTATACATTAGTTTTTACTATAGTAAACTGTAGTGTATTGTAGCATAATATATCCTATAGTTGTAGCCAACTTAGTATTTGGTAAAGTAATTTGTTTATATTACTATAGTTGTTATATTACCACAGCAACTATAGAATTACCACAACAAATGAATTCAAGTACTTTACTATAGTATGGTTCACAAACACTATAGTATTTACTATGAATTAGTATTAGGCCAGCTCTAATATATGAGACACCAACCAATGTTTGAGGAGTTTAGGACACAGAATAGGACACATGCTTATTCAATAACTGTTTTATTTCCTATTTGGGTTTATGTATATGCTTTATTTTTGTAAGATTAACTGTTTTTTTTTTTCAAAGCATTGTTAGCATTTGTTTCCTGTCATAGCTATGCAAAGATCATAGCTATTAAACTACTGTATCTTGTTATGATTTTAAATCTGTATTTAACCTCAGAGCGATCTCAAAGTTAAAAACAGGTGCTAAAGTCTAATTTTGTGGTGTCTGTGCTTTAAAATATTTTTTTTACACAAGTTAGATATTACAAGTTATGTAAATTATGTGTAATCTAATTAAATATGCACTCATTTGCATAAGGAAATCTTAACATTGGATAAAATAAGGTTCAAAATTCTTGTTTTATTTTGTTGACATTTTTTACTGTTATGG
The DNA here is from genome assembly GCA_027422415.1 of Schizothorax lantsangensis. NCBI lineage: Eukaryota > Metazoa > Chordata > Actinopteri > Cypriniformes > Cyprinidae > Schizothorax > Schizothorax lantsangensis. The sequence continues at coordinate 34,621,917 of CM049848.1, forward strand.
TTATTATTGTTGTTGTTGTTTTGTTTTTTTTAGGGTTAGGGTTAAGGTTCAATTTCTCTTTGTATCACTCAAGAAAATATTGTTTGGATGTCCATTAGTCTGAAAGCAAAACAGCAAAATACCCCAAAGTCTCAAAATTGACCAGTGCATGGAAATGCAATGTTTTTGCCTGTAGTGTATGGTTTTTGACCTATTAAACAGCCTTGGGGTCTCTCGGATCTCAAACCTGAGGTTTAAAACAACTTTACTGAACTTTATGAAGAAATTCAGGTGCAGGTTGTAACCTGAAGCACCAAAAGAGGTGGTGCATTATGGTGATGTTTACCATTTAAAGAGTGCAGTTGAGATTTTCTTTTCTGAGAAAAGAACATTTAACCTTGTGTTTTGGAAAATGTTTAGTCAGCCTGAAATGAACCCTGGAAGCAGAGCCATATGAAAGGCCGAGATTTACCGCAGGAAAGATGCTTGTGTAGAGAATCCTATGACAAATCTAACTGCTGCTCCCGAGGTTCAGGCTGGCAGTGGATGTGATGAAGTCTTTAATGCAGTTTGACCTTTGCTGTTCCAGTGCTTTAGCGGGATCCTGTGGGGATTCACTCATGTGGTGAGTCTAAAATAGAGCCAGATCTCCACAGCAGCTGTCCTGCAGATGTTTGTAATAATGAGAGGTTGTAATTACAATTCAAAGTGAACTGGATATGCTCTTAGCCCGAGCGTGAGTTAATGGCCGTTTCTCAAACGGAAGGCTGCATCCTCCGTAGGTCACAATTTTAGGCTGCATACGTCATAAAGACCTTATTTTAGAATATTAACAGTTATAAATTTGACCATTATTCTTAGTTAAGTGTAAATTGTTGAAATATGCTTTTGACTCGCAAATGTAATGCTCAGTTAACTGAAATAAACCAAGCTTGAAGACATATGCAGCCTACAAATGTGACCTACGGAGGATGCAGCCTTCCGTTTGAGAAACGGCCATTATGAATGTGTTTTTTAGGAATTAACTCAATGCTGACACCATCTGGTAGAGAGCTATTGCACACATGACGCTACAATACACAACCTACTGTATGAAGCGTTTACCTGCAAGTGACATCAATCTAATATGCTGATTTGGTGCTCAAGAAACAATTCTGATTATCAATGGTGAAAATTATCAGCTGTGTATACAATTTTTTTCAGGATTCTTTGAAGTTCAAAAGAACAGCATTTATCTGAAATAAAATGCATTTGTAACATTATTAAATGTCTTTAATGTCACTTTTGATCAGTTCAATCCTTGCTGAATAAAAACATCAATTTCTTTCATTTCTTTCCAAAAAAAAGATAAAATTCTCACTGACGCCAGCGTTTGAACGGTGGTGTTACAACAGCTTTCTATTTCAGAAAAATGCTGTTCTTTTGAACATTACTTTTACATTACAAAGTACTTTTTTTAAATAAAATTAAATATATAAACATTAAGCATGAATGTTTATAGGGGTCATTTTAACCTTTGATCATTAATATTAAGTAATGTTTCAGGAAATACCTTATATGCTGAAAAAAATGGTGTAGGATATACTCAGAAATTGCTAATGAATCTCAAAAATAATTTAAAAGACATTTCACTGTAAAAATATGATCAATTAATAATGTCAACATGTTTTTCTTTTACTAATCAGATTTCAACTTCAATTTTTTAAGTTATACAAGATTCAACTACATTTTTAAGTCACTGTAACCTGATTTAAGTTGAAATAACCGATTATACTTCAAAATTTCATGCACTGACTGAACTTCAGTTTTTAAGTTGACGTAGGTGAAAATGAAGTGTTGCAATAGTATTTTCTTGTTAAATGTTCTCCATTAATCTTTATTTACAACACTGAAAAGACTTTTGTACCGGCTCTGACTCTGGACATCAACCTACTGTCAAGCAAACGTTGAGTCTGAGTAATTCCAACAGCATTCAGTGTGTATGATAATCCTGCTGTAATCTATAACCAACCAACACACACACACACACACACACACACACACACACACACACACACACACACACACACACACACACACACACACACACACACACACACACACACACACACACACACACACACACACACACACACACACACACACACACACACACACACACACACACACACACACACACACACACACACACACACACACACACACACACACACACACACACACACACACACACACACACCACACACACACACACACACACACACACACACACACACACACACACACACACACACACACGCACACACACACACACACACACACACACACACACACACACACACACACACACACACACACACACACACACACACACACACACACACACACACACACACACACACACACACACACACACACACACACACACACACACAACACACAACACACACCTGTTGTGGTCATCCAGTGGCTCTGGTCCAGGTCTGGTGGTCGTGTCTGTGTCTGTGTATTAGCTGCTGTGCTGCTCTGCTCAACAGCTGCTGACTGAGATGATTTGTGATGTGGTGGAGTTCCCACAACAAACGCTGCTTGTGTAATGCGTAACATTAAAGAGGCACACATCTAAGACTTCTGAAAGATGTTAAACACATGGTTAGATCACATTAAAGGGCTCATGAAATCAAAATGAGTTTGTGGCTTTCAGTCCATGTCTTTTAGCTCTGAGATCTTCGTCAGCTAACAGAGAACGTGCTCAGAACGTTCTGTCAAAGTTCTCTCAACATTCTAATGATGATATAACGTTTGTTCAAAGTTATCTGGTCTTTAATGATGTTAGCACAAAAACATTATTTATTCATTGTTCATGGAAAGTATTTTTTCTGAAACATTTAGTTGGACATTTGTCTGATATTTTTTAAATGTTACTTGTTTCAGAATGTTTAGAGAACATTCAAATGTAACACTCCCATAATGATTGCAAAATGATCAAATGGAATGTTCCCTTATTGTTCGCATAACCAATTTTTTTTAAAAACATTTCAAACACTGGACATTTTGAACGTTCAGAGAATATTCAGAAATACTGTTTTCATAACTTACTGCAAAATGTTCTTGGAATATATTTTTGTTAGCTGGGTCATATTGTTAAATCATAGTGTAAACTAAAAGCCCAAACCTTCTGTTTCAGTAATACATCATGTTTGCAATAGCATACTATTCATACTGCGAAATTTACAGTATATACATTTTTTCTATGAATGCAGTAGATTCATACATTTGCCAAAATGTGCATAAAACACTGTATTCCTCAATGCAATACAATACAACTTGACTTTCTATTTTCAGTGAGACATGAATTTGACGTAATATCAGCAGTGATTTTCACCATCTCTTTTCTGACTCATTTCATTAGACTGCCATGTTAAGGCTGAATTCCCTTCTGGACATAGACAATCACTCTGAAAAGATGAAGATGCTTCATAAGTACAGGTTTCATGCTGTAGCTGGATTTTTTCAATATTGAAACTCAGCATAGGGTAACCCAGGTACTTATTTGATTATAAAAAAAAGTTGGAACAAATGCAATTTTGTTTGAAAGTGGCTCACCGGGGACAATGAGATTGGAATATGCTTCATAAAAATACATGAATGCAAAACAAGCTGTGATGTGAAATATATCAGCATTAGAATCAGTCTCTGGATTCATTTGTGGGATATTTCTAAGCCTCACACTAGGCATTGCCTTTAATCCCTGTGCATGCTGGGAATGTGTGTGTGCGTCTCTAATCCACATACAGGTAAATGTGGATCATTTACATTACATTTGATATCAACATAACCAGCCTGAAGTCATATTAGCTCAAATCAAGAATGGAACAAGGCATACTCTTAAAAATAAAGGTTCCAAAAGCGTGTTTTTGCAGTGATGCCATAGAAGAACCATTTTCGGTTCCCAAAAGAACCTTTCAGTGAACAGTTCCTAAAAGAACCATTTTGAAGACCATTTTAAAAATCTAAAGATCCTTTTCTGCATTTGAAAGGTTCCATGGATGTTCAAGGTTCTTCATAGAACCATTGCTGCCAATAAATAACCTTTATTGTTTAATTGTTAAGAGTCTATAGGGAATTGTTTTGTTGTTGCAAAGAAAAAAAAAATAAAGAAAAAGAGAAATATTTTATTACAAAAGCAAAAGAAAATTTGGTATTTTTTTATTTTATGTTTTGCATAAAGAAAATGATGCTTAATTGTGTGCATTAATTTGTTTTTTTAAAGTATAATTTATTTGTTATCTAAAAGTAACCTTATTTTCAAATATTAACCCTTAATTGTTTTTTTATTTTTTATGAATATATTTAGAGTACTTTTGTAATTTTCTTTATTCTCAGTAAGTTCCTATTATAATACTACAGCAAGCAGTAATAAGTATATACATTTTTGTTTGTTTTTAGGTTAAACATGCTTAAGTGTCATAATAATTGTGCAATGCATTCATAGACAACATTTATATTTCTCAAACTAATTTTAAGCATCTAACCAGAAACCTTTAGATCAAAAGTTTTTTGTGATTATGAGCAACAAATTCAGTCAAGCATGTCCAAACTTGAATGGGTAGTGTTTCTGATCCTCCCGTCTTGTCTTTGTATGATCTTGTTCCAGTATGTTTGAGACTCAAACACACTCTCATTATTGGCATTTGGCCAGTTCACACACTCAATAGAGGCTCTTTTGTGCCGTCTGCATTAGACGCATAAATATACAACACACTTCCTCCAGCCCTCGTCACACTGACAGCTCCAAGCCGCCACATGCAGTGTTTCTTCAGAGCGCTTCATGTCACGACCACAGATTTTGGCTCGCCTTCCCTGAGAAACGTCACATTAGACAAAGCCATAAACTCACGCTTTATGAGAAACATCAGCAAACAAGATTTAAAGCACATCAAGGGTAAAAGGGGCATTACAGTATATAGTACTGTAACTTTTCCCATCAAATATGTATTAAAGGAAGTGCGCAGACAAAACTAAAAATTTGATGAAAATATAATCAGCTTCTGGCCATCCAAGATGTAGATGAGTTTGTTTCTTAATCAGATTTGGCGAAATGTAGCATTCCATCACTTGCTCACCAATGGATCCTCTGCAGTGAATGGGTGCCGTCAGAATGATTGTCCAAACAGCTGATAAAAACATCCACAAGTAATCCACATCACTCCAATCCATCAGTTAACATCTTAAGACAAAAGCTGTGTGTTTGTAAGAAGATTTCTGACGGCACCCATTCACTTCAGAGTATTCATTGGTGAGCAAGTGATGGAATCCTACATTTCTTCAAATCTGATGAAGAAACAAACTAATGGCTCGAGGATCAGTACATTTTGATTTTTGGGTGAACCATTCCTTTAACATCCTTGTGTAAGTTTACCGTCAATTCCTCAATGAGAGGAATTACAGCTCTTTAGGAATATGCAGTTCATTTTTTGTCACTGTTTAAATACGCTAAAATAAATATTTAGTGTCTGAGCCTGACTAGAGCTTTTTTCCTTTGGTCAAATCTGATAAATTGCTTTATATAGTACAAACACTTTCTTACATGAACAAGCATACTCATTTTAAATTACAGTATCTTTAATTTTTGATTTATTGTAGAACTGGTTTTAATTTTGTGTTTCAATTAAACTGCATGCTATTATGTGCATGTATTGTTTAGGAAGCGTTTTGCTAGGTGCAAAAAAAAAAAAAAAAAAAAAAACGCTTTCACAAAAACAAACCCAAATTTACGTCTTGGTTCTGCTGAATGGATTCTACCGCCACCTAAAGGTCATGAAATGAAACTACAACCAACATTTCATTTGCTGGAAAAGTGAATTTTACTGGTATGAAAGTCTCCTTTTGTGAGAGTAGGAAAAACCATTTGTTTCATTGATTACCAAAAACAGTTCAGAAACCCCATGCATGTTCATGCTACAATTAAGTGCCAAGCATATTAACATTCATTCAAGTCAGTCAAGCAGCAGTCTGAACCTCTCCAACAGCATAGCTTTAATTCACACTGGGTCAACGCATCTTCCACACAGCTCAAGCACAAACTCTATTCATAAAGAAAAACCTTCGAAGCTGCAAAGCTACAACAAACAACCTGATCAGAAGTCACATTACAGTAACTTTGTTACAAGTCTACTAGCAAGTCACATCCATGATTCACCTACAAAAACACATCCTGGTTGTCTTCTGCATGTCATGTTGTCAGAAGCTCAGCAGCGAAAGCTATTTTGGCTCAAAACTTGCGCGGCTGTTGAATGCAGACGGAGCTGCGCGGGACGTGAGGTTTCTCCACACTCGGTCTCACGCTGCTGTGCCGCACAGAAACTGGAGTCTCAGGGAAATCATGACCCAGCTGCAGGAGATAAACATTAACGTCAAATACAACACTTCATTTCTAAAAAAATCACCTTTAATATAGGTGACTAATCAAATGATTAAATCAATCTTCAGATGTTAATTTGTTAACACCATGCAAGCTTTAGTGGCTAATTACATGGTAAAACCCAAGCTTTAAAATAATAGTAATATTATTATTATTAACAAAAATAAATAAAATAAGCCATTCAAAAAAAGCAATTCAAAATAATAATCTAAAATGGAAAAAAAATAAAAATAAAAGTGGTAATAGTCAAATAAAACAATTAAATAAAAATATATAAATAAAGAAACCATTTAATTATAAATTATTTAAAACATTTAAATAAAACTACATTTAAAATTAAATAAAACTGATTAAGTTCAAATAAAATACTACATTTTAAAAAAAAGTTGAAATATATATAATAAAATTAAAAACCAATTAATTTTATAAAAATTAAAAACCTTACAAATAAATTAGTAATAATAATAATAATAATAATAATAATAATAATAAACAACAGTAACAACAAATCAATACATTTTCACAAAAAGCAAAAAGGTAATTAACAAACGCTTCTGCCACTTCGTAGCCAAACTAGTTGATAGCCACTGGTTTAGAGTCTCAGACACTTGCAGGTGAAATCCAGACACTCACAGATCACTGTAGTGGGTTGATGAGCTCCAAAAAAAGAATCCTAGTTGGACTAAACTCAACTGAACTATAAATGATCCATGTCCTAGTTTCCACTCTCACTCCAATTAAAAACTGAAGAGAGAAGAACCACAACAACAACACGGAGCACAGCAGCTGTGAAGCCGTCTCAAACTACAGAAGCTGCATTTATGTCTGGTTATGACGCCTACTGCCATAAACTCACTTTACATTTTAAACACTCTCTGCCTTGTAAAGCAGAATCCAAACGGCAATGCACTGAGGGATTGCATTCTCTGCTAAGGAAGATTCATGCAATGCAATTAATACAGGGCTCGACATTAACACTCGTCTGGAACAAGTGGATTTTGTGAAGGGGCAAGTGAGAGAATTTTACTTGCCCGACTGGACAAGTAACCTGATTAAAACATCAATAAACAACCAGGGCAGCACTGAAACTTTGGTAAGAACGATTCTGATTTCATTACTATCAGTGTAAACAGTGACTGATGGCTGATAATATATTGACAGTATCAAGGTTGCGTCGGTTGAGGCTCGTGCAACCTGTCTGACTCACAGAAAAATCTAAACTAATAGGCACAACACACACAAAGAAACAAACATACTGCGGTACAAAAAAAGATAAATATTCTATATAACATCTGATATAGGTAAGCAACCTCACAACCAAGCACCAGCACGATTGCAAATGTGACATTGATTTTATACAACAGTAGTTCAATAAACTAGTTAATATTAACTGACTTACATTTGATTTTAGACATTCACCATTTTTGCTAACGAAAATAGTTCCAAGCAAAGCCACTGCAGAACAGTTGCACATCTGAGCAACACACAGCGGTGTTTCATTACTGAATGATTCAGCATTTATGAATGAATCGGGTGGGTCAATGATTCAGTGAGCCATTCATAAAGACAGTCACTTGCTCTATTTATTGAATTGGCCGTTTGAACGAATCGGTTGAATCAATGACTACGTTTACATGCGCACGAATAATGCGATTATTTCCAATAATCAGAGTAAGGACTTAATCGCATTATGATGTTTACATGTCAAGAGCAAAGCTCTTCACTCCCATTTACATGCAATTTCCATTATTCGCCAAGAATTGTGGTTAATTTTTTACTGCCATCATTCACATACCCCACTGGACAGCACAAATGGATTCAGAAAGAGCAGGTGTGTTACTGGCCGTTGTTTTAATTTATTCACGTCTAATGTATAATGATTTTGTACGGCTGTATTCCACGCTTTTTCGGTGCCATAGAAATGTGATGGAATTTGTTTGCCTATACCCTGCCGTCGCGTTCTACTCGCCATTTCTGGATGAGGGTAAGGAACAGAGACTGGTGGCAGCTAGTTGTGTTTTCCCCAGAATGCAGTGCTTTTATGATGCGATTATGAGCTTAATCGCATCATTTAGATCGAAGTATTGTGTTTACATGTGGTAAGGATTAATCGCAATATTGTCAAAATCTCATAAATCGCATGAAGAGGGTGCATGTAAACGCACTCAATGACTCGCTCATTGAGACACCTACTGGTGGTTTCATAAAAGTAGGCCTATCATTGCATTTTTCCAACATTTCATATTTATGTTAAAAAAGTGAAACATTTTTATAGCATTTATGCATTTGCAATTTTACTGTGTAAATGCACTAATGGAACCTCTTATCTTCATTAAACAGTCTGAGTAAATGCATCTAAATGGCACTTTCAATGCAGCTTCAGTGTCTCCTCTGCAGTGGAAAGATGAAGTTTGTGGATACTCATTTCATTTGAATGGTAACAACCATACAGAGTCTAATTATTCTAACAATGTACTGATAAAATTTAAGAATTTGACAAATGACGACACGTACATTTAGTAAGGTTAGGAAAATATTGCCCCTTTAAGGCAAATATCACAAATATGCTGATTAAAGTAAGACCTGATAGAGCATGAAGATATTGCTTCAGAACGGATAACATTTACCCCCCCAAAAAAAGGCTTTTTTTGCCTCGGACAAGTAACTTTTTTTTTTACTCGGACAAGTGAATGACTGATTTACTTGAGCACATGTCAAGGCTTAATGTCGAGCCCACGGTGCAACAAACCTTCTCAAGTGGACCAGCCAGCAGAAGACTCAGGTGCTGCATTCTGGAAGGGGTCGGCAGGGACCTGGACAACAAAGATTAGTATGAAACACTGCATTCACTGCATGATTCACTGATTTCATGCAAAGTGCTGAAGATCATGTTTCTGCTTAATCACTTTTTAGATATCTGCAGTAAGACTAAAACCACTTATAAATGAACAAATAAATGCATCAACATTGCATTTAAACAATTTTTATATTTTGTGGACTAAAACGCAAAATTTATAAAAAGATTTTTTTTTAAATCCAATGATAAAGTCACTGTAAACATGCAACTGAATGGTTCATTGATTTCATGCTTGATTTCAAGCGCTGAAGCATTTTTAGCAACGTTTCTGCTTCAATAGATTTCTGCAGTAAGACAAACTAGCATTGATGAATAAAATAAAAAATATATAAATGCATAGAAAAAAAAAAACTTTGCATTTAATAACTTGATATTTTGGTGCAAACTAGAATGCAACATAGAAGAAAAAAAAAAGCCACCATATGAACATCACTTCCGGTATGCAACGGCATGATTCATTGAGTTCATGCAAAGCAATGAAGCATTTTTAGCAACATGTTTCTGCATCATCACTTTTTAGATCTGCAATAATACTGAAATCACTTATAAATAAATAGAAATAAATTACTTAAAACAACTTTGCATTTAAATCACTTTTTTTTTTAAGAAAAAAAAGTAAAAAAAAAAAAAAAAAATAGAAAGGCCATCACCAGCAGTGATACGAACATCACTGTCAGCAGTTTAAGTAAACCACTGCATTCCATCTCAGGCCAAGAGATTCCATCTCAAGCCAGCAGATTTTCTATGAAAAATATTTATTAAATATTGAGCAAACTGCCAGAGAGATTGAACGAGAAGGGAAGAGGCATTTAAAAACATCTGAATTTAATTCAAACTCATCTGCAGGATATGAAAGACAGAAAGAGTTTAGCATCTACACCATGCGTCACGTGCTGTGAAGAATCCAGATGGGTCAGAAGATACTCTACCTGGATTTATCCACTTTCTTGGTCTCTTTCTCCACATTGGCATTATCATCACCACTCTTCTTCACCACTCTTTTTCCTCCAGCTTTCACTAAAGAAAAAGCACAAGTTCACAAATAATTTCAGTATAAAACCTTTGGAAAATGTGAACGCATTAGAAAATGTTGTAACTCCATTCTTGATCAGCTTCAAAGGCCATTACATGCCAGATAAATTATTAATGAATAAATTAGAACATAATATACACACATGACAAAAAAAAGTTGGTCTGTGTCCTATGGTGTGACATAGCAAAAATGTAAAAAAAAAAACAAAAAAAAAAAAAACACACACTTAACATACAAATAACATGAGAAAAATGTATCTTCATCCTTAGTTACAAATAGCAAGAGAGGTTTATCTTCAATGTTAGAGTTTTTTTTTTTTTTACATTTTTCAATCACACCATAGGACACATTGATACGTCAACTACCTACATATAATTATATACATTTTATTTATATACACATTTTATAAATTACTATAATTAAAATAAATAAATGTATAGTAGCACTGAAAATATTTTCAAAAATAAAGAGACTTCAGTTGTAAATAACTCCATAAAATATTTAAATGTACTTGTGATAACTGAAAATATTAAACATTTTGCTCACATTAATGTGATGTGGAAAAAAATTAAATAAATAAGTGAATAAAAAGAGCAGATTATAATGCTTTGCAGTTTAACACTTCATTCTAGCCGACGTATGCACTTTATCCTACAACTCTGCACTCATTTGACTCCTATAGGATGCTTGGAGTAGCAAGGGTCAATTATTGTGAGTCCAAGCTCACAAACCTAGTCCAGTTTGTGTTGAGTTTTGACTGGAGCCCTGTAGATGTCCACTATCATCATCTCAGTCCACTGGCCCTGTTGTTCTGAATATTGGGCAGGTCTGTTGAGGCCTGAGGGTGAGGAGCGTGCAAATATGCGCTCAAAACGGTCCGTCCGCTCACATCATTCTAATAAAGTGAGTGAAGGCAGCGCTCCAGTGCAGCATAATAAGGGGTGTGTTCACTGTTTGCGGTTGTAAAGATTTAAACAGCCCAGAACATTGTGAAATGGTCATGTGACTAAACTGCGTAGTTTTTCATAACGAAGGTCGTTTGTAACATTGAGGGTGTGAGCCCACGTTTAAACCAGCACAGGTGATCACCTTTGACCTTTAAAAGATATATAACTGTCATACTTGCACATCACTATATTTATTCTTGCTTTAAGGGGGAGTGGTCACAAAAAAATTATAGTATGTCACATTTACTTACTCTCGAGTTGCTCCAAACCTGTATGAGTTTCTTTGTTCTGAACAAAAGATTTTGTAGAACGGTTTCTGGTCCCCACTGACTCCCATAGTATTTTTTCCATGCTATGGAAGTCAAAGTCTGCCAGCAACTTTAGTTAACCACATTCTTCAAAATATCTTTTATGCCCAGAAAAAGAATAAAGCTGTGGAACAACTTGAGGGCGAGTCAATTTTCATTTTCATCATGGATTAACTATCCCTTTAAAATTCAACATTAAAGTGTTGATGCACAAGATCCACAAAAATATTGACCATTTAAAAAAACTATAAAAACGAATACCATTTTCGTTACCTGAAGATAGATATTCTCTTTTTTTAATCAATTAATAAAAATAAAAATAACCATAAAAAAAAAAAAAAAAAAAAAAAAAAAAGACACGAGACAAACACAAAGATACTCAAAGTTTAAAATCAAAACGAAACGAAAAACATTGCTTTGGACAGGTGTATTTTTTATTTATTTGTTTTTTTTAATGATGACTGCAAACAACTGCATTAAATATTTAATGAGCAAAATCCATGATCATTTTAACGCTGATAAGTTTAACGCATTTGAACGCTTTCTAAATAGGTAACTGACTAGTTTGAAACTAGTTATTTGTTGTGGTGGGACACTCAGGAAGGTTTGCTGTACAGTAAAACCGAATTAAACCCCTACAGAAGCAGAAATTGAAAGTAAAGTCTTCTGAACTCACATCCTGTGACACCTAGAAAGAAAACAAGGGCTGATGTTTGTTCTCCTCTCACTGCAAAAACACTGTCTGAACTACACATGCACGAGCACAGTAACAACAATAATGAAACAATCAACGCTTATTAATTAATAAAACACATAACACATACATTACAATCAATAAGACTGAAACGCTGCAGCAAAAAAAAAAAAAAAAAATTTTAAACTAACTTTACTAAAACAGCGCAAACAAAACAAGAAGTCAACATTAAGAGTATAAACGACTTTAAAAGTCCTATATGTAACTAAAAGTCCAAACCTGCGGGAGGATGACCAGCTTTGAGCGTGTTTCTCGCTCCAGTTTTAGAAAGTTGCACCATTGTTAGTTTTCCTCACAAACACTCTGTCAGTCAGCCCCGCCCATTCCCGCGCTTTTATACGCACCAAACCTCACTGACGTCACGGAGGACGCGCTTGCGTCAGAGCGTCACGCAGCAGTCGTTGCGAAAATATTTGTCATGTCAATAAAGCACACTGAGCACACTACAGTGGAGAAATGCTGTCTGAATTCATCCACATAGCATAAGAATCGACGTGACTTTCTAAAAGGACCTTGAAACTAGATCAGTGTGTAAACATGCTCACAAGTGGGCGTTTTTGTGCAGCTTTTCATAGATTTGTGGTCAAATGGGCACCAAAGTCATATAATTAAGAGCTACTCTTTAAATAGCAACCATTTTTGTGCCCTAGTAGGCTATGATTTATAGAAAAAAGGCTTTGTTGAAATCTATCTTTAAATAGATTTTCTTCACTTTGAGGCAAAACACCAGTGTAGCTATAACATTGACAATTATTTTGTATTACAAGATTTCTTAAATATTATGTTTGCATATACGATTGGTGCATTATCTAATTAATCATGCACTAATTTGCATACAACTCCAGAACATAAATCTGAACATTGCATAAAGCCAGGTTCAAAATTTGTTTGACTTTGTTGACATATTAATGTTTTTGGGGATTTTGGATTTCGCTTTTTATCACTTCATAAATCTGAAAATACTGTCAAAAGTTAAAAAAAAAAAAACTGATTATAGGAAAAAAAAACATTATATAGCCTAAACCAAATGAGTGATATAATATAAACAAACCCCTCTGTAAAAACTTTCAGAATATATGAATAAAATTATGAGTTTGGTGTAAGTGCTGCTAAAGATAATAAAATAAAATAACAGCCCTTAAAGATATGCATTCATTGAAATCTACAGACACAAACAGATGAAGTGCAATACAAATAAGCACTTAAATGTGTATTTCTGATGTTTTCTTTCCACTAGTCTGAAAGAAGACATTATGGAAGCAAAATAGACCCAAATCTCAAAATTGACCAGTGCATGAAAATAACTTGGTCTGTACAGTAGTTCAAAGTGCATTAAACATTAAAGATTTGATCAAATGAGGAAAATGATTTGTGCTGTCAGAGTTGTATCCAACTTCTTCTCCAAACCTCAAGGCCCTCAGATCAGCGATCAGATCTTTATTCCACGTGATGGATGTTTTAACACACGACAAACATGTGCCTTGAAGAAACTGTAAGGATGGGAAGAAGTGTTATTTCCTGAGGGCAGAGGCGAGTTTGAGCATGAAGTGCTCAGATAAACTCAACAAACAAGCACAATCAGCTTTATTATGAGCAGTGTTGGTCAGAGGAGGTGCAGTATATTTTGCTTTATAAAACAGATTTATTTATGACGGTTCAGGAAGCATGGTAAAATAACTGTACCACAGCCTCTTGTGGCCTACTACATCTAATCACTATCTGCTGCTGCTTATGAGCATATATTCTAGTATGAGATACAGTTTTGTTTTAATATTTTGAATTCATTTTTCTTTTGTATTTTGTGTTTAATTTTAGTTGAAGTTTTATTAATTTTGTTGTGTGCTTTTGTCATTTTCATTATTGTTTTTATTATAATTTTTTATTATTGTTTTTTAATATGTCTGTATGAATTTTATTAATTTTTAATTCAGTTTTAAGTTTTGAATTTGAACTGCATCTGTCCATTTGGATTACAGCGTTTTAACAAACAAAGTAATACATTTGATGTGATGCATATTTGTCAGTCACACATAAATGAAACAGGTCAGATTTCTGTAGAGTATTAAACTGAATGTGTTTTAAATACACAATAACCAGTTTTATATATTTATCATCAAAAAAAACTATTTGTTTTAATCTCATACATTTGCTTGTTCCACAGCTAGTCATATTTAACCATCTTCATACTTTAGAAATGAGTAATTGTAGCCTAATTGTTTTCACAATGAACATATTTATGCTGATTCTAAGCAATTTGAATGAATGCATTTTAAAAATATGATCAAATTAAATAGATTTAATAATAATTAATAATAAACTATGTCAATAGTTCATAATAAACTTTTTTGAGTGCAGAAATCTGACCTGTTTCATTACTGACAAATATGCATCACATAGTAACTTTATTAGTTTATGTTTAAACTGTGTAATCCAATGGATGGACACTTTATATGCATTTCAAATACATAAGTGTCAAATTCAGGCTGGGAAACAGTGAAGAGACAACAATATATCTAATTAAGGGTGAAATATACTTAACTGTCATGAAAATAAATGTCTAAAAATATATAGGTTCTTAAACATGCTTTAAAATAAAAAGGTTGTAAATTAATTTTCTTTATGCAAAATATAGCCTAATGTTTTTCTTTGATTTTTGGGTGAAATGTGCCCTGGAGCTGATATTATGTGTAATATGTCTCTTATTTTCTTTATATATTGTAACCAGATGAACTATCTTCAGATATGATGGATATGAGACACACATCTTGAGTCTGTTGTTTAATATGTCTGGAATCTGTTGTTGAAGCTGAATGTGTTCCCTGGAGCAGCTTTATGATGGAGGAATGCAGGCCTTTGAGAAACGACAGCTCTTCATAACATAACCAGTCCAGCACCACTAACATCACAAACTAGCATGATCAGTTTCTACACAACATAAACAAATATACATAAACATTCAGTACCATGGATTTAGCATTCCATATCATCACAGTACATATTTATAAGTGACACCAACGTGTTGATGGTGTTATCTTACAGTTAACACTGAGAATAATACATACAACCTGCAATACACGCACCGTCCAGCAGACGGCGGCGGTGAAACGCTGAATAAACGGTTGCTGGGCGACGAGGACGCAAAACAGTCCTGCTGCGCATGCGCTGATACTGTCCGGCGCTGAAACTTTGTGGAAATAAAAACAACGAATTAGCGATCACATAATTACAGTATTAGCTAAGCGTGACGTTATTTTTATTCTTAAAAAGGCATTTCTATGGCTGGTAAAAAGAAGGAGATCAGTTTACAGGTGTGTAGTAACGAAACCTTTAGTCAGTATGTGACTGTAAACGAGGGGAAAGT